>JAVLUZ010000380.1:0-62500 GCA_036768485.1 Mermis nigrescens
ACGTAGGGGATTCGGGGGTGTATACCTTCTAGAATAATAAAACTTGAAAATTTTCTTGCAAAAGTGAGGCAAAAGTACGACTAAATAATATGTAGGAAAATCAAACATCTTTTTGCAAAAGTGCTTTAAATTTATCAAAAACTGTAAATTAATGTAGTTTTGACTACATTCCTCGCGTTTCTTATTTTACATATAAAGCCCATGTGCCTTATTACTTAAACTGGATAACAAATATTCTGGGAAAGAAAGATGACGACTCAGAGTCATCGTCTTCGTGTTATCCGTGTTTATCCTGAGTCGCTTGATTCATCCCGAAGATATTTCATTTTATACTATGAAGTCTATAAATAAATGAAGCCACAATCATGCCAGGATGTTAATAAAATGCTTTTGGAAAATCGCAAATCAAATGGAGCTGCTGCGGTTGAAATAAAAGTGAACCAATATAAAGCTGCGAATTATAAAATCGCCTCAAAAAAATGGCCCAAATTGAGAATTTATGGCAAGAAATTTTGTGATCGTGCAAGAGCAGGGCCCGAATCTCGGAGGCGTAGGGTCGAAAATATTTTTAAGACAAAAAAGCCGGACAATCGATGGTATAACACATGACGTTAATTTCGACTTTTCTCATTATCCATTGTTATAAAACAAATCGCAGAAAAAAAGAAAAAATTCTAAAAACATAATCCTAATAGGGTCTGCACGGGCGACGATCATAATATTTGGAATTTTATAAATTTGTACATACGCGATTCGTCCTCATTGCATAACATTGCTTACTGTGCTTTTTTCAAGATGACATTACTTGATGTGATTGTTATGGATTTTTTATATCGTGGATGAGATTGAAATAAATATTCTTAAAGCACTGGAATCAGATAACTTCTTGTGCCATAATTTTAAATTGGCTTAATCATAGAATGCGCGTTAGCGGTTACCTACAATATACTTCGGTACCCTTAACACCTGTGCACCATAAGTGGGCAGCAAGAAAATTCTGGGGTTGCAAGATTTTTCCAAGGTCAAAAAATGACCTTAAAATGGTGGTATGGCGAAGAAAACACCATTTTTCGATGAGTTTCTCATCGAGCAATATCCATTGGCATCAAAAAATTGCGAAAAAAGCAAAAAAAATTGAAAAATTGAATTCTGGGGGTATTTTGGTTTCTGAGGGGGTTTTTCGGTTTCTGGGGCGCATACCCCCCAACCCCCCATCCACGCCCAAGGGTGCTGTGCGCCCCATAACGGGACACATCTGAAGGTGCGGTGTTTTTTCTGAAAGATAGATAATAAAAAACTATGTGGTATTTTTTTGTTTACACTCAATACCAACTTTATAAAAAACGTGTAAAATTTCAGCGCAACATTATAACATATAGCGAATTTTGGTGGTATATTCCGTGGCTTGTGAACACTTCAGTATTAAGGCCTCAAACAATCTAATGGCAACGATTCGTAGAAGGAGAAATCTCCTAGATGGAAATTTTTTGTTTTTGGATTTCGCATTAGTTCTCGAATGGGAGGCTAAGGATTGAGAAAATCTGGGGGTGAAAAACATATTTTGGTTATGTTTTTTACTTGTTTATGCCTAACAACAACTCCGGTTATTCGTCAAAAGAATTTTTTCTGCTAGAAGCGTACTACGATCAAGGGCTACTTTCTGCTTACCACCAAACTTTTGTGCACTCAATACGGAGTTAGATCTAGGGGTTTAAACTTTACACTTTAAAATCAAGGATGCATAATGGGCGAAAAAAACACATGTGTTTCCCTATTTTGATTGACAAACATCTCAAATATTTAGCGGAACAGAAGTTTTCCACATACAAACGTACTGCGATTCAAAGGCTACAAACTAGTCTAAACCGAATTTTTTCAAACTCAATAGGGAGTAAGGTTCAGATTTTTAAAGGTTACAATGTGTTGGATGGTAAAAAATGCGTTTTTGTCCGTTTTTTCGCCACTTTCTGTGTTTGGAAGTCGGGATATGTCGAATAGTATAAAAATAAAATACTTTCTAGGGGGTACACACACGTCACTGCTAATTGCGTTTGTTTGCATTGATATTGGGCTTTTTGGGAGGTGTAAAGTCAAAAAAGTGTGTGTGTGTGTGTGTGTGTGTGTGTGTGTGTGTGTGTGTGTGTGTGTGTGTGTGTGTGTGTGTATGTGTGTGTGTGTGTTTGTGTGTGTGCGTGTGTGTGTGTGTGTGTGTGTGTGTGTGTGTGTGTGTGTGTGTGTGTGTGTGTGTGTGTCTTGTTTTTTTCTGTCAACTTCTCGAGTTACTAGTCTGGCAATGATATAAAACCTAAAAATGTATCAGAAATTAAACGTAATACTTCAGTTGATCGAGTTTGCTTACACTCGAGAATGGTGTACAGTGGTTTACATCTAATATTTACTTGAATTCAGGCCATTATAGGGGCTAAATCTTTTCATAATTGTTGATCATAATATCAGAATGATTTCAGATTCACGAGACCGACTACAATCTTTACACTCTGTGGTTATATAAAATTTATACACCAAATTAATTCTAGTTCTAGAGCCTTACGGAAGATAAATTTTTCCAAAATGCTCTACATAACGTCAGAATTACGAATCTGATTGTTCGTTTTCTCTACACCCAGTAGTTGTGTAGAGAAAGTTCGCGCAATTTATTTATGATTAATGTGTAGTTTACACTACAAATTTATTTTATTTCCAGTGCATTGCAAGAGTAAATTTTTTTTCAAAAGATTTTTTGTAAGGTCAGGAATACGAATTTGATTCTATGTATCTTTTACACAAAGTAGTTTTTTCAAAAGTTTTTTCAAAAGGTTCCATGTAACGTCAGGATAACGAATCTGAGCGTAAGTGTTCTCTAAACCCAATAATTGCGTAAAGTTTAAGCTAAAAAATTTTTGATCTGTTTAAATAAGATAAGGTTGTCTTGAAAAAAGATGATGCTTTTGTTCAGAGCAATATCGTTTCCCGCGTTCTTGTACTGCTTTCCTTATTGTGGCATGTTACCGCATGTGTTTACTGACTGATTTACTCAAATCATACTAATTAAAAGTAGGGTATCAGCAAAGATAAATGGTCCGATGGAACAGAAATGACGAATATACTTGGGACTGTGGATTAAAAAGGATGTAAAACGAGGGGACTAGGAAAAAGCTGCCTATGTAAATGCTTAGCCCTCCGTTTACCATCATGTTTTTGAAGTCGAAGTGCACCATCATGGCATAAACTCCTGGTGCATATTAAGCTAAACCTTCTTTACACTTCCTGACAGTTATTACTCTACGAAAATTATTCTTAAAAGAGGTAAAACTAAAAAACTGTCAGCATGCATAAGAAAAGGCACCTGGTGGACATCTATGCAAAAACAAAAAAAAGTAGATTTCTGTTGTGTCAAACACAACCAGGGGATGCATTTGAACAACTGGAAGGAATAAACCACTAAACCATTTTTAGAACCTTATTTTACAATCTTGAGTTTTTGTGAAATCACTGTTAATAGACCAATAAATGCTTATTTCTTCCTAATCTATGATTTCTGATCAAGCTATACCATTAAAAACGATTTAATTGAAGCTAAAACGAGGCTAGACAAAGTTTTGGGCACGTGGATAAGGTAGAACAGAAAAAATGCCTATAAAGTGATTCATTATGCCTCTGACATCGGACACAGTAAACGGAGGGTTCAAAGTCGCAAAATCTGCTAAAAATCACACTTTCTCTAAGCAACGCAAAAAATCAAAGTATATTCTGCGGCCAACAGATTAAAATAAATATTTAAACATAAAATGATTGAAAAAGCAGCACGTTAGCTATGCAGTAGTTATAGGAAATGATAATGAGTAAACTAACAGTCTTTCTAAGCCAATTGAATGCAATAGCAAACATTGATGCATTCAAGACAATTGAAGAAATTGTTAGTTTAAAACAGTAGGAAACGCGTAAGTTGACTTGAAACAGACTAAATGTATGTAGGTACACTAGCATGCCCGTAACGATTGTTGCACCAATCAATCGGCCCCTACTTTGCTTGCTATAATGCTCATAACAAAATAAAACAACTTTAAATACAATACCACTTAGTTTTCTATCAATCAGGATACGAAGCTAGTCAGCGTTGCTACTTGCCAGCAATTTAAAAAAATAAACATTACATAATTCGTTTATACACTCTTATCTGAAACTTTGAAAATTATTTTAAAAAAAAACTTTTTAGAGGCCGCAGAATATACTTCGATATTTTGCGTTGCGTATGGAATGTGTGATTTCTAGCAGATTTTGCGAGTTTAGGTAGCTTTTTCCTAGACCCCTCCTTTTACATCCTTAATAATCCTCAATTCCGAGTATATTCATCTTTTTTGTTCCATCGGAACATTTTTCTTTGCTAGTACACTACTTTTAATTAGCGTGATGTTCAGTACATCAGTCAGTAAACACATACAGTGACATGCCACAATAAAGACAGCAGTCCAAGAACGCGGAAAACAATATTGCTCTTAACATCAGCATTATCTTTTTAAACAAGACAACCTTACACTATTTAATCAGATCAAAGTTTTTCAGCATAAACTTTACGCAAATATCAAGTGTAAGGAACACTGACGCTCAGATTTGGAAGTAAAATAAATTTGTAGCATAAAGTACATGTTAACAACAAATGAATAGTGCAAACTTTACACAACTACTAGGTGTAGAGGAAACTAACAATCAGATTCCCAATTCTGATTTTACGTAGAACATTTTGAAAAAAATTAAGCTTCCGCAAGGCTGTAGAACTTAAACTAATATGCTGTGTAAATTTCACACAAAGACAGAGTGTGATGAAATTTTCAGTCGGATCCGTAATTCGAATATTACTCTGATATTACAATCAAGATTTATGAAAAAATTAAGTCTCCACAATAATCCGAGAACAAATAAATATCAGTTGTAAACTACTTTACACCACTGTTGAGTGTAGGCAAAAGCGCTCAACAGGCGTCTCACATTTGATTCCTGGTAAATTTTTGGACTTTAGAAAAAATTAAGCTTCTGCAAGGCTCTAGAACTAAAGTTAATATGCAGTGCAAACTTTACACAACCCCAGAGTGTAAAGAAAATTTCAGTCGGATTCGTAATTCTGATATTACTCTGATATTACGATCAACATTTATGAGAAAATAAAATCTCCACAATGGCCCGAGGACAAATAAATATCAAATGTAAACCACTTTACACCACTTTTGAGTGCAAACAAAATGGCGTATCACATTCGGTTTCTAGTTCATTTTAAGACTTGAGATTATGTCCAGACTTCTAACCCAGAACAGCAGAAAAAACAAGACAGAAACACGTTTAACTGCCCCATTTTCTTGACTTTACACCCGCCGAAAAAGCTAAATATTGATGTAAACAAACGCAATTCGTTTTGACGCGTACCCCTTAGAAAGTAATTCATTTTTATCCTATTTGACCTAGCCCGACTTCTGAACAGAGAAAGTGGCGGACAAAAAAATGGACAAACACGTATTTTCCACTGTTCACCGTATTGTAAACTTTAAAAATCTAAACATAACGCCCCATTGAGTGTAAATAAATTCGGTACGGGCTAATTTGTAGCCCTTTGATTGAAGTACGCTTGTATGTGCCAAACTTATGTTCCGCAAAAATATTTAGTATGATAAACCAATCAAAATACGAAAAAAACCTGTTTTTTCGCCCATTTTACACCTCAGATTTCGAAATTTACACCCCTATAAACAACTCAATATTACGTTTTTTCAACAGGGCACGCTTCGACGTGTAGCCCTTAGACGTTCCTTTATTTCTATTTTATTCAATTCATCCCAACTCATAACCCAAAAAGTTGGCAGAGAAATCTTGGACAAAATCTGATTTTTTACTTATTCACTAGAGTGTAAAGTTTAAAGCCCTGGTACTAATTGCGTATTGATTGTAGAAAAGTTTACTGGTAAGCACAAGATAGTCCTTTATCCGTAGTACCTTTCTGTCAGCAAAAATTTCCTAAAATTCATAACGGATTTGTTGGCAGACATAAACAAGTCGAAAACTCGACCAAAATGTGTCTTTTCACCCCTAGATTTTCGCACTCTTTACTTTCCCATTCGAGAACTAAGGCTAGATTCGGAAACCAAAAAGAAATTTCATCTGCAGAATTCCTTCTTCTACAAGTCTATGCCATTAAATTGTTTGAAGAGTCAATACTGAGTTGTCCACAAGCTCGGTAGAAAAACCCAAAAAATTCGCTATATGTTATAACTTTACGCCAAAACTTTACACCTCCGTTACACAGTCAGTTTTGAGTGTAAAGAAAATTTAAAAAAAGCAGCGAATTTTTTTATTATCTTTCTTTAAAAAAAAACCCGCACCTCCCAGATGTGTCCAGTTATAGCTGTAGGGGGTGCACATGTGTTGGGGTGGGGGTACCCAAGTATATTATAGGTACGCGCTAACGCGCTACCTATGATTAAATACTGACCCTGAAATAAAATAGTAAACATAAATTTGGAGTATAACAAAACGATAAATGAAGAAGCCAGCGGATTACTTAACCTAAATAGATGAATAAGTCAAAGGAAGTGCATGGTTTTGCTAAAAGAATTAAAAAATGAAATATTCCGTATTCAGAAGATTTGAACCCATTATTATTTTTCAAATCCACATGCGAGAACGGACACGTCAGCCACTTGCATGAACTTAACATATCGGCGGATTTTAATACTTAGTCACTCATCATTTCGCTGTATCGTGGACGATAGATACAAATCTGATATCATTTCCCTACTTTCAAACAACATCCTATACTTATTACGCTGCAGGTTTTTTAGCATGGCGACATATCGGAACATATGATTAGGTGCCTGTCTATCAACACAATGCACATCAACTGAGTCCCACAGCGAAGATTTCAGCTTGATTATACTATTTTGAAAAATTTTTATCATTCTACTGATAGTTTAAGAATAGTGCATTTATGATAATAAAAATAATTATTTATTAAAGACGAGTCAAAAACCTTTGAAATAAGAAAAATCTGATCAAACAATATGCAATACGGAGTTATCTATCGGCATTAGAAAATAGATGTAGTTAAAATTCAAAGTTCACCTCTTCATACCTCAACAAAAACTGGCTGTAGAAGAGTTTAAAGGTCAGATTCGTTATTCTGACCTTACGGAGAACATTTTTTATAAATATCATCATCCACGACGCTCTGGGCGAAAAAATTTGTTTCAGTGTAAAGTTTACACCTGCTTTAATAAGGCAATATTGATTGTAAAGAAACAAAATAAATTTTGACTGTGTAGCGCTTAGGACGAGGTACATTTTAAAGATAATTACCACGTTCTGTCTAATAAGTGGGAATATGGCGGGAAAAAATATTTTTGTCGCAGTCTCTTTACAATAAACCGCATCTAATTTTGAAAATATTACTTTAAAAAAAATATAAAAAAACCCCACCCCTAGATTCTATAACTGTCTACCTTTTGAAACCAATCAGTCTGCATAGAATGTAAAACTGAGTTAGATATGATTCTGCACATGAAAACAGTAAAAAACCGTCTACTTTACACTCCTCTGCAACAACTAAAGAGTGTAAAAGAAATTTTATGACCAGATTCGTAATCTACAACTTGGGAGCAAGATTTTTAAAATTAAATTGACCCTCCGCAAATTGTTTGATACCCAATGCTGTGGGTGGAAAAAATGCTTCTCAGTGTAAACTTTACACTTGTGCTAATACCGCGATATTGGGTGTATAGAAACAAAATAAATTAGGATCTGTAACGCTATGGTCAGGGCACATTTTAGGCATAATTAGCATGTTCCGCCTACTTAGCGGAGTAGCTGAATGAATTTCCTTTTTCGTCTCGAACGCTTTACACTAAAACGATCACAGATCAAGAAATATTGCGTTAAAATGGAAAAAAGTTCCTCGAGATTTTGTAACCCTCTACATTATAAAATCAATTGGACTGCACAGAAACCAAAATTAAGTTAAATAAGCTGAAAACAAGCAAAGAGTAAAAAACCCGTATACTTTACATTTTTGTGCAACAACCATTGAGTGTAAAGAAAGTTTAAGGTCAGATTCGTAATCTACAGCTCGAGGGCAACATTTAAAAAAATTGGCCCTCCGCAAATTATTTGATTTTTCGGTTTACACTTTAACACGCTCATTGCTAACTCGGTATTGAGTGTAAACAAAAGAAGACGGGCATCGAATTTTTCAATTATCTATCGATTAAAAAAATCCGCACCTCTCAGGTGTGTGCCGTTGTTGCTGTGAGGGGGCTCAAATTTCGCAATCGCTGTGATAAACATATAAGAAAAAGGATGGCTAAGTATATTATAGGTAGCGCTATCGCGCTACCTATGACTTGACTAAGTGCAGCATCATATTAACTTTTTTATAATATGATCAGACCAAACAATTAAAACAACCTGCAACTGTCTTGCGTTTAATAAAACATTGCTGACATACTCGTAAGTATTGTGGAAATATAGACATCTGTCTGGATACCTCCTTAGTCGATAACGCTTTTATTGATATGCATATACGCATATGACAAGCTGGAAAGAATTACCTAAATCAATAACGATCTAAATTGAGCGTTTAAAAACGCATTGAAAGCGTATTATATTCATATTAAATAGACGCACAAAGGTTGAAAATTTCTTCAAGATTCATCACGGATGGCTGCAAATTGCAGTCACATCGTATCCTATACGTCTATTTTTATATGTGAGGTATTGTCTGTAAAAGACCACATCAGTATTACTGCGTGTTGGATCATGGTCGTAAATTAGAAATGTAGAAGCTTATCTTCTGTGTTTCCGCTAACTCATGTTTCGAAGGTGGCTTTTTGAAATTCAATGCTTATAATAATAATTATAATAATAATAATAATAATAATAATTATTATTATTATTATTATTATTATTATTATTATTATTATTATTATTATTATTAATTTTATTATTATTATCATTATTTTAAATATTGACTATTATTACAATGAACGCAAGCACTTTATTCGGAGTCTATTTTATGAAAATCGCGATCAGCCGCGATGGACCTGAAAATCTGTAATGTAGCATAATTTTGGGATGTAAAAATGTCTTGATCAATATGAATGATTGCTTTTTCAAAACGTCGTAAGCAGTGGTGCTTTCATCGGATGACTGAAGTTTAAATACTGCACGCTGTGGCTAATAAATAGAATCTTTAGGCTGTCACTAAATCCAGAAGAAGCTGCATAGCTTTGTTTAAATAGTGACCTTATGTAGCGGGAAAATATCTTAAATGATAAGTTTCAAAAAATTCCAAACCTTTTACGAAAAATATTTGGCTCATATTTCCTTTAAAGCATTTAGAATACTATATTTAGATACAGCGCATGATTGACCTAGCAGTTGGGGGTCAGCTAGAGAGCTTTTTGAGCCGAAAAATTAGTCTAAAGGTTAAAATAGCATAAACCAGCCTCAATCGGCAGTCTGCAGTCGACGTATGGCGCTTCTGCAAGAAAGTTATACCGCTTTAGACCTCGAATTACCTTACTTTTACATCAATATTTTCCGATTTCCTCCTACAATAATAAAGGCTTAGCTTCGCCTAATCCGTGACTGTAGACGTGTATGAGCTCAAAATTTCGAGAAGGGATACCTAGTCTGCCATTTGTAGGAGGAAGAAGAGGTGCACGAACTTAGACTTTTGACCTAAAATGGTAAACATTCATCTAAAAATAACCAACACCCAATAAAATGCGAGTTTTGGTTTAAAAAAGAGTATTAATTTTCTATGTTTGAGGGGATGACAGATGACCGACATTTGGTGTAATCATCCCAATATTCTCCCACTTACACTTTGCCCCTATGCATGTCTGCTTTAGGCTCCAACTACACATGGGCAGCAGCCCAATTCTTGAGAGGTCTGGAAGGTATAACACTTGCAAACATATATAAAAACATGTTAAATATTCATTTGTTTATCGGGAGGTCTACCGGACTTTCGGGGTCTAACACACAATCCCATGCCTATTGGTGCTCCTAGCCATACCTGGGCGTAGGAAGGGGGTTTAGGTGGGTATGCACTCCCCAAAAATCAAAATACCCCTCCTCAGAAACCAAAATACTCCTCCCCAGAATTCAATTTATGAAAATTTTTTTGTTTTTTTTCGCAAGTGCTCGATGAGAAACGTTGAGAAATGGTGTTTTTCCGCCATATTTTGAAGCCATTTCTTGACCTTTGAAAAAATCTTGCACCCCCACCCCCAGAACTTTGGTGCCACCCACCTATGCTCCTAGCTAGTCACATTTGGGCATCAATTGTATTTGGGGGAAGGGGTGTGAATGGGCAAAACCGGCTATGATCGCAAAAGACATTCCAAAAATTTAATTCAGAGGGTCCCTTTGTGCGGGTGCGTTTTTAATTTCAAGATTTATATCTCTCAGACCTCCGCTCCCCTCCCACTCCATTGTGTCCTACCCTTATTTAGTGTCTAATCGTGTGCTCGCATCTGATTTACTATCACATTCAGAACAGGTTGCATAAATGCATTTAACTTTTTCACAACTTTTGATAATGTAGTCGTTTTAAACGATCAATCTCATTTATTTCCTTCACAGAAATTCCGCTCCTCTTGCAGATAAAGCTTTTCAAAATGGTCAGATTATTCGGTTTGTATTCGTCTGATTCAAAAATTTCAAAGCTGTTCGCACAAGCGAATGATCTATCCATTGGTGCCCACGACGATATTTGCATATTCAACTTGTTTGATGGATTTCACAGGAGGGACCCGATTTACATGGTTGAAGAAGTTTTTAGCATTCAAGCATGTGCTCTATTGTGCCTTAATATCAGTATATGTTTGTCGGGAAATTTCATCACTAATGACAATACTAAGTCCAGCTTGTGTACCCTTCATTCAAGCAATGCCGTGTCTCTCGATCAAGTCGTCATTAAAGAGTCGACGTATTTCGAATTCAAATGCAAGAAAAGTACGTTGCCTAAAATTTGTAAAAAGTCAATCGAAAATTCTCGATCTTGTAATACGCGCTGCATTTCATGTTCCAGCAGTAGGTCAAAAGATATGAAATAGATATATAGAGAATTTTTCGCAAAAATGTAGGGGAATTTTCAATAATAATAGTAATGAGAATTTTTATGTTTCAAGTCTAATTAGTACATAAACTATAGGAAAGTAACACTTCTTATTGATTTTTTATCGATTGCAGTTTAGGAAACCACCAACACCTAATTATAGGCCCGTATTTAGAATTTTTGTTACCATGGCCAAAATGACCTCAAGAACTGGTATAAACGCTAAAACAGTGTTAAAAATGCATTTCTTACATAATTGTCAATTTAAGGCGCTTTCGAAAAAATTGTTCAATTTTCATCCATCTTCAGCATTCATTTTGGGGTTCTAGACCCCTCAACTCCCACGTGCATTTCTGGACTCCAGACTCTTACACCCACGCATGGCTTTAAATGCTCTACCTGATATCTGATAACATATACTTAGCTTATCGAGTTGTAGAACCCTTTATCACGACAAAACTGGTCAACAAAATGCCGTCTACGAAACAATGTGGTGTGGTCATGGGAGCGAATTTAGGACAGAACACGAGCAATGTTCGCCGTAAACGGATAATCCGAGGCTTTAAAGCGCCACTCTATTCTAGACCGTGGCATGGCTGGCTATTGTACAAGAATAGGTTTACATGTGGAATAAGCTTGGTGGTCCAAGAATCGAAAGACACACCCGCTATTTGGGGGCTAACGGCCGTTCATTGCTTTATTGTCGAACCGAAGCGACGAGTGTGAGATTTATCATAGGAATCGCGTTAGCGCATACCTATAATAAACTTGGATACCCCAACGTACGTCTACCACTCACCCCCTGCAGCTATAACGGGACACTTCTGTATTGTGCGGTTGTTAAAAGAAAAAATCGATGCCGCCATTTTTTATTTGTTTTACTTTTCTACTCAGTGTGTAAAGAGCGTGTAAACTTCTACTGTAATAGTATAACATAAAGTATTCTTAAAATTTTGATCGGTCACACGACTTTTCTAGCTCAGTTTTGCATTCTGTTTAGTCTGGCTTTTTTAAATGTAGACAAATGATTGAGCTCGATCCTTATTTTTTTCATTTTTCTCAAAAATTTAGATATTTTTTTAAAAAGGAGTTAGATTTACGGGTTTAAAATTTACACTTTAGTGGATGGTGTAAAAAATAGATTTTGTCTAAGATTTCCCTGCCAACTTTTCCGCTTATAAGTTGGCATAAATTGAATATGATAAAAATTGAGTATCTTCTAAGGGCTAAAACTTCGCAGCAAATCGCGTTTAAAAAAACGCAATACTGAATCATTTATGGAGCTGTAAAGTTCGAAATCAGATGTGTAAAAAGATCGAAAAAACATTTTTGTTACCCATTTTATCAGTAAATATCTCAAATATCTTGCGGAACTTGTGTTTCCCACGTACAAACGTACTACAATTCAGAGGCGACAAACTGGTCTGAACCAACTTTCTTTAGATTGAATGGGGATTTAGGTTCAAATTTTTAAAGTTTACAATGTGGTGGATGGCGGGAAAATACGTTTTTGTCCTTTGTTTGTTCGCCACTTTCTTCGTTTAGAAGCATAGGCGTAGCCAGGGGGACATTGGGGGCACATGCCCCCTGGAATTTTTCAGAAATTTTGTTGATTTTTTTAGTGTAATAATTGTGTTATCGACCAATTCAGATCACTTTTGTGATTTATTTCTCTATTTGTTCATTGAATAAAACTGCGCTTGCATGTTGAGCATAATTGTAAATGTGCGAAAATGATTGTGTACCAGTTTGTCTATTCTTTGCTTTGTTTGTCTTTCTTTACAAGGACACATAATCTTATTTTAAATTAAAGGAATGGCCAAACTTTCTTGTGTTTTTGCGCATTTTCTGTTTTCTGAACTATATCTTGTTTATAAGAGGGCCACAAATGGGCCTGAAAACGACAAGAACAAAATTGACATTGATACATCTTTTTTATTTCTCATTGGTAGCACCCTTTGCTGCACTTTATACTTAGCGGAGGTCGAAAACGCATTTTAGCTCACAAATCTTGTACAATGTAGGAATTCATCAATTTTAAGTGATATGGGCTTAATTCAGAATCCAGATTTGGCGAAAATTTTAGCGATAGTATTTAACAATAAAGTGCTTTTTTTATAAAATTTTCTAGGGCACTGACCCGGACCCCGCTGGGGGACGATTAAGCGCGCCACCGCAGACCCCAGCCGTAAAATCTCGTTGTACATGTGCAACAAGATTTTTGGGAGGACAAAAAGGAAAAAGGGTTCGCCGGAATTAATTTCTCTGTTCTGTATGATTACGGCTGTATAAATTGAGTTTAAAGAGCTAAAACGTCAAAATTTTCCGGCGCATAGCGCTGCTGGTTATTGTTCTTTCTTTTTGTAAAGCTTCAGCATATTGCATTTAATAGCCTGAATCATGCAAAATATCTTCATACTAAAAGAGTACTTCGCAGGTTAGAAGCTTAAACTGTCTAAATTGTTTTGTACAAATTTGACAATTTTCCGCTCTGATAGAATGTTAGTATCCACAGGTTACAGAATGTTAAGGGCAGTATAAGAGTACTAAATTCCTTAGTATTTTGCGCCACTTATGATTTCTGAACTGTTTTTCAATTTAAAGACCGTAAATTCTACATGGAAATGATAAAAATTTCAAACTTTTCGGCGTTTCAAGCTGATTAACATTTTTGTATTTTTGGTTGTCAGAAACCCATAAATTAGCTAGGCTATACACTACTAAAGGTCGAAAAACTCAGTTTTATTATAGGTACATAACATTACTGACATTCAATGCAAAAGTTCTCTTGAAAAAGTTTTGTGTATGCCCCTCCCCGAACCAAAATCGCCTCTGTTTAGAAGTCGGGATAAGTCGAATAGAACATGAAATAAAGTACTTTTTAAGGGGTACACGTCACAGCAAGTTGCGTTTGTGTACATCAAAATTTAGCTTTTTGGGAGGTGTAAAGTCCAAATTGGGGGTGTTAAACGTGCTTCTGTCTTGTTTTTTCTGCAAATTCTCCGATTATGAGTCTGGACGTGATCTCAAGTGTAAACATGTACTAGAAATCAAAGGTGATATGCCAGTCGGGCATGTTTGTTTACACTCAACTGTGGTCCAAAGTGGTTTACATCTAATATTTATTTGTCTTTAGGACATTGTGGAGTCTTATTTTTTCATAACTGTTGATCGTAATATGAGAGTAATATGAGAATTACGAATTCAAGTAAAATCTTATTTACACTCGTTTGTTGTGTAAAGTTTTTAGTACAAACCCAGTAGTTATGTAAACTTTGCACTATTCCTTTATTGTTAATGTGTAGTCTATACTACAAATTTATATTACTTCCGCAGCGTTGCAAAACGTAAAGGGGTCCACGTCACAGCAAATTGCGTTTATTTACATCAAAATTTAGCTTTTTCGGGAGGTGTAAAGTCCAAAGTTGCGATGTTAAACATGTTTCTGTCTTGTTTTTTTCTGCCAAATTCTCCGGTCATGAGTCTGCATGTGATCTCAATTGTAAACATGTACCGGAAATCAAAATTTATGCGCCAGTTGGGCGCGTTTGTTTACACTCAACTGTGGTGTAAAGCGGTTTACATCTAATATTTACTTGTCTTTAGGACATTGTGGAGACTTAATTTTTTCATAAATAATGATCGTAATATTAGAGTAATATCAGGATTACGAATCCGACTGAAATCTTCTTTTCACTCCTCGGTTGTGTAAAGTAACCTATTAGTTGTGTAAACTTTGCACTGTTCATTTATTAATATTGTGTAGTTTACACTACAAATTTATTTTACTCCCAGAGCGTTGCAAAACGTAAACTTTCTTCAAAAAATGTGTTATGATGTCAGAATTACAAATCTGACTGTATGTTTTCTTTACATGCAGTATTTGTGTAAAGTTTACACAGAAAATGAACTTTAGTTTAATAGCATTGCAGAATCTTGAAATTTTTGAAATGTTCCATGTAACCTCGGGAATACGAATTGAACATTAGTGATCTTCACACCCATATTTGCATGAAGTTTAGGCTGAAAGCCTTTGATCTGTTTAAATAAGATAAGGTTGTCTTGTTCAAAAGAGATAATGCTGACGTTTAGAACAATTTACTTTTTCGCGTTCTTGGACTGCTGTCATTTTTGTGGCATGTTGCCGTTTGTGTTTACTGACTGAATCACTAAATTCATGCTAATTAAAAGTAGGGTACTAGCAAAGAAAAATGCTCGGATGAAATAAAAAAGACGAATATATTTTGGATTATGGATTATTAAGGATGTAAAAGGAGGGGATTAGGAAAAAGCTACTAACTTATTTGCCTAAAGTCGCAAAAATCTGTTGAAAATCAGACTTTATCTAAGATACGCAATACGTCGATGTATATTCTGCGGCTTCTGAAAAACTGCAACCATTAAATAATTTCCAATGCTTCACAAAAGAGAGTATAAACATAATCTAAAACATACACTTTCTGTGAAATGCTTGCAAGTTGCAACGCTGACTTGCTTCGTATATCGTGTCTGATAGAAAACTAACTGCAATTGTATTTAGAGGTGTCTTATTTTGTTACCATGAGCGTTATACAGCAAGCAGACCTGGCGTCAATTGGTTAGTGCACACAATCTTTGCGGGCATGCAAGTGCACCTAAATCTATATTCTGTTTCACATAATTTCGGTCATAAATTTTAAAACTATTTCCGACAATGAGCTGACAGATTACGATTATAGCTTTGATCTGATGTATCATTATCGTAACCCTTGCTTACTATCATTAAAAATTCGTAGAATTTATACATGAAGTTGCGTGAAACAGACTATAGTCTGTTTCACGTAGTCGCTCCTAGTTTACTCCATCTACTTTCCCATAGCTACTACATAGCTAACTTGCTGCTTTTTCAATCATTTTTTGGTAGTTATTTTGACCTGCAGGACGCTGAATATACTTCTATTTTTGCGTTGATAAGAGAAGGTCTGATGTTTAACACATTTTTGCGACTTTAGGCGTATAAGTTGGTAGCTTTTTCCTAGTCCCGTCCTTTTACATGTTTAATAATCCATAATTCCAAGTATGTTTGTCTTTTTTGTTTCATCGGAGCATTTTGCTTTGCTATCTTGTAATATGCGGGATACTCACAAGGGAAGAGGAGCGACCAAATTCTGGGGGTCTGATTGGGCAAAATCGCCAAAAATAGCAGCAAATTCTGGGCTTGACGGAAAATTTGCGTGGGTGGTTCGAATTTTGAACGGGTTGTGAAATCCCCCTCCAAACCTAATATATAATTACTAATGAATCAAAGTCGCAAATTTAGTCCTTTGGGTTAATCCAAGAGCCACGGAACGGATCAAAAAAGTATTTTCCGGAAGAAGCTTAGTAGTAGTAAGCCCTGTCTCCCCAGGATGCATGTGTTATAACATCGCCTATGTTATAGCATAGGCGGAGGGGCTCAGAATCTGCTGCCTGGCTTTTCTCAGGGAGCAATGCTTTAGCATAGGCTGTGCTATGGCATAGGGAGGGAGGGGGGCGCATCCAGCCCAGGGCCAGGGGCCCAGGGCCAGGGGAGAGGAAATTTCCATGGGTAACCCCGGGTGTTATTACCCAGGGGGTTATTACCCCGGGGTTATTTTTGAAATAACTATAACTCAAGAACCAGCAATCGGATCAGGCTGAAATTTTCAGAGTATGTCAAGTATATGTTAAATATGGTATGTACACAATGTTAGCGCGCAATCTACAGTATACCAGCATTAGTTTACACTTTTGCATAACTCAAGAAACAATGACCGGATTTTGGTCAAATTTTCAGGATATGATGTATATAGGCGAGGCATGCTGCGCACATAAGTTTAGCGAGCAGTCTACAGTATACCAATTTACTTTACACTTTCTCATATAGCACTGTATCTCAAGAACTATAGGGCGGATTTAGCTCAAACTTCCAGGGTGAGATATATAAATTGTTGCTGCGCTATGTACAAAATTTTAGCGCGCAGTCTACAGTACACCAGTTCACTTTACACTTTCTCGTAAAGTACTCTATTCCAAGAATCACCAGCCGGATTTTGTTCAAATTTTTAGGATATGATGGACAAACCTTAGTTGTGCTATGTACAGAATTCTAGCGCGCAGTCTACAGTATACCAGTTTACTTTACACTTTATCATATTCCAAGAATCACCAGCCGGATCTTGTTCAAATTTTCAGAATATGACGTATAAACCTAATCTGTGCTATGTACAGAATTTTAGTGCGCAGTCTACAGTATACCAGTTTACTTTACACTTTCTCATATAGCACTATATTCCAAGGAACACAAGCCGGATTTTGTTCAAATTTTCAGAATATGACGTATAAACCTTAGCTGTGCTATGTACACAATTTTAGAGCGCAGCATACAGTATACTAATTTACTTTACAATTTCTCGCATTGCACTATATTCCCAGAACCGCTAGCCGGATTTTGTTCAAATTTTCAGGATATCATATATTAACCTTAGCTCTTCTATGTACAAAATTTTAGCACACGACTTACTATATGCTGATTTTTTATTTGCATTGTCTTTACAATGCTTGATTTTTTAGCAGTACCTGTCTATTGATGCTATTAGGGATTATTTTTGCCTAAAAATGAGCAAATAGTATAGGCAAACATTGCTTCAAATTTAATTATCATGCCTTTTTGAGCGTATCAAAGTTTATCAGAAAACGCCTGAAAAAGGGCGATCTTTGCCCGCTGTTCAGCTTGTGGGAATTTTTAAACCCTGAGCTAGCGTTTACTTTATAAAACTCCACACAAAATTCATTAATGAACACGTAACTTCATCCATGTCATCAGTATTCATCTAAAAATTAGCTAAGTTTGGAATATTTTTTGTAAAGTTTGGAATATTTTTTTGTAAAGTTTGGAATATTTTTTGTAAAGTTTGGAATATTTTTTGTAGAATTTGGAATATTTTTTGTAAAGTTTGGAATATTTTGTGTAAAATTTGGTATATTTTTTGTAAAGTTTGGAATATTTTTTGTAAAATTTGGAATAAAGCTTACATGCTTAAGCATAGTACTTTTGTAAAGTTTGGAATATTTTTTGTAAAGTTTGGAATATTTTTTGTGAAATTTGGAATATTTTTTGTAAAGTTTGGAATATTCTTTGTAAAGTTTGGAATAAAGTTTACATGCTTAAGCATAGTACTTTTGTAAAGTTTGGAATATTTTTTGTAAAGTTTGGAATATTTTTTGTAAAGTTTGGAATGTTTTTTGTAAAGTTTGGAATATTTTTTGTAAAGTTTGGAATGTTTTCTGTAAGGTTTGGAATATGTTTTGTAAAGTTTGGAATATTTTTTGTCAAATTTAGGAATTGTTTTGTAAAGTATCAAATTTTATGTATCTAATCTGCATTTATCAATCATCGTTGACTCTATTTTATATGCACGGTGCAACGCATGCTCCTCTTTTGCACCTGTAAGGATTGATTTTTCGCTTGTGAACACTATAAAGGTCACATTGCGAAATTTGTAGACTAATCCATGAATCTGTTCTACTTCATACATTCATTTCCTTATCGTCAGTTGATAAAATCCGCAAAGATTAATGCGGACCCCTAAATTCGCCAAACCTGCAAACATATGAGGTTTCACCTTTAAATCATCACTTTTAGTATATAATGCATTAACACGCCGAGAAAAGGGCGATCTATGCCTACTGTTTAACTAGGGGGGGTAGGAATTCTTAAGCCCTGAGGCTAGGGTTTACTTTGCAAACCTTCACACATAAGCGATTGATGAATACATAACTTCATCTGTGTCATCAGTATTGATCTAAAAATTTCTAAAGTTTCAAAATTTTTTTGTAAAGTTTCAACAATTTTTGTAAAGTCTGTAATATTTTTTGTAAATTTAAAATATTTTTTGTAAAGTTTGGAATATTTTTTGTAAAGGGTAGAATATTTTTTGTAAAGTTTAGAATATTTTTTGTAAAGTTTGGAATAAATTTTGCTTGCTTAAGCATAGGAATTTTGCTAAGTTCGGAATATTTTTTGTTAAGTTTGGGAAATTTTTTGTAAAATTTGGAAAATTTCTTGCAATGTTTGGATAATCTTCATTTAATATGGCATTGCTCCAGGATTGCTGACAAATTTTGTAGGCTATACATACACTAGCATACAGAGAATGCGGAAAAATGACAAAAACTCGACAATGGTCAATATCCCGAAATGATCTACTTGAATAAAGTCATGTTCCTCACAGTATAAAATGCTTGATTAGATTTGAATTTGGGAAAATTGCATGTATTTTCTGCACGTACACAAATGGCTTAGTGTTTGTCTCATAGCCATGGAATTTCATTGATATTTATGTATGGTTTGCTTCAGCCTGTCATATAATTCTTCAAATACCGTGTGAAACAAACATAGTTCTTTCCACAAAGTAAATGAATCAAATGAGTCACGCAAAATCTAGCCATATTTTATCAGAGATTGTAGAGTATATGAATAGACTAAGCAAAATTATCATGTTTTTTTGTGTTTTGAAGTAATTTTTGACAAATATACCCCAAATTTGAACTGAAAATTATAGAAAATTGAATGAAATTTAGAAATTTGGGCAAGTTAATTCACAGAAAACTTCCGCCTCTTCGATAGAGGAACTCCAAGACTTCAGTACTTTCCAACTATTTTCTACATATTTTTACCCTCCTACAGAAGATTTCTATCAAAAAGCTAGGGAGCTATGATATTAATAGAGAGGGTACATGGTTGATAACTTTGATATATGCAGCTTCTGCTGGATTTCCCAACAGCTTCTGAGGTATAAGCCAATGAAATAATAATATAATAATAATATAATTATATTCAGCTATTGCTTAAATTTAAGAAAGATAGCTTTTTCGATAGGTTTTTTAGCATTTTAACACTGTAAGCTTCTTGAGACTGGAGCAATGGCCGAAAAACTCTTCTGTACTAGTCCTATAAGTACAATGCATCAGCTTGCGGGTAAACTGGAATTGTCGGCTGTTTTAGTACTTAAGTAAAAACTTGGAAAAAGCAATCCAACAAGTCAAAATGGCTCTTTATTCTGAAATAAGGCACAATTTGTGCTCTGAGGAGCGCCCCATTGGGGTGAATCCTGCTGCAGACACTGCCGAACATGAAGTAAATCAGCTCATGCATGAATTAAATTTACCCGATGTCTGATGAAAACAGAAATTTAAGCAAAAAGTTCAGATAATTTTATTTCTGTTGTGTGCACTCATACTTTGTGTGCTATTACATATTAGAGGAAAATAGTCAAATACTGTATCTTTGTCTTGAAAATATTATGCTAAGTTCTGAAAACTTCTCAATCCATCCAAGGGTTTGTGCCTCAAACCATAAATAAATATGTAGAAAATGGGTAATTTTCGTAGTTTATCCACATTGAGTAGATGCATGCTTTCCCATGTGTTTTTTAAGCAAATAACTGACTAAAGTACTTCATCTTTATGACAATTTTATCATTTGTTACACCAAACAAAAATAATATTTACTATCCTCTCTTATTTTTAGCTAAATGTAGAGCTATTTATGCAAAGATGCTAATTTATCCTAATTTTCACACTATATATCTAGGATCAAGACTTTATTCAAGTAGATCATTTCGGGATATTGACCATTGTCGAGTTTTTGTCATTTTTCTGCATTCTCTGTATGCTAGTGTATGTATAGCCTACAAAATTTGTCAGCAATCCTGGAGCAATGCCATATTAAATGAAGATTATCCAAACATTGCAAGAAATTTTCCAAATTTTACAAAAAATTTCCCAAACTTAACAAAAAATATTCCGAACTTAGCAAAATTCCTATGCTTAAGCAAGCAAAATTTATTCCAAACTTTACAAAAAATATTCCTAAATCACCCTTTACAAAAAATATTCCAAACTTTACAAAAAATATTTTAAATTTACGAAAAATATTACAAAAATATTACAGACTTTACAAAAATTGTTGAAACTTTACAAAAAAATTTTGAAACTTTAGAAATTTTTAGATCAATACTGATGACACAGATGAAGTTATGTATTCATCAATCGCTTATGTGTGAAGGTTTGCAAAGTAAACCCTAGCCTCAGGGCTTAAGAATTCCCACTCCCCCTAGTTAAACAGTAGGCATAGATCGCCCTTTTCTCGGCGTGTTAATGCATTATATACTAAAAGTGATGATTTAAAGGTGAAACCTCATATGTTTGCAGGTTTGGCGAATTTAGGGGTCCGCATTAATCTTTGCGGATTTTATCAACTGACGATAAGGAAATGAATGTATGAAGTAGAACAGATTCATGGATTAGTCTACAAATTTCGCAATGTGACCTTTATAGTGTTCACAAGCGAAAAATCAATCCTTACAGGTGCAAAAGAGGAGCATGCGTTGCACCGTGCATATAAAATAGAGTCAACGATGATTGAGAAATGCAGATTAGATACGTAAAATTTGATACTTTACAAAACAATTCCTAAATTTGACAAAAAATATTCCAAACTTTACAAAACATATTCCAAACCTTACAAAAAACATTCCAAACTTTACAAAAAATATTCCAAACTTTACAAAAAACATTCCAAACTTTACAAAAAATATTCCGAACTTTACAAAAAATATTCCAAACTTTACAAAAAATATTCCAAACTTTGCAAAAAATATTCC
Source organism: Mermis nigrescens (assembly GCA_036768485.1). NCBI lineage: Eukaryota > Metazoa > Nematoda > Enoplea > Mermithida > Mermithidae > Mermis > Mermis nigrescens. The sequence goes on from JAVLUZ010000380.1 coordinate 21,769, forward strand.
AAACTTTACAAAAGTACTATGCTTAAGCATGTAAACTTTATTCCAAATTTTACAAAAAATATTCCAAACTTTACAAAAAATATTCCAAATTTTACAAAAAATATTCCAAACTTTACAAAGAATATTCCGAACTTTACAAAAAATATTCCAAATTCTACAAAAAATATTCCAAACTTTACAAAAAATATTCCAAACTTTACAAAAGTACTATGCTTAAGCATGTAAACTTTATTCCAAATTTTACAAAAAATATTCCAAACTTTACAAAAAATATTCCAAATTTTACACAAAATATTCCAAACTTTACAAAGAATATTCCAAACTTTACAAAAAATATTCCAAATTCTACAAAAAATATTCCAAACTTTACAAAAAATATTCCAAACTTTACAAAAAAATATTCCAAACTTTACAAAAAATATTCCAAACTTAGCTAATTTTTAGATGAATACTGATGACATGGATGAAGTTACGTGTTCATTAATGAATTTTGTGTGGAGTTTTATAATGTAAACGCTAGCTCAGGGTTTAAAAATTGCCACAAGCTGAACAGCGGGCAAAGATCGCCCTTTTTCAGGCGTTTTCTGATAAACTTTGATACGCTCAAAAAGGCATGATAATTAAATTTGAAGCAATGTTTGCCTATACTATTTGCTCATTTTTAGGCAAAAATAATCCCTAATAGCATCATTAGACAGGTACTGCTAAAAAATCAAGCATTGTAAAGACAATGCAAATAAAAAATCAGCATATAGTAAGTCGTGTGCTAAAATTTTGTACATAGGAGAGCTAAGGTTAATATATGATATCCTGAAAATTTGAACAAAATCCGGCTAGCGGTTCTGGGAATATAGTGCTATGCGAGAAATTGCAAAGTAAATTAGTATACTGTATGCTGCGCTCTAAAATTGTGTACATAGCACAGCTAAGGTTTATACGTCATATTCTGAAAATTTGAACAATATCCGGCTTGTGTTCCTTGGAATATAGTGCTATATGAGAAAGTGTAAAGTAAAGTGGTATACTGTAGACTGCGCGCTAAAATTTTGTACATAGCGCAGCAACAATTTATATATCTTACCCTGAAAGTTTGAGCTAAATCCGCCTTATAGTTCTTGAGATACAGTGCTATATGAGAAAGTGTAAAGTAAAGTGGTATACTGTAGTCTGCGCGCTAAACTTCTGTGCGCAGCATGCCTCACCTATGTGCATCATATCCTTAAAATTTGAACAAAATCCGGCCATTGGTTCTCGAGTTATGCAAAAGTGTAAACTAATGCTAGTATACTGTAGATTGCGCGCTAACATTTTGTACATACCATATTTAACATATACTTGACATACTCTGAAAATTTCAGCCTGATCCGATTGCTGGTTCTTGAGTTATAGTTATTTCAAAAATAACCCCTGGGGTGATAACCCCCTGGGTAATAACACCCGGGGTTTCCCATGGAAATTTCCTCTCCCCTGGGCCCCTGGCCCTGGTCTGGACGCGCCCCCTCCCTCCCTATGCCATAGCACAGCCTATGCTAAAGCATTGCTCCCTGAGAAAAGCCAGGGAGCAGATTCTGAGCCCCTCCGCCTATGCTATAACATAGGCTATGTTATAACACATGCGTCCTAGGGAGACAGGGCTTACTACTAAGCTTTTAATTTGTTATATTGCAGTAAATCACAAAGCAATAATAGCTGAATTTAGAACGTGTGTCATTTTCTACTTATCTGTTTGCTGTTATGTGGTAAAAATGATGCACTTCGGCATTCTAAAATGTTCAGACATACGCTAAGTCACGTAAGTCCTATAACATAATTAGAAAGATCAATGTTTTTATCAATTATCAATGCTAATCAATCAGATCGATTAGTCGAAAGGACTATAAATTTGTTTTCGGCGGGCAAGACCAACGGCTCACAACTCCTTACATGGTCGTTCGTCAAGCTAAGCGCATCTATTGGCACCCAACCTTCAACAATAGCGCAAATGCTGACTTAGACGTGGGCGATTTGGCTTTGGTCGAGCTCTCGGAACCAGTCCCAATCAGCATGTACGTGCTGCCAATATGTTTGCCCGATCTGATATACAATCATGACGTTTGGTTATCTACCGCCGTGTGCCATGTATGCGGTTACGGATACACTAAAGGTGCATTCATTGAAATAATGAATGGGGAAAGGATTGAATCGTAGACTATAAAAGCAACCGGAAACGGTCAACAATGCGAAAAATACACAAAAAAGATTAAACAGCGAAAAAAACTGTGACAAAAGAAGAATCTAAGGATCGCAAAAGTATGCTTAAAAATTCTACGAAATTTACGAATTATTGATATTTCTGATATAGTCAAGGCTTTTATCTGAAATGTCGTTAAAGACACTTTATAATAAGGCATGCATGTTTTGGTTTTCTGTAAAATTTCAAAATTCAAGAGTGAGCAGCTTTTTCTCTGTGATTAGCAGTAATATCTTGAAAGAAGAGTTAAAAAATCGCTTGTAAGTGCGGAGGGATTTGAAGGCATTAATTTTAAAAAGACTCCTTAGAATTAAAAACTCGTAAATTAAAATTTTTATGTTTTTTTCGCTTTTTGTGACTTATTTAAAGTCATTGGATAGAGCTCGATGATAAACATCGGAAAACAGTGTTTTTCGCCCTACCATAATTTTTTCGGCGACTTTTTGATCCCTAAAATTTTTATACCCCTACACACCTTCAGAATTTAATCGCTGTATGGTCAAACCTAAATTTCAGCCTCCTCCCCAAATCTCACACAGAGACTACTAGATGCATTTATTTTGTGAAGTGCTTATAACTGCAAAATTTTGGCTATATTCTCGTATTACCGATTAACACTGTCGTTTGCGTCTTTGATAAGTCTATCCTTTAAACGCATATTTTTCAGATAAATTCCCACACATCCTTGGAATAGGAACGATAACGCCCAATCGACTCCATTGTGCTGAAACCAAATCTACACACCGATCCTATAGACAACAGTTTCTGTTTGAGTCCTCAACTGACTCAATGTATCGCGGCACTAGTTCAGTAAGTAAAGGCCATGCATTTGGGAGCAGTGGCTCTTGACACATCGTTAAATCAAAATATTACCAATTTTGAGATTATCTTGGGAACATATGTAGAATTATTTGAATTAACTCAACTTCAAGCCATTACCATACATGGACAGCCGCCGAATTCTATGGGGTCTTGGATGGTGTACATAAAAGTAAAAATCCCGATTCTGTTGGTTGGAAAGCCGGTTATTTGTCAATTTACCAGACATGCGCGTAGGGAGAGTTATATAGGAGTTCTATAAATTACCCAGAAAAAAGGATTGAATTCTCTGGAGAAAATAGAGCAAAATCATGACAAAAAATGGGCAAAAATCATGAGTTAAGTGAGCGAAATCGGCTCTGTAAAGTACGCTATTTCGACTGTATGAGCCCTAGACCAGCCTCATTGTTCTTCTATGATTATTACTAAACACATTTAGGAGGAATATAGAAACGCTAAAAGGGCAAAAATGAAAAATTTATACGGTGAAAAAAGGCGAAATAAAGATCGAAAGGGAAGCAAGCAAAAATCATAATTTGTTTAAAATCGACAAGAAAAATGTCTATCAGAACCGTTGTTACCCTAATTTAGCGTTTCTATCGATTTTTACGGCCATTTTATGTTAATGAGCTTTTGACAACCAGCAAAATTTAAGAAAAACAATGTATCAGAAATGACGAATTTTCTTTAAAAATGCTTTTTCGCTAGAATGTTTTTCTAATTATAGGGTGATTCTGGCGGTGCTCATGAGTGCAGATATTCGTTGAATGATCGAGCTGTGATTATGGGTGTTATTAATGGGCGAATACGTAGATGGAAAATGACTTACTACATTACTCGCGTCTCTTATTTTACATATGACGCCTATGTGCCTTATTACTTGGATTGGATAACGAATCTTTTGGAAAAGAAGGATGACGATTCGGAGACACCGTCATCATGTCATCCGTGTCTATTCTGAGTCGCTTGATTACCTCCAAAACTGAACATTTTTCTTTTAAATAGAATCTAAATAGAAGAAGTCTCGGAAGTTCACTTGAGCTGCTGATGGTTCCAATTTGTTTAGTAGTAAAGTAATCTGACGCAGAAAATGAATATAAAATCGAGTTGTACTGATTGGTCAACAGGACCCAGTAATACAAATGGTACCCTGATTACCTAATGTACATATGTAAGTCTCCATCAGTCTGTTTTAGCTGATTATATATACCTACAATTGAAACTAATGATAGAAGTTAGGTGATCGCGCGAAAGCAGGACTCTAATTTTGAATAGGCGGATTAAATGGAAGCGAGGCGGGCGTGGCCTGGCCTCCTTCCCTTTAACCAAAAATAATTGGCGAGACGGGCGCTACGCGCCGTATATTACCTATTAAAGAAATTTATTTACTATTTAGCTGCCTGAAAAGCATATTTTTGCTCAGAGAATAGCTTTTTAAGCTTTTTCAAAAGTAGGAACAGCTAAGCTATTTCAGCATAGCTTTCATCTATTTTCAAAGATGGCTTTTGAAAATTTTCGACGTTTCGCGTCAAATGCTACAAATACATTCATGGCGAATTCGTGGTCGCGCAGAGGGAAGCGCATGCAAGATACATCACACACGTACACACATACCTCATGATGAAATTCGCTTGAGAGGGCCAGGACCACAGGTGGGTGTGAAGGTTTGAGGGGTTCACTCCCGAAGAATCCAAAATGTCCCAGCAGTCATATTGTATTAGAGTTTTTGCTGGTCTTTTTTAATTAAAAAAATGTTCCCCGCAAAATCAGGATCACGACTATTGTTGTAAAATATATCTTTATCTTTATCTTTTTAGCAAGATAAAGATAAAGATACAGATATCTTTATCTTTATCTTTATGATTTCTTTATTTTATCTTTATCTTTTGGGAAAATCACAGGCCATCTTCATCTTTATTTTTATCTTCTTGATAGGAATTTATCTTGCTATAAAAGATAAAGAATGTACATAAGTTTGCACGTAATCCAAAATGTAGGTTTGACGTAAAATACATTTAGACGCATTCAAGTTTTATTGTAATACGAGAAAAGAAAAGAAAACGATTGTTTAAACCCTACGGCGTGCGGCCCAAAGTAATGCCTCTGTATATCGACCTGAGTAAGCGGGACTGATACCGATCTAAGCGGGGGTACTACTACTAGCACCCACGTTAATCTAAGTCTAAGCCTAGGAAAAATAGAGAAGTATGAAAAAATCAATAATAGATGTTGCGACTATGCTTTGTACAGGCGCACAGAGCAGGATTTTGATGCTTGTGAAAAGGAAAAGGTGACTTGCTGTCAGCCAATAGTAGTAGTACAATAGGTGCGCACAGCTTGGCCGATCTTTTCGGTGTTGCCAGTCAGTCTGGGGGTAAAAAAAATTAGCTTTTTTGGGCCAATTGATGCTAAAAGCAGGTATGTAGATTGTGCATAAAACAGTTACATCCATAGAATAAGGACTGAAGCAAATTGACACCATTTCTGACGATTTTTTAACTAATTAGTGGATACTTAATTGAATAAGTATTATAATATATTGTAATAATCTTACTGACTGTGCGGAGTAAAAGTGGCAAAAATTGCAGCAAAAAAGCGAGCAGACAAGACAACCCCATTCTGGTTGTCTGGTGTATTCTCATGGGTCAGTCAGATACCGCGGGGTAATGCCCCAAACCTGCATTTATGTGTGCTTAATGCCTATCACCTCTTTGACCTGAGGTGTAAAAGTTAGGGCATTCAGTTGGCTGCTTTGCATCACCTACTCACATTTATTGCACTTCATATATGTACATCATTCTCCGAGGTCTAGAAGACCATATTTACACTTTATCTTTATCTTTATCTTTTTGATTTCTTTATCTCGCCAATTATCTTTATCTTTATCTTTCTTCATTTTTTATCTTTATCAGTATCTTTATCTTCTAGATTTTAAAATTTCAACTTTATCTTTATCTTTTATTTTGCAAAAAATCCTTACCTTTTACAACACTAATCATTCTGACAATTCAGCAAAGACACGAAACCTTCAATTACCAGATTGTAACAAACAGAGACAACATGCAGTGCACTGTCATTGAGCGGTCACCATGCCTATGCGTGGGAGGATTCGGGGGTATGCACCCCTTAGAAACCAAACTACCCTAACCATAAAGCAAAATATCCCCCAGAATTCAATTTTTGAATTTTTTTGCTATTTTTAGCAATTTTTTTGATGCCAAAAGATGATGCTCGATTAGAAATGTTGGAAAATGGTGCTTTTTTCGCCCTACCACAATTTTTTAAGGCCATTTTTTGACCTTTGAAGAAATCTATCAACCCTTCCCACAGAACTTTGGTGCCGCACACCTATGGCGGTCACTGATTGGTCGAGTCGCGTTAAGTAAGCTGCCGACTTCAAGATTTGATCGTTCTGTGAATCTTCAGATGCAAGTTTTGTATTTTTTTACGGTCAGTATGTTATGTTGCGATATGCGTTGCTTGTTGTAAATATATTCCGTGTGAGCATTATATTAACCTTTTCAATTAGCATTTATCTCCATAATGATTACATTACTCGATTACATGCAAATTTCTCCATGAAGTATAGCAACCATCGGGTTCATGCGCTGTCTTTACTAAGCCGATCCAAAAATTTTTCATGTTTGCATCCATGCATATTTTTGTCTCAATTTTTGCGATTTCTTATGAAATCAACTTTCGTAATTGAAACTTAAAATTGTTATATATAGCAGCTAACCTTTGCTTTATAAAAAATCTGACTTCGACTCTCTTTAAACACTCTTTATTTGAAATATGTTCAGCGTCTTATCGCGTACCTACCTATACTACACTTAGGTATTATCAACATATAAACCGCCCAACAGCTATAACGGAACACACTTGAAAAATGCTATTTTTCACAGAAGGATAATAGAAAAATTCGCTGCGAGTGTTTTTTGTTTTCCTTTACACTCAATGCCCAGTGTGTAAAGAGCATGAAAAGCTTTTGCGTGATATTATAATATATAGAGCAATTGTGCAGAAAATTAAAAAACGTTGATGAAGGAACGCTTCAATCTTCTCTAATTGAAAATTTGTTTAAAAGCTTAAAAAATAATAACTTGCCTTAAACAAGTTATTCCGTCAAAATCAGCAATCTTTCTAGTCATCATTTCCAAATGATGTTAATTATTCTCAACAATGTTTTAGCAGAAATTTAGTATCCTATATGCATGAAAAAAACCTTGAATTTTCAATATTATGATAGGAAAAAATGTTCCTAATCTTGTTTGTCAGTTTATAGAAAAACTACCAAGCGATTTAGCTTTCTTGCTCTCTATAGTATGGATAGAATTTCGAACCAATCGCTGGAAATTAAATTTTATTTACAAAATTTTAAATGGCCTGCTCTATTCTAGGCTAATATATTTGTCAACCTCAACAATCAGCATCTGATCTGACTGATTGATAAGCATAGTATTGATTTTTTATATCATTGACCAAACAATCCAGCAACCTACAATTGTTTTGCGCTCGTTTTCAAAACTTACTCACATGATTAGTGCGCAAGTAGTAAACATTTGTCCAGCTGCCTAAGTTGCTCAAGCTTTTCTTGACAAAATGGAAAATTATCTAAATCAACAAAATTCTAAACTGAGCTTTTTAAAAGCGCATTCAAGGAGCATTTATTTCATACATTTGAAGTTTGAAAGAAATCTACAAGATCTATCACGGATGGCTCCAAAGTGCAGTAATATCGTATCATATACACACATTTTGATGTGCTAGGCATTGATTGTGCGTCATCAGTAATATTGTGCGTTGGATTATATTCGTAGACCGGAAGGGTTGGAGGTGGAGCTTATCTTCCTGTTTTTTGCCGACTCATGTTTTTTTTAAATTGGTGTCCCCAGCAATTCATTATTATTATTTTTATTGTTAATATTATTATTATAATTATAATTATTATTATTATTATTACTATTATTATTATTATAATTAATATTATTATTATTATTATTATTATTATTATTATTATTATTATTATTATTATTATTATTATTATTATTATTATATTATTATTATTATTATTATTATTATTATTATTATTATTATTATTATTATTATTATTATTATTATTATTATTATTATTATTATTAGTAATATTATTATTATTATTATTATTATTATTATTATGTTATTGTTATTGTTATGTTGTTGTTGTTGCTGTTGTTGTTGTTGTTATTGTTAATGTTTTTGTTGTTATTATTATTAATATTATTATGATTATTATTATTATTAATATTATTAATATTATTATTATTATTATTATTATTATTATTATTATTAATATTATTAATATTATTATTAACATTATTATTATTATTATTATTAAGCTATTGTTATTGTTATGTTGTTGTTGTTGTTGCCGTTGTTGTTGATGCCGTTGTTGTTGTTATTGTTGTCGCTGTTATTATTATTATTATTATTATTATGATTATTATTATTATTAATATTATTAATATTATTATTAATAATATTATTATTATTGGTATTATTATTTATATTATTAATATCATTATTATTACCATTAATATTTTAATTAATGAAATTACATCTCATATTGTTATCACTGCTATTAGTATTATTGTCATTAGTAACATTTACGTGAACACGTAGTCTGGATTTTATTTTCTGGTCGTACTCCAATATTGCCGCCGTAATAAGTCCCAACATAGCTAATTGCAACATAGCCAGTTGCGACTTTATTACAAATATGAGGGTCCTATAATCTGCTAAAGGGAATTTCAGATTATCGGGTAAGAACCATGTCAACTTGTGCTCCTAACCATAAGTGGGCAGCAGTCAAATTCTGGGAGAGTCCGATGGAACAAAAACGCCAAGAATGGCACGAGAAATTCAATTCTGAGGTATATCAATTTTAGGGGTCTTCCGGATTTTTGGGGGTCCATAGTCCTAAGCCTTTCACGCCATTATGTCCTCCTAACCCCCTTAAATGAATGATCCTACACTTATGTGATGTCTCGTGCATGCGCTCTGTCTTTCACAATAGTCTGCACGAATGGATTTCAAGCTTTTTACACTTTTTGATAATTTGATCGTCCTATACCTTCATATATTTTAGCGCATATTCTATTCCGTAGAAATTCCGCTCTTCCTGCAGATTAAGCTTCTTAAATGAATAATTTGTTCGCTAGTTCGTATCCATCTGATTCAAAAATTTCGGTTATATTTGGCCAAGCAGACGATCTGTATATTAGCACTCATGATGATCTTTGCCTGTTCAACATGTTTAATGGATTTCACAGAAGAGACCCGATTTACATGACCAAAGAAGTTTTTAGCGTTCAATCATGTGCTCTTCTATGCCTTAAAATCAGCATGTGTTTGTCGGGAAATTTCATAATCAAAGACAATTCCATATCCGCCTTGTGTACCCTGCATTCGAGCAATGCACAACGTTTTCCTTGACCACATCGTCGTTGAACAGTCGACGTATTTACAATTTAATTGCAAAAAAAGTACACACATTGGCAAAATTTGTAGAAATTCGATTGAAAACTTTCCTCTATTATACAATTTCTTACTAGTCAAATGTGGAAAATTTTACATTCTTTGTTCATTTTTTGACGCGCGCAATTATGAAACCACAAATGTCTGACTACAGGCCCGTTATTCAATTTGCTGTTGCCTAAAAATCTGCTGTCCTGAAGAAAATCAAAATATTTCCTACTAAGAGTACATTTCAGAATCCCACAGAGAGAATCAACTGTTCAAAAATCTTAACGACCGATTGCTTACAGTAAGACCGCAGTGCGACCCTTGAAAACATACATTTAGCGGCTCGAAATTTTGGATGGAGTTCTCAGCCATAGGGGGTAGTAAATGACCTCCAATTTAAAAACAATGAATTTGGCGCAAAGCGCCGAAATATTACGGGTTTACTAGCTCAAACTGTATAAAAAACCTGTTGTAGCAGTCTTTTCAATACACGTTGTGAAGTAAACGTTTTTAAAAGAGTTAATATCGTAACAAAATTATAAAGTTTAATTGGATTACTCCTGCTATTTTACTGGTTTACAATTGCGCGTAAATCACTCTTAATAAGCAAATCTCTGCTCGCAACATATTTCGGAAATTTTCTTGGTTAAAATCATAAATGAACATGGTCAAAAGCTCCAGAAGGGAGGTTAATCGATTTTCCCTATGGTTGGGGGCGTAAGTGAGTAATTTTGTTACATATTTCATGTCGAAATTTTGTGCTTAATTCGTCGTATTTTGTCTTTCATGAATATTTATGGTAAAATTTGCATGAAAAACAATAACAATAAGAACAATGGATTGACCTGTAACGTTAAATATGTATATGTGAAACTAGCAAAGTAAAATGCTGCGATGGAACAAAAAATTCGAGTATATTTTGGAATTAAACATCATTAAGGACATAAAAGGAGGAGACTAGGGAAAAGTTACCTATGTATGCCTGTGAAAGTTGTAAGTATCTTTTAAACATTGGGCTTCCGCTGAAAAATGCTAAATATCAAAGTATATTCTGAGGCTTCTGAAGAAAGCGTACATTCACAGAAGATTTTTCATAAGCTCAGAAAAAAGATTATGAAGAAGCCTTGATGTGTTTTGAAAGCAAATTAGTTGCTTATCAATATCAAATTTTTCCATCATTTACATGTATTTAATCATCAACGGCTGGATAAGTGAATTATGACAAGCACACCATCTTCTTAATTGCTGCCCCATACAATGCATACCATACTAGCGTAACATGCACATTTTGTCGCTTTTGTTAATAGTGATAGCCTCTTTTCGAGGAACAAGCTATTCATGTTAAATATTTTAACGTCGGAGATGCGACTCCCTTCTGCAGGCCGACTTCAATTTTTAGCGTTTTTTAGCGGAAGTCTAATTTTACGTAGATTCTTACAACTTATGCAGGCATACATACATAGGTGGGCAGCTACAAAATTCTGAGAAGGATGCAAGATTTTTCAAAGGTAAAAAATGGTCTTAGAAATGGTGGTATGGCTAAAAAACGCCATTTCCAACGTTTCTCATTGATCACTATCCGTCAACATCAAAAAATTGCGAAAAAACGCAAAAAAATTTCAAAAGTTACATTCTGATGGGGGTATTTTAATTTGTTTTAGAGGTTATTCGGCCTTCTGGGGGTTGCATACCCCCAAACAACCCACGGCCACATGTGCATACATAGGTAACTATTCTCTAGTCCCTACCTTTTATGTCCTTAATGATGCGTAATTTCACATATTGCTCTTCGAGCCAACGGAAAATTTAAATTGGAGGAGTCAAGATTTCGAATATTTGACTCAAAATAGGACAAGACAAGAAATGTGATAATAACAGCGAAAAGAGCGGAATATTATATGGAATATATTATACGGAACAAAGGTCAACTTTTCATCGAAGAAACCGGAAGGTAGTTTTAATGCAACTTGCCGGTTTCAAAAAAGAAGAAGCAGGCCTTTAGTGATTTTCGGCATCTCGTGATGCCGTTTGCGCAGGGGACGATGAACAATGTTGGCGATCTTTGGCTCGCCGGAACAACGGCCTCGGCAGAAGAAATTTCTTGCAGACCAGCTTTGGTGAAGAAGTCAAGGCGAAGTCAAGGAGCCGTGGTAGTTTCCCGAAGACCTTGCGCTTCATTTAGAAGAAGGCGCTTCGTTCACAGGACGCTGAAAGTGTCTACAAATTTATTTATCATGCATAGCCAATATGAAGGAGAATTTTGCCATTCATTCAGCATATGTCCTAACAAAGCAAAAAAGAAGACTCCTCATTTAATATTAGGCCAGCATAGAACAAAGCAAGAAAATTGTTTCTCAGCAAAAGAGAAACTATGCTGTTTTAGTTGAAGCATACATCACATGAAATAAGAAGGATTTTTACAATGAGACACACATTCTGAGATTTGTTCTTATATTCCAACGATATGATAAATATCCAAGTAGATAGAAGAAAGAAAGACTGACCAATGAATGAATGCGTTGATGCATTGAATGGAATTTATCCAGAGATTCACAAATAAGTCTCAGAATGACTCTATGTGTTTATATGAACATATAATGATGTGAGAATCCTAGCAAATATAAAAAACAAATGGATGCAGACAAAAAGGAGAGTGAAAGTTGACTTTGTATCAAGCTGATTGGTATCTACCAGTCTTGAAAAGGCAGGTAATGAAATCATGTCTGTGTGTCTTAGTTCTCTCAAACCCCTTCCCATTTCCATGTGTGGCTGAAAGCATAGAACCAGTATCTTCTTTATTTACACATTTTCGTTATATAATCTAAAAACTCCGGCATTGTAGAACCCTATATCACGACGACCTTGGTCAACAAAATGCCGTCTCCAAAACGATGTGGTTCGGTTATGGGAGAAGATTTAGGACCAAACACGATAAATGTTCGCTGCAAACGAATAGTCCGAGGCTTTAAAGCGCCGCCCTATTCTAGACCCTGGCACGGCTGGCTTTTGTTTAAGAATAGACTCCAATGCGGGATGAGTTTGATAGCCCTTGAGTCGAAGGACACGCCTGCTATGTGGGCCCTGACGGCCGCTCATTGCTTTACCATCGATCCGAAGCAACGAGCGTGAGATTTATCCTGTGATACGTGAGATACACACACGCGTACATGGGCAGCGACGAAATTCCTGGGGTCAGAGAAAGCGAAATCGTCAAAAATAGCACTAGAATTACATTATGGAAGCTCGATAATAATTAGCGGTGGGGAGGGAAAGGGAATAATTTTGACTCTGTAGGGATCGAAACCATTTATGGACAGCGACCACATTCTAAGGAAAGGAGGCCTGGATGGGGCCAAGAGTCCAAAGACTCTCAACAAACTTGCTGAAAATTTAATTCTGGCGATTCTATCGATTTTCGAATCAGATTTTCGAGGCTGGAGTGTCCTAAGCATACGTGGGCAGCAAGAAAATTCTGGAAGGTGCAAGATTTTTAAAGATCAAAAAATGGCCTTAAAAATGGTGGTATGGCGATGAAAACACCATTTTTCGACGTTTCTCATCAAGCACTATCCATTGGCATCAAAAAAAATTGCGAAAAAAAACGAAAAAAATTTTCAAAAATTGAATTCTGGCGGGAGGGGGGGGTATTTTGATTTATGGGGGGGGCTATTTTGGTTTCTGGGGGGTGCATACCACCCAAACCCCCCCACGCCCAGGGGTGGTCCTAACCCTCCCTCAAACCTCCTCTATGTCCAAGTGCGGTCCAACCAGCCAAACCATACAGACATTATTAATGCATTGAGAGTCACAAATTAAGTCTTTCTATTTAATCTCAAGAACCACCAAACGGATTTAAAGAGATAAGGTTTCATGGAGATAAGAATGAAATTATTCTCTGGCTAAAATCGCAAGACGATCGCATTCTGTGATATTAAGCTCGAAACTGGCAAAAAAGTTGCACTTCACCATTTTCTAAAATGCGCATTCCTTTGCTTTTAACACCATGTAGGAAATCAAATTGGAAAAACATAATAATTTTACACGCGTGTTCGATTAAACTTTTGGCAGTTTTAACAGATTTAAAAAAGGAAACATTGAAGTATTACGGTCTGAGAAAATCAGACAGTCTGAAAATCAGTCAGAAAGCTTTTTTGACTTTACTGCTTTGATATGAATGCTAGTAGTGCAGAAACTATGTCAACATCCAGTATAATTTCAATTTCAAGCAGTTTTCCAAAAAATTTTGATTTTCCTCCATTTTTTGCATTTATTTTCAGCCTCCTTATTTTTCCATTCCTAAATAAGGATAACATTCGCAGCCCTCAATTGCGTGTCTGCATGTGTATAAAAATAAATACTTATCAGATTACAAACGAAAACTGTGTAATTCAAGAGTAGATCTCGACGACATCATGCACACGGGTTCGTAAAGTTTGTTAATAAATAAAGTATAAAACTACGTTAACTTATGAATTCGGAGAGAAAATTTTGACGTCAATATTGCTTTTGCTCTCAAACTTGTTGCAGAAAATATTCAGCCAGCTCAAAGTCGCCGAACTAACCTGTCTGTCTGACCCTTCAGCGAGGGAGAGGGGGCGGGGAAATCCGCCCCTTCGTCACCCCTTTTCTGTTGTTAAATCGAAATTACTCAAAACCTTAGGTCGATTAATCGAAAGGACTATAAATTTATTTTTGGCGGGCAAGATAAAAGGCTCTCAACTCCTTACATGGTCGTGCGACAAGCCAAGCGCATCCATTGGCACCCAACCTTCAACTTTACTTCAACTGCTGACTTAGATGATGGTGATTTCGCCTTGATCGAGCTCTCGGAGCCAGTTCAGATTAGTATGTACGTACTGCCAATATGTCTGCCTGATTTGATAACTAATCATAACGCATGGTTATCTACCGCCGTGTGCCACGTATGTGGTTATGGATTCATACAAGGTGCATTCATTTAGATGGCATAAGGGAGTTGGAGAAGTTAAATGAAATTAGAAAAAGTAGAAAACTCTGAAAAAAGACATACAAAAATAAAAGGATGAAACAGTAAAAAGCAGATGTGTTCTTAGGGGGTTGACCTTCCTGCCAGAACCGCTGTTGACCCCCGCAAAATATCTTCGAATTCCCCCGCGGTTTTTTTTGTATTCGGGAAAGATTTTTCCCGATGTACAAAGACTTTTTAGGACCGTCTTTGTACATGTACAAAAATTTTTGGGAAGAGAAAAACTGTAAAAAGGTGTAAAACTCCAAAAATTTCGGCGCTTCACGCCGAAATGAGTAATTATCCGTCCTATATCTCTTTAAAATTGCCGAATTTGCATTTAGAATGAAAAATGTCAAATTTTTTGGCGCTTTCGCGCCTTTTTGAGACAATTTTTGTAATTTTTGTCGTTAGAAACCCAGAAATTAGCTAAAATATACTACCAAAGGTCGAAAAACCCTGTTTTACAACACTAAAATCGCTACTGTACTATATTATAGAACACAAATATTTGCATGTACAAAATGTACAGAGATTTTGGGGACCATCTTTGTACATATACTAACGGATCTTGTACAAAAAAAAGCACTGCCTCTCCCAGATTGTCTATTTTTCGTAAAAATTGTATTGAGTGTGCCCTTTCAATCGTTTAAGCTCAATTTTGGCTCAAAGATCTCAAATTTTAGGCGCTTCGCACCACATACAAATTTTTTGACCCTATTTTGTTCAATTATCTCGAACTTTCTAATTTTTTGTGATTTTTTGTCTTCTTATGTTCTAAAAAGAACGAGTATAGTCTGGAACGTTATATAACAGTGTTTTCGAAAAAGACTCACTTTTAAGTCAAAAAGAGGTACTTTTAAAAATTTTTTAAAGCTTTACCCCTAGAATTTCCATGCTGTGCTTATATGGTAAAAAGCAAGCATGGGCGTGGAGAGTTCGGGGTTATACTCCCCCACAAGTTAAAAAAAACCTCGCAGATTACTGTAGAGCCCCAGAATTCTGTTCTTTTAGTAATATTTTTGGCGATTTTTAGCAATTTTCGGCGATTTCACCCCTCTCCCCGAATTTTCTTGCTGCTCATGTATGGTAAAAAGTCATGACGAATGTATCTGTATAAATATTTTAGCATTCGTACATTATTTTTAATTGTTGATTAAAAAATTATGGTTATGACATTTTTACGATTGGTACTATTATCTGAAATGTCGATAAACACTTGAACATTATTAGGATTCCTGGAAAACTTTAACATTCGGGTGTCAGCAGCTTTTTTCGGCGGACAGTAGTTATACTAAGGAAGGGATTAAAGCCCGCATAAGCGCTAAGGGGCCTCACATTTAGAATTTATAGAACTCGCTAAATTCAAAAAAATCCCAAAATCAAGATCTTACATTTTGCTTCGTTTTCCGAAACTTTTTGATGCCAGTGTATACAGAATGATAATAAACGTCGGAAAATAGTGTTTTCCCCATAAATATTTGAGGACAAAATTTTTGAAATCTTAGATCCTTCTTCAGATAATCGCAGCTATGGTCATCTCCAAACCTCATTCCTCCCCCAAGACTCGTATGGAGACTACTCGAAGCATTTAGTTTGTAAAGCGCGGTTAGCTGCGTGATTTTGACTATATTCTCATCATCGATAAGCATCGTCATTTGAGGTCGGGAGCACAAACGCCGCATAGTTCACAACCGCCGAATAAGACAGAATCGATTGGAAAGCACAACCGCCGCATGTTTCACAACCGCCGCATAATACAAAAGCGTCGCATACCTAGTTTACAAACACCGCAGAGTAAAGAACCGCCGCTTACATACTTGTACTTTACAACCGCCGCATAATTAATAAATCGCTATACACGTTGTATGCATACGTGTTCTTGGGGGAAGGGGGTTGCCCTCCAGAATGACTGTTGAACCCCCGCAATATGGCTGCGATCCCCCAGAATTGTCGATTCTTCGTAAAATTGTAGAAAATGTGCTTTTTTAGCTCATTTCTGGCTCAAAAGTGCGGAAGTTTCGTAATTGAATGTACTAATAATAGACAAAGGCCCAAATTCTTAGGGGTTTTAAGGAGAATTTAATGGATTTTTCTAAGGTTATTCAGTGGAATTTTCTGAGGGGATTCAACTCTGTATTGCGTCCCAAGTATGTATACACGTAGAACCGTTACACACTTTGTAGTGTGCACATTATTCCTACATCAACAAGAACAGATGTTGCTATGAGATAAGTTTCTATTCACCGCGTTTTCAGCGTACAACCAAATTTTTTAAGTTAATCTATAAAAGTACAAGGGGCCAAACCTTGAGGCCTATCTTATTAAAAAGAGCATAAACTTCACTATATATTTACAAAAAAATTTTCGAAAGATCTTAAAAGCACAAAGAATTATGGATAAAAACATGCAAAACTACAGTAATTTTCCAATACGGCTGCCTACATGGTGTCACGTAGAAAGACCATACGCTACTACAGTAATCTATTGACACCTGATGCGCACGTTGGAACAACAGGAATTCAATGCATATATTGAAGGGACATCAAATCTGAAGGGAACCGGTCCGAGCTTAGCACGTAAAAACTGCTGAGTGAGGAGTCATCGCTGATAAAGGCTAGTGGGTTCGCCCAATAGCACCGGTTTTATTAATGCGTGTGCGCGCGATAATATACACAGCTGCAAAATCCGCAAGACAGCTCAGTCCGAACTGGTGACTATAAACGAACATATGGTCAGCCCGTTAGGTGGTCCAAGTATATTGACCTGAGGATTATTGATTGAACTCGACTGACGTGCACAGAGACACGCGGAGTATATTACTAAAATGAATATTATTATGGGGCTCGACAGACGTAAATACCCGGAGTAACCCACTATAATGAATATGTTGTTATTATTATGTATACTCACTACGGGGCGTGACAATGGCTAAAACTGAAAAATGCGAATTCTTGATCAAATTAGACGAGTGAGTAATCATTCGAAAGCTCACTTCACACTCTTTTCAAATTGAGCTCAAACATTCAATAATATATAACCCAAGGCGCATAATAAGCATAGCTTTTGGGGGCAGCCATATTGGAAAACATTTAAAACGCTTTTTGTAGAGTGAACGGCGGGCTTAGAAGAAAAACCAAAAAATGAACATATTAGAGGATGCTAAAACGCAACTATTTTGCCAGTTTTCAATATAATGTCACAAACTAGTAAAAAATGCGGCCATGTTGAAATTTAAGCCATTTTTTCTATGTGGTATACTATAGTTAGAACAAATTGAAAGTTCTTTTTGGCAAAATAGTTTCATTTTTTTGCTTTGTATTTAGTAAACTTTACTTTTTTGAATTCGGTTCGGTCCTTCATGAGATTAATTCAAAAAACTATATCTGACACTTTAGCTTCATTAGTTGTTTTGTGTGGTTAAGATTGCATTATGTTTGCTAACTGATAGATCACTGTAGGAGCATATGTGTTGAAGAAAATATACATCATTTGAAAGGAAATTTAATTCTCTTTCTCATGAGGGCTCAATTATTTTACCATGTTAAAGCTATGCAGAGCTGCATTTCAAAATGTTATAAATTTTTGAAAATCAGTGAAAATGCAGTGATTATGCATGTATAATTCACGAATTCGCACCGGTCTTTTCCTTAGTCGGTTATTTATTCTTACCGAAAAACGATTTTTTTCTAGATTTTGTACGACAACCGTGCACAAAATATGTTTTACATGCATTTACGCCTGATCTAAGGCATATTTCTTGGAGAATAGCAATTGCGGCGGTTGTGTACTATGCGGCGGTTGTGATCTACGCATGCGGCGGTTCCGTATAATGCGGCGGTTGTGAACTATGCAGCGGTTGTGAATTATGCGGCGGATGTGCTTTCCAATGCGGCGGTTCTGAACTGTGCGGCAGTTTGAATTATGCAGCGGTCATGCATCCCGATCGTCATTTGTGTCCTTGATCACTTCTCTTTTTCAGATAGATTCCCGTACGAGATTGGAAAGGGTTCGATAAACCCAAATCGACTTCATTGTGTAAAAACCCTATCTACACAACGATCAAATAGACAACAATTCCTGTTTGAGTCCTCGACTGACTTTATGTATCTCGGTACTAGCTCGGTAAATTTTCTGTTATATGCATTCGGATCAAATTAAGAGGAAATTTTTTTATTATTTTGTAGTTTAAAGTTATTTTAGTCTTTGAACCAGTTTTGAGGTCATTTTAGTCCAAAAAAGCGTAGTTTTCGACTGCTTTCCCCAGATCGATCATGCTGTGCATCTCTGCACCTGACCCCATAGACTGGTCACGCTGTGCTTCATGGTCTTGACCAGGCATGGATGTGGGGGTGTTTTGGGGTCTAGACCACACGTGGGCGTTAGAGAGGGGGTATGCACCCCCCAGAAGTTGGAATACCCCCCCCCCACCCAGAAATCTAAAATAAGCCCCCAGAATTCAATTTTTGAAATTTTTTTCGTTTTTTTCGCAATTTTTTGATGCCAATGGATAGTGCTTCATGAGAAACATCGAAAAATGGTGTTTTTACGCCATACCACCATTTTTAAGGCCATTTTTTGACCTTTGAAAAATCTTGCACCCCCAAAAATTTTATTGCTGCCCACAGATGGTCTAGACTCCAAGAATGGAAAAGTGGAAAATTTCGTGGGGAATAGCAGGCAACATAAAGGTTAAAAACGGATAAGCTGTTCTACCGCTTGTACCAGTTTTTAAAGCCATTTTAGCCCAGAAAAGCTTAAGTTTTGACCTTCAGATCAGCTGAGCCCCACTCCAGATTGGCCATGCTGTGCATCTATGGTTTCGACTACATAATTGTTTCTATATTATTAATTCTTGGTTATTCGTATGAATTGGAAGTGTGCCAATATTTCATTCTTGTGCAATTACAAACTGGCCATAAATGTTTCTATGAGGCATAGGCTAAAGAAGAAAATTGTTGTGAAGGAAGAGGTAAAACAGAGTAAAAAAGGAAATTAAAAAGTAAGAAAAACTACGTGTCCATTCAAGCTCTCTCTGCATCTGGTACGTCAGGCATGCAAAGTTCGGATCCAATGTCACTATGCTCCGGCATATATATAGCTGGCCGTCCTATTTTAGAGGGACCAACACAAATATTGGGGGGACTAAGCCCGAAAAGGCTAGAAATAGCACAAAATAACGTTTAAAAAGTCCTATTTCCCCGATTTGTCTGAATTTTAGGGGGGGTCCGCGGATCCCCCCATTTTCCCCTAGAGCTACGTGCCTGGCTATGCTTTGGAACATTAGTATGAATTATAATGACTGAAGAAAATGGATTATATTAGTCATTCCCTCTTTTTTCCTATTTCATTCATTATTTTGTACTTTGCTTTCTGTGCAGCATAATAGCCTTAGCTCGAAATGAGCTGCTTTTCAAAAACTATTATTTCTAGCTTTTTCCGCGTCTAAAAATTGTCAATCCGTAAGATCAGCTAAATCCGTATTTAAGAATCGCCGAATTTTTATTCGTAATCATTACTATTACTCTCTTTGCCTTTTTTGCCTACCTTTATTTTGCGTCAAATATATGTGTCGGGAGTTTAGAATTAACATAATTAATGAAAAAGGAATCGTTTCTGGTAGGGTGATTCTGGCGGCGCATTTGAATGCAGATATTCTTTGAATGATCGAGCTGTGCTGATGGGCGTTATTAATGGGCGAATACGTAGATGGAAAATGACTTACTACATTACTCGCGTCTCTTATTTTACATATGACGCCTATGTGCCCTATTACTTGGATTGGATAACGAATATTTTGGAAAAGAAGGATAACAATTTAAAGTCTCCGTTTTCATGTTATCCGTGTTTATCCTGAGTAGCTTGATTCATTCAAAAGCAGATCATGTTTTACTATAGTCTGTTTCATTCCGAAGAGCCCATTTTAGCTTTACAGCTGATTACTGTAGCATATTATTTTACGATTCAGGTTGTTGCTACACTTTGTTTTATGTGCCACATGTCTTGAACAAAGCACATTAAAGATTGAACTGAAGAGTTTGAAGCAATCAACAGCCACTAGAACATAACTAAAGAAGTTTTTAGTGCAATGAAAAACTAATACAGTCATGATACTTTAGCGAAAATGAGCCGTTGGAATATGACAGACACAGTTATAAAGCTGTAAGGTACTACCATACCTTCCGCAACGTTGGCGCTCTTTGGATTTAATATGCTTTGATCCTGATTATTATTGATGGCCGCTAAGAGCAGCAGGTCGGTTGGTGTAAAGCTTAATCGAACCTAGTGTTATTTTACTCGCTTAACTCGTTTTACCTTTTTAGCTATTGCACAAATCTGAAGTCGCTCATGTCATACTCGTATGTAATAATCATTGTTAGCATGAGGGTGGATAATCGCGTATTACTGTAATTAGCTTGAGTATAATTATCAATCGTGGCGTTTATCTGCTTCTGACACTTCCGGTTTTTGCTGCCTTATTTCGACCGCTTTTCTTGCTTCTTTTTCGCTTCGCCCAATGTTGTAAACGAGGTGTAAACCACTTACCTATAGTCTCTTTCACACAAGCTCGGTCATAAATTATAAAACTATCTCTGACAATAAGCTGACAGATTGCGTTTATAGCATTGATCTGATATATAATTATCGTAAGCCTCGGCTCACTGACGATGAAAATTCCTAGAATTTATGCACGAAGTTATGTGAAACAGACTATAATTATAGTCTGTTTCATTTAGCTTTGAGGTTTTGTAAAAATTTGAAGTGACTACAAAAGTGTTTTAAACTATTGCGGTAAATATGATATTCTACAGTATATCGAGTCACATGGAGACGTATGTCATTGTTTATCAGCGCTACTGCATGAACATTTTAAACCACTTTTGTAGCCTGATTCTTGCGGAAAAATTTAAAAGAAATCCGCAAAGTTAAATTAAACAGACTATAGGTACTTTACAATTCAATCTTTCAAGGTTGCTAAATGTGTACTTAAAAGCCTCATTCACAGAAAGCAGGTTTTTTGTTAAGATTTTAGGATCTACTACACCGATTTTAATAAAGCAAAATGTTTTAGATAAAAAAATTATGGTACGCAAATTAATTGCCGAAAAAATTTGAAAATTTTTATTTCTGTGGTGCAATACGTTGAAAAACAGCCGAAAATTGCAAATGTTCCCATTTATTGTGTACTGTACTTAGAATGCTCGAAAGTAGCAAAATAGTTGCGTCCTTAGACAGGGTAAAATGCGCCATTTTCTTGTTTAATGGCTTTTGCTCGTTCTTACAGGCATAGCGTTTTAAATGTTCAACATGGGGCAGCTATATTGGAAAATGTTACTGCAAGCTGTATCTGCTTAAATGCTTTATATTATTTAATGCTTAGGACTATTTTGAAAAGAGCAGAAAAAGGGTTTTCAAATAATTACTCATTTGGTCAATTTAATTTGTAGAAAAAATTTTAATTTGGCTGCCATTTTGATTACTGTATTAGAAAAGAGCGTTTTTTAGACGTTTTGATTTATTATTCTCTACCGTTCTTAGAAGTCAAACTCTTTTTCAACAGAATAGATATAAAATTATATGCTCTTTCTAATCAGCTATGTTTCAAGTTATTATTCCGTGTCGTTCTTTAGATCTTAGCGTTTTAATTGTAAAATAATCCACCCAACGCTGAAACAACGTCCGACTTATGTTTGACAGACATAAACAACTCGAAAACTCGACCAAAATGTGTCTTTTCACACCCAAATTTTCGCACTCTTTACACTCCTATTCTAGAACTAAGGCGAAATTCAAAGAACAAATAAGTATCATCAGAATTCCTTCTTCTACAAATCTATGCCATGAAATTCTTTGAAGAGTCAATACTAAGTTGTCCACAAGCCCAGTAAAAAAACCCCAAAATTCGCTAAATGCTATAACGTTACGCCAAAACTTTACACCTTATTTACACAGTCAGTTTTGAGTGTGAAGAAAAACAAAAAAGACAGGCAGCGAATTTTTTTATTATCTTTCTTTTAAAAAACCGCACCTCCCAGATGTGTCCCGTTATAGCTGTAGGGGGTTGCACAGGTGTTGGGGGTACCCAAATATATTATAGGTACGCGCTAAAGCGCTACCCATGATTAAATACTGACCCTAAAATAAAATAGTAAACAGAAATTCGGAGTTTTACAAACGGATTACTTAACCTAAATAGATGAATAAGTCAAATGAAGTGCATGGTCTTGCCAAAAGAATTAAAAAAATGAAAAAGTCGGTATTCAGAAGATCTGAACCCATTATTCTTTTTATATCCACATGCGAGACGGGTACGTTAGCCACTGCACAAACTCAACACATCGGTGGATTTTAATAGTCACTCTATACTTTACACTTTTGTGCAACAACCATTGATTGTAAAGAAATATTAAGGTCAGATTGGTAATCTACAACTAAGGGGCAACATTTAAAAAAAGTGGCCCTCCGCTAATTGTTTGATACCCAATGCTCTGGGCGGAAAAATGCTTCTCGGTGTAAACTTTACACTTGTGCTAATACCGCAATATTGGGTTTATAGAAACAAAATAAACTAGGATCTGTAACGCTAAGGTCAGGGCACATTTTAAGCATAATTAGCATGTTCCGCCTACTTCGCGGAGTAGCTGAGGAAATTTAGTTTTTGGTCTCAAACCCTATACACGAAAACGATCACAGATCAAGAAATATTGCGTAAAAAGAGAAGAAAAAAGGGTTTTGAGATCTTGTAGTCCTCTACAACATAAAACCAATTGGACTGTACATAAAGCAAAAATGAGTTAGATAAGCTGAAGGACACGCAAAGAGTAGAAAACCCGTACACTTTACACTTTTGTGCAACAACCATTGAGTGTAAAAAAATTTTAAGGTCAGATTCGTATTCTACAGTCCGGGGGCAACATTTAAAAAAAATTGGCCCTCCGCAAATCATTTTATTTTTCGGTTTACAATTTACACACTCATTGCTAAATCGGTATTAAGTGTAAACAAAAAAACCACATCGAGTTTTTTAATTATCTATCGTTTGAAAAAAGCGCACCTCCCAGGTGTGTGCCGTTGTTGCTGTGAGGGGGGACACAAATTTCGCACTCGCTGTGATGAACATATAAGAAAAAAGGATGGTCAAGTGTATTATAGGTAGCGCTATCTCGCTACCTTTGATTGATTGACAAGCATTCAGCTGATCAGAATTCATATCTTTTACTGCTTAAGTCGATCAAACCGTGCGTTATGCACTGATTACGAATGCATAAGTCTATCAAGGAAAGACTATCAAAAACCTAAGCTTTTAGACTAGGTTCTGCAGTTCACACTGTAAACAGCAAACCCGATTTAACATTGTAGGTCAGTTTCCAATTTGACCTTCCCATTATATACTGAAATTCATTAAAAAATTAATTAACCGGGTCATTGAGAAAAACCGTGTACAAAACAGTATGCTTAAGCATTTAAGTAACAATGAGCGATTCAGAGAAATTTAAGAGAAGCTATAAGTAGTTAGGCCTGCTTCCCTAGTCCGCAACGTTATAACACAGGCTATGTTATAACATAGGCGGAGGGGCTCAGAATCTGCTCCCTGGCTTTCTCAGGGAGCAATGCTTTAGCATAGGCTGTGCTATAGCGTAGGGGCGTGCCCAAACCTGCCCGGGGAGGGGGCGCGTCCAGCCCAGGGCCAGGGGCCCAGGGCCAGGAGAGGAAATTTCCATGGGTAACCCCGGGTGTTATTACCCAGGGGGTTATTACCCCGGGGGTTATTTTTGAAGAGGCGTAAGTCAAGAACCAGCAGCCAGATCGGGCTCAAATTTTAGGGGTAGGATGAACACCTTATTAGCAAACTATTTCAAAAATTTTGAGGGAGCACCTACAGTATACCAGCATCAGTTTACACTTTCTCATATAGCACTATATTTCAAGAACCAATGGTCGGATTTTGTTCAAATTTTCAGGATATGATGTATATAGGCGAGGCATGCTGCGCACAGAATTTTAGCGCGCAGCCTACAGTATTACCAGCATTAGTTTACACTTTTGCATAACTCAAGAACCAATGGTCGGATTTTGTTCAAATTTTCAGGATATCATGTATATAGGCGAGGCATGTTGCGCACAGTGTTTTAGCGCGCAGCCTACAGTATACTAATTTACTGTACACTTTCTCATATAGCACTATATTCCAAGAATCACCAGCCGGATCTTGTTCAAATTTTCAGGATATGATGTACAAACCTTAGTTGTGCTATGTACAGAATTTTAGCGCGCAGTCTACAGTATACTACTTTACTTTACACTTTCTCGTATAGCACTCTATTCCAAGAATCAATAGCCGGATTTTGTTCAAATTTTCAGGATATGATGTATATAGGCGAGGCATGCTGCGCGCAGAATTTTAGCGCGCAGCCTACACTATACCAATTTACTGTACACTTTCTCATATAGCACTATATTCCAAGAAACACCAGCCGGATTTTGTTCAATTTTCAGAATATGACGTATAAACCTTAGTTGCGCTATGTACAGAATTTTAGCGCGCAGTCTACAGTATACCAGTTTACTTTACACTTTCTCGTATAGCACTCTATTCCAAGAATCACTAGCCGGATTTTGTTCAAATTTTCAGGATTTGATGTGCAAACCTTAGTTGTGCTATGTACAGAATTTTATCGCGCAGAGTACAGTATACCAGTTTACTTTACACTTTCTCGCATAGCACTATATTCCAAGAACCGGAAGCCGGATTTTGTTCAAATTTTCAGGATATGATATATAAACCTTAGCTGTGCTATGTACAAAATTTTAGCGCACGACCTACTGTATGTTGATTTTTTATTTGCATTGTCTTTACAATGCTTAATTTTTTAGCAGTACCTGTCTAATGATGCCATTAGGAGTTATTTTTGCCCAAAAATGAGCAACCAGTATAGGCAAACATCGCTCAAATTTGATTTTCATGCTATTTTGAGCTTCTCAAAGTTTATCAGAAAACGCCTGAAAAAGGGCGATCTTTGCCTGCTGTTGAACTTGTGGGAATTTTTAAACCCTGAGCTAGCGTTTACTTTATAAACCTCCACACAAAATTCATTAATGAACACTTAACTTCATCCATGTCATCAGTACTGATCTAAAAATTAGCAAAGTTTGGAATATTTTTTGTAAAGTTTGGAATATTTTTTGTAAAGTTTTGAATATTTTTTGTAGAATTTGTAATATTTTTTGTAAAGTTTGGAATATTTTTTGTAGAATTTGGAATATTTTTTGTAAAGTTTGAAATATTTTT
This sequence comes from Mermis nigrescens, assembly GCA_036768485.1. Lineage (NCBI taxonomy): Eukaryota > Metazoa > Nematoda > Enoplea > Mermithida > Mermithidae > Mermis > Mermis nigrescens. Next base: position 47,596 of record JAVLUZ010000380.1, read on the forward strand.
TGTAAAATTTGGAATAAATTTTACATGCTTAAGCATAGTAGTTTTGTAAAGTTTGGAATAATTTTTGTAAAGTTTGGAAATGATTTTTTGTAAAGTTTGGAATGTTTTTTGTTAAGTTTGGAAATTTTTTTGTAAAGTATGGAATATTTTTTGTCAAATTTGGGAATTGTTTTGTGAAGTGTCAAATTTTATGTATCTAATCTGCATTTCTCAAGCATCGTTGACTCTATTTTATATGCCCGGTGCAACTCATGCTCCTCTTTTGCACCTGTAAGGATTGATTTTCTGCATGTGAACACTATAAAGGTCACATTGCAAAATTTGTAGACTAATCCATGAATCAGTTCTTCTTCATACATTCATTTCCTTATCGTCAGTTGATAAAATTTGCAAAGATTAATGCGGACCCCTAAATTTGTCAAACCTGCAAACATATGAGGTTTTACCTTTAAATCATCACTTGTAGTATATATAGGGCTCCCATATGTCCTTTTTTAGAGGACAGTCCTTTTATATGCATCAGCGTCCTTTTCTAAAACCTGTCCTTTTCTTGTCCTTTTTGTCGCTACTTAGCCTGAAAAAATCTCTACACAATTACCGTTGTGTCGGGTGACTGGCCATTCGCGAATAATTTTGTTTTAAATTAATGTTGCACCGTTATTATGAGCATTGCAGTTATATGATGGACGTTTTCTAGACTAACTTTTTTCTTTCAGGTTAATATAGTTTTATTTACTGTACTTATTTTATTACCCCGTAATTTTGCATTATTCTGAACTGCTCATTTTGCCATAAAAAGTAGGGTGTTAAATTTTTCATGCTGCATTCAGAACGATAACTTGCTTAGACAAATTAAATCTAGCAATAAGTATGTTCGTTGATCTCATTGTATTGATCTTGTATTAACTTAGTTGTGTATGATTTCAGTGAACATTTGTCAATTTAGACTTTTTGCGAAAAATGTCCTTTTTTCTGGCATAAAGTATGTGGGAGCCCTAAGTATATAATGCATTAACACGCCCGGAAAAGGGCAATCTATGCCTGCTGTTTAACTAGAGGGAAATTTTTAAGCCCTGAGGCTAGGTTTTACTTTGCGAACCTGCGCACAAAAATCATTGATGAACACATAACTTCATCTGTGTCAGCAGAATTGATCTAAAAATTTCTAGAGTTTCAAAAACTTTTGTAAAGTTTCAACAATTTTTGTAAAGTCTGTAATATTTTTTGTAAATTTAAAATATTTTTTGTAAAGTTTGGAATTTTTTGTAAAGGGTGGAATATATTTCGTAAAGTTTGGAATATTTTTTGTAAAATTTGAAATTAATTTTACCCGCTTAAGCATAGGAATTTTGCTAAGTTTGGAATATTTTTTGTAAAGTTTGGAATATTTTTTGTAAAATTTGGAAAATTTCTTGCAAAGTTTGGATAATCTACATTTAATATGGCATTGCTCCAGGATTGCTGACAAAGTTTGTAGGCTATACATACACTAGCATACAAAGAATGCAGAAAAATGACAAAAACTCGACAATGGTCAAAATCCCGAAATGATCTACTTGAATATAGTCATGTTAATCAAAATATAAAATGCTTGATCAGATTTAAATTTGGGAAAATTGCATGTATTTTCTGCACGGACACAAATGGCTTAGTGTTTGTCTCATAGCCATGGACTTTCTTTGATATTTATGTATGGTTTGCTTCAGCCTGTCATATAATCCTTCAAATACCGTGTGAAACAAACATAGGTCTTTCCACAAAGTAAATGAATCAAATGAGTCACGCAAAATTTAGCCATATTTTATCTGAGATTGTAGAGTATATGAATAGACTATGCAAAATTATCGTGTTTTTTTGTGTTTTTAAGTAATATATGACAAATATACCCCAAATTTTAACTAGAAATCATAGAACATTGCATGAAATTTAGAAATTTGGGCAACTTAATTCACAAAAAACTTCCGCCTCTTCGATAGAGGAACTCCAAGACTTCAGTACTTTCCTACTATTTTCTTCATATTTTTACCCTCCTACAGAAGATTTCTATCAAAAAGCTAGGGGGCTATGATATTAATAGAGAGGTTACATGGTTGATAACTTTGATATATGCAGCTTCTGCTGGATTTCCCAACAGCTTCTGAGGTATAAGCCAATGAAACAATAATATAATAATAATATAATTATATTCAGCTATTGCTTAAGTTTAAGAAAGATAGCCTTTTTGATAGGTTTTTTAGCATTTTAACACTGTAAGTTTCTTGAGACTGGAGCAATGGCCGAAAAACTCTTCTGTACTAGTGTTATAAGTACAAGGTATCAGCTTGCGGGTAAACTGGAATTTTCAGCTTTTTTAGTACTCAAGTAAAAACTTGGAATAAGTAATCCAACATGTCAAATGGCTCTTTATTCTAATATAAGGCACAATTTTTGCTTTGAGGAGCGCCCAATTGGGGTAAATCCTGATGCAGACACTGCCGAACATCAAGTAAATCAGCTCATGCATGAATTAAATTTACCCGATGTCTGATGAAAACAGAAATTTAAGTAAAAAGTGCAGATAATTTTATTTCCGTTGTGTGCACTCATACTTTGTGTGCTATTACATATTAGAAGAAAATAGTCACATACTGTACCTTTGTCTTGAAAATATTATGCTAAGTTGTCGAAAACTTCTCAATCCATCCGAGGGTTCGTGCCTCAAACCATAAATAAACATGTAGAAAATGGGTAATTTTCGTAGTTTATCCACATTGAGTAGATGCATGCTTTCCCATGTGTTTTTTAACCAAATAACTGACTAAAGTGCTTCATCTTTATGACAATTTTATCATTTGTTACACCAAACAAACATAATATTTACTATCCTCTCTTATTTTTCAGCTAAATGTAGAGCTATTTATGCAAAGATGCTAATTTATCCTAATTTTCACACTAGATTCTAGAATAATTTGGCACGTCTTGATCCTAGATATATAGTAGGGGTAATCGGAAAAAGGTCAAAATCGAGCTTTTATTAGGGCTAATGCCCATATTTGTTTTTACTCTATTGATTTTAAAATATGCATGACCTCATTCAAGCTCAATTTTGACCTTTTTCCGATTACTCCTACTATATACCTAGGATCAAGACGTGCTAAATTATGCTAGAATCTAGTGTGAAAATTAGGATAAATTAGCATCTTTGCATAAATAGCTCTACATTTAGCTGAAAAATAAGAGAGGATAGTAAATATTATGTTTGTTTGGTGTAACAAATGATAAAATTGTCATAAAGATGAAGCACTTTAGTCAGTTATTTGGTTAAAAAACACATGGGAAAGCATGCATCTACTCAATGTGGATAAACTACGAAAATTACCCATTTTCTACATGTTTATTTATGGTTTGAGGCACGAACCCTCGGATGGATTGAGAAGTTTTCACAACTTAGCATAATATTTTCAAGACAAAGGTACAGTATTTAACTATTTTCTTCTAATATGTAATAGCACACAAAGTATGAGTGCACACAACGGAAATAAAATTATCTGCACTTTTTACTTAAATTTCTGTTTTCATCAGACATCGGGTAAATTTAATTCATGCATGAGCTGATTTACTTGATGTTCGGCAGTGTCTGCATCAGGATTTACCCCAATTGGGCGCTCCTCAAAGCAAAAATTGTGCCTTATATTAGAATAAAGAGCCATTTGACATGTTGGATTACTTATTCCAAGTTTTTACTTGAGTACTAAAAAAGCTGAAAATTCCAGTTTACCCGCAAGCTGATACCTTGTACTTATAACACTAGTACAGAAGAGTTTTTCGGCCATTGCTCCAGTCTCAAGAAACTTACAGTGTTAAAATGCTAAAAAACCTATCAAAAAGGCTATCTTTCTTAAACTTAAGCAATAGCTGAATATAATTATATTATTATTATATTATTGTTTCATTGGCTTATACCTCAGAAGCTGTTGGGAAATCCAGCAGAAGCTGCATATATCAAAGTTATCAACCATGTAACCTCTCTATTAATATCATAGCCCCCTAGCTTTTTGATAGAAATCTTCTGTAGGAGGGTAAAAATATGAAGAAAATAGTAGGAAAGTACTGAAGTCTTGGAGTTCCTCTATCGAAGAGGCGGAAGTTTTTTGTGAATTAAGTTGCCCAAATTTCTAAATTTCATGCAATGTTCTATGATTTCTAGTTAAAATTTGGGGTATATTTGTCATATATTACTTAAAAACACAAAAAAACACGATAATTTTGCATAGTCTATTCATATACTCTACAATCTCAGATAAAATATGGCTAAATTTTGCGTGACTCATTTGATTCATTTACTTTGTGGAAAGACCTATGTTTGTTTCACACGGTATTTGAAGGATTATATGACAGGCTGAAGCAAACCATACATAAATATCAAAGAAAGTCCATGGCTATGAGACAAACACTAAGCCATTTGTGTCCGTGCAGAAAATACATGCAATTTTCCCAAATTTAAATCTAATCAAGCATTTTATATTTTGATTAACATGACTATATTCAAGTAGATCATTTCGGGATTTTGACCATTGTCGAGTTTTTGTCATTTTTCTGCATTCTTTGTATGCTAGTGTATGTATAGCCTACAAACTTTGTCAGCAATCCTGGAGCAATGCCATATTAAATGTAGATTATCCAAACTTTGCAAGAAATTTTCCAAATTTTACAAAAAATATTCCAAACTTTACAAAAAATATTCCAAACTTAGCAAAATTCCTATGCTTAAGCGGGTAAAATTAATTTCAAATTTTACAAAAAATATTCCAAACTTTACGAAATATATTCCACCCTTTACAAAAAAATTCCAAACTTTACAAAAAATATTTTAAATTTACAAAAAATATTACAGACTTTACAAAAATTGTTGAAACTTTACAAAAGTTTTTGAAACTCTAGAAATTTTTAGATCAATTCTGCTGACACAGATGAAGTTATGTGTTCATCAATGATTTTTGTGTACAGGTTCGCAAAGTAAAACCTAGCCTCAGGGCTTAAAAATTTCCCTCTAGTTAAACAGCAGGCATAGATTGCCCTTTTCCGGGCGTGTTAATGCATTATATACTTAGGGCTCCCACATACTTTATGCCAGAAAAAAGGACATTTTTCGCAAAAAGTCTAAATTGACAAATGTTCACTGAAATCATACACAACTAAGTTAATACAAGATCAATACAATGAGATCAACGAACATACTTATTGCTAGATTTAATTTGTCTAAGCAAGTTATCGTTCTGAATGCAGCATGAAAAATTTAACACCCTACTTTTTATGGCAAAATGAGCAGTTCAGAATAATGCAAAATTACGGGGTAATAAAATAAGTACAGTAAATAAAACTATATTAACCTGAAAGAAAAAAGTTAGTCTAGAAAACGTCCATCATATAACTGCAATGCTCATAATAACGGTGCAACATTAATTTAAAACAAAATTATTCGCGAATGGCCAGTCACCCGACACAACGGTAATTGTGTAGAGATTTTTTCAGGCTAAGTAGCGACAAAAAGGACAAGAAAAGGACAGGTTTTAGAAAAGGACGCTGATGCATATAAAAGGACTGTCCTCTAAAAAAGGACATATGGGAGCCCTATATATACTACAAGTGATGATTTAAAGGTAAAACCTCATATGTTTGCAGGTTTGACAAATTTAGGGGTCCGCATTAATCTTTGCAAATTTTATCAACTGACGATAAGGAAATGAATGTATGAAGAAGAACTGATTCATGGATTAGTCTACAAATTTTGCAATGTGACCTTTATAGTGTTCACATGCAGAAAATCAATCCTTACAGGTGCAAAAGAGGAGCATGAGTTGCACCGGGCATATAAAATAGAGTCAACGATGCTTGAGAAATGCAGATTAGATACATAAAATTTGACACTTCACAAAACAATTCCCAAATTTGACAAAAAATATTCCATACTTTACAAAAAAATTTCCAAACTTAACAAAAAACATTCCAAACTTTACAAAAAACATTCCAAACTTTACAAAAAATATTCTAAACTTTACAAAAATTATTCCAAACTTTACAAAACTACTATGCTTAAGCATGTAAAATTTATTCCAAATTTTACAAAAAATATTTCAAACTTTACAAAAAATATTCCAAATTCTACAAAAAATATTCCAAACTTTACAAAAAATATTACAAATTCTACAAAAAATATTCAAAACTTTACAAAAAATATTCCAAACTTTACAAAAAATATTCCAAACTTTGCTAATTTTTAGATCAGTACTGATGACATGGATGAAGTTAAGTGTTCATTAATGAATTTTGTGTGGAGGTTTATAAAGTAAACGCTAGCTCAGGGTTTAAAAATTCCCACAAGTTCAACAGCAGGCAAAGATCGCCCTTTTTCAGGCGTTTTCTGATAAACTTTGAGAAGCTCAAAATAGCATGAAAATCAAATTTGAGCGATGTTTGCCTATACTGGTTGCTCATTTTTGGGCAAAAATAACTCCTAATGGCATCATTAGACAGGTACTGCTAAAAAATTAAGCATTGTAAAGACAATGCAAATAAAAAATCAACATACAGTAGGTCGTGCGCTAAAATTTTGTACATAGCACAGCTAAGGTTTATATATCATATCCTGAAAATTTGAACAAAATCCGGCTTCCGGTTCTTGGAATATAGTGCTATGCGAGAAAGTGTAAAGTAAACTGGTATACTGTACTCTGCGCGATAAAATTCTGTACATAGCACAACTAAGGTTTGCACATCAAATCCTGAAAATTTGAACAAAATCCGGCTGGTGATTCTTGGAATAGAGTGCTATACGAGAAAGTGTAAAGTAAACTGGTATACTGTAGACTGCGCGCTAAAATTCTGTACATAGCGCAACTAAGGTTTATACGTCATATTCTGAAAATTGAACAAAATCCGGCTGGTGTTTCTTGGAATATAGTGCTATATGAGAAAGTGTACAGTAAATTGGTATAGTGTAGGCTGCGCGCTAAAATTCTGCGCGCAGCATGCCTCGCCTATATACATCATATCCTGAAAATTTGAACAAAATCCGGCTATTGATTCTTGGAATAGAGTGCTATATGAGAAAGTGTAAAGTAAAGTAGTATACTGTAGACTGCGCGCTAAAATTCTGTACATAGCACAACTAAGGTTTGTACATCATATCCTGAAAATTTGAACAAGATCCGGCTGGTGATTCTTGGAATATAGTGCTATATGAGAAAGTGTACAGTAAATTAGTATACTGTAGGCTGCGCGCTAAAACACTGTGCGCAACCTGCCTCGCCTATATACATGATATCCTGAAAATTTGAACAAAATCCGACCATTGGTTCTTGAGTTATGCAAAAGTGTAAACTAATGCTGGTAATACTGTAGGCTGCGCGCTAAAATTCTGTGCGCAGCATGCCTCGCCTATATACATCATATCCTGAAAATTTGAACAAAATCCGACCATTGGTTCTTGAAATATAGTGCTATATGAGAAAGTGTAAACTGATGCTGGTATACTGTAGGTGCTCCCTCAAAATTTTTGAAATAGTTTGCTAATAAGGTGTTCATCCTACCCCTAAAATTTGAGCCCGATCTGGCTGCTGGTTCTTGACTTGCGCCTGTTCAAAAATACCCCCGGGTAATAACCCCTGGGTAATAACACCCAGGGTTACCCATGGAAATTTCCTCTCCTGGCCCTGGGCCCCTGGCCCTGGGCTGGACGCACCCCCTCCCCGGGCAGGTTTGGGCACGCCCCTACGCTATAGCACAGCCTATGCTAAAGCATTGCTCCCTGAGAAAAGCCAGGGAGCAGATTCTGAGCCCCTCCGCCTATGTTATAACATAGCCTGTGTTATAACGTTGCGGACTAGGGAAGCAGGCCTAACTACTGCTATAGCAGTTTTACATTTGCGGTTTTCACATAACGCTTTCCAGCTGTTGAGAACCAACAGTTGAAATGCATTAAATTGATCCATTTTTACCGTACACTGTCAGCTCACGGAAGCTCAAATTCTTAGACGATAAAAGCAAGGTTACGTGAAACAGACTGTAATAAAATCCTGAAATATCCTCTTCAAAATAAAGCGTGGAAAACATAAGATGTAATAACTGAGAATTAATCATGCCCATGATAGCGACCAACGATTTTCATTCTAATGGAGAAATTGCAAGAAAAACAACGGTATAATTCAGAAAAATTAGCAAAACACTAAAACGCGAAGAAAATTTGTCTCAAGAAAAGTAATAAATACTCTTTCGCTCCAACAATTGTCGCCACATTTTCGATCATTCGTCGACCGACGCCTCTGAAACATGGCCGAATAGTACTGTCTCCAATAACCACTTTCTTGTGCACGTGCTCGGGGCTCAGGGCATACAGGGAGCTTATATCTTTGTGGGTCTAATTGAGTTCTTGCGCCAAAAATCCCGTCACATAGACGTCTTCGGACAAGACAAAAGTTGTGTAGAATGAACGGCGATAAAGCTGGGGCACCAGGTCATGGGTCCAAATATAGGCGCTGCCCGAGCAATAGGTCGAATAAATGTCCTAAGGCACTATTTCGCGGGATTCGTACCATTGAGAGCCCTTGTCGCGTTTTACGAGCGCGTTACACCAAACGTGGCACAATATCATGCCTCGATGCGGCGCATCACTGCGTTAATCATAAGTATTTGTAACATCAATCTATAGGTTTAAGGATTCACGCTAAACTAATTGAAAGGCGCGTTTTTCTTTTACCTTTTTATCATCCTTGAATGTTTTATAATAAAATCGGGCTGAATCCGATCCTGGGGGGGCACGCCGCCAGTTCTGACCGGAGCGACTCGAGCAAACCAATTAGAGACCCGAGCGACAACTTAAGTAAACAAAGAAGCGCAATTAATCATACTGGGCTGACCTCGTCGGTCGACCAATTATGCGTCTGGTACTTACAGTAATGCGCCCGACTAGGGAAGTATTTTTTAAAGACAATTTCTTTACAGAGCGAAAATCCAATTTTGAAGTTTAGTTTTTCGAACTCATCGTGAAAAATGGAGCAAGAAAATATATAATTTTACAACATTTTATTCACTCTGGAAAAAGTTGACTGATTTCCAATGTGAGAGCACTGATAAAATTCAGTTTTATAAGTAGCGTTCTACGAGTTTCTTGATATGGGCACATGTTTTGAATCTTATTTTGAATTTTTTTGCATGTTGTTTTATAAATATTCCAGAAAAGATACGGCGACTTATGAAGGGCTTCTGGTCGAATGGATCTGGCGCAGCAAGTTTGATTCGATGAAGCGATTGTTCAACGATTTTTGCGATGCGTGTGCTTCTATGTATAATGTTAGTTGACAAATCATGGTAGTTTTTCATGTTGACGCTGTTGGCGTAGTATTATTTCGAAACTTTTATGGACAAAATAAATGTCAAGTGCTCTCAAAATTTAAAATGAGTCAATTTTTTCCAGAGTGAATAAATGTTGTAATATTATATATTTTCTTGCTCCATTGTTCTTGATGAGCTCAAAAAACTAAACTTTACAGTTTGATTTTCGCTCTGTAAAAAAATTGTGTTTAGAAATATACTCCCCTAGTGGAGCGCAATACTGTAAGTACCAGACGCATAATTGGTCGACCGACGAGGTCAGCCCAGTATAATTAATTGCGCACTTTTGTTTACTTAAGTGAGCGCTCGGGTCGTTAATTTGTTTGCTCGAATCACTCCGTTCAGAACTGGCGGCGTGCCCCCCAGGATCGGATTCAGCCTGAAATCGACAGGATTGTTATCTAGGTTTTCATGGGTACGCCCGCCTCGGAGAAGGTAATAAAAAGTTCATTTAGTACTGTGTTGTTACTGAAAAGATCGCATAATAATTATTGCTAATAGCAGTTTGAATTATAATAAAGGTAATAATAATTATAATTAATATTGTACTATTTTAATAATAAAACATAAAAATAATATATTTCTCAAATGGATCGCAAAAAAATAATAACTATCAGCGCCGTATATAAAGCGATCAAAAAAGACTTTTATTTGAGACCAGTTGCTTTCAGCATATAAAAATGCATTCGTGCAAACAGAGTAGCAAAAAGCGTAAGCAGTGTATATAAAACAGATGAAAAATTTCAACAAAAATAAAAAATAAACAATGAATATAAATAGATAAAATAAAATAAGCATTTCAGATAGTTAGCTGCCGGCAGTTCGTGTTCTAGGAAAAACACCCCATGTTGTTATTTTTCAAACCACAGAGCATTCATATTGTATCAGATAATTAAATACATACATAGTTGCCCTCTTTTGAAAAAATCTTATAATCATTCCTATAGGGAGGGGAGAGATAGGGCAGGGTCGTATACTCGAGTCACTGTCAAACGATTTTGAACTATCTAACATTTTCTGCTTGACCTCTTTGGGATAAAAGTAGCAGAGATGTTGGAAATTGTAGAAATTGTACGCTGCTATACTAAGACTTAACTGAGTACTATGCAAGAATTTAATTCCCACGTAGAATTTACTATTTCTGAACCAACAAAAACTAGTCGCTTTATTAGACCCGTCACGGTCAAAATTTTCAGGTTTTCTGACATCAATTTATGTCCAATTTTTTCCGTACTTAATTACGTTGACCACACCAAACAATGTCGTGGCACTAACTCTAAAATTTTCATAAGTCTGAAAAAGCCATTCCATCCTGTTTATACGACTACTGTCTCTAAGTGGATCCTTAAAACGTTACAATTAGCGGGAATCGATACTTCTTCGTATAAAGCTCATTCAACTCGAGCAGTTTCTACCTCTAAGGCATTTGCATCAGGTTTACGTATCGCAGCAATTTTAAAATATGTAAATTGGACGCATAGTTCGAGTACTTTTCGAAATTTTTATCAAAAAGAGGTAGAATCTAATTATACAGAAGTAGTCTTTGACCGTTTAAGTGAGCTTTAAAATAGCACTCAGTTAAGTCTTAGTATAGCAGCGTACAATAAGTGATTTTGCGAGGCCTCTTAAGGCCGATGTGAAATCATTATTGTACCGGCTATACTAAGACTCAACTCCTTCCCGCCCTCTCCACGCTTAAATTACGCGTTTTTCAGACGCCGAAACTTCTCACGCGCTCGAGGTGCCAACCGTCGCGGAAGATTTGGACGACGATTCGAGGGAAGAGGACCACGCTGAAAAGGAGATATCCTTAGGTGAAATTTTGACATTGACCCTACCTTTCAGACGACAAATCGTTTTAACCAATTTGAAAACGCAAATCAATATTTATTCAAAAATTTTCCGCCGTAACGATCTGATTTCTTGAGTTCATGCGCCTTCGTGTTATACAAAACAAAAATTAAATAAATCAATAAATGTTTTTATATTTACTATAGCTTTTGATCTTGTGTGTTCCCATGTACTAATTTATTAGATTATTTTCTGTTATCTCAATTCACAGAATTTTTTCTACTCTCAGGGCAGCGTCATAGCTGCAATTTCGTGGACCTCAGCCTTGTACATTTTCCTTTGACGAGCGACGTGTACAGCAATTGTTTCTTATTTTCTTTCGCGTAAAACAAACTTGTGCATTTTTTTGTTCTCTCATTTGCGTTTGTAGTGAGTCAAATAATTTTGCAACTAGCCAGAAAACGTGCTATTAGTGTTTCCGGCGTTTTTTCCGTTTTAACGACAAAGCGATGTTTTTCCTGTGTTCTTTATAATGCTGCTTTTTCAGCGCATCGCGCCGTATAGAACATAGCTGTTTTGTTCACCATAAAATACATAGGGAAAAAATATTTAGAAATATTAGATGAATTCATGAATTTTCTATGATAAAATTGGATAAACGAGTTAGAATTGGATTATAACTTCTGAAAATGCAGTTTTTGCATCAAAACATTTTATATTGAATGTGTAGAAATCATTTTTCTTATTTGACCAGTAAAAATGGCTCGACTTCCAAACTTATTTGTTCTGAATTTAGGGATTTTACCCCCTCCCAACCTTAAAATTGTGATATCTGCCCTCAGAAAAATAATTAGCTCATTGTTTAAAGCCTATACTTCTCATACTAGGTGTAAAAAAGTGCTAGATAACGCCAAACGATTAGGAAGCTAATGACGGAATGGAACAAGCGTTCGGCATTTGGTGAAAATAAATCGCATCAGAGAAAATACTGCTGGCAGCTGGCCAAAATTTCGCACACAAGTCAAACAATGCAATTTTTGTCTATCTAATGCAAATATTCTCAAAATTTCAAATTCATATTAGACGAACTTATGATTTGTAAAATTGGGGTGCAGCTTTTTTGGTGTACTCTGCAACATAGGTGGGCAGCACCGAAATCCTGGGGGCTGAAGAAATTTTCAAAGGTCAAAAATGGTTTTAAAAGTGGTCGTATGGCGATAAAACACCATTTTTCGACGTTTCTCATCGATCACTTCCATTAGCATCAAAAACTCGCTAAAAAAGCAAAAAAATTCAGAAAATGGAATTCTAGGGGGGTATTCCAACTTCTGGGGGATGCATACCCCCAAACCCCCCCACGTCCACGTGTGCTCTGCATTGATAGTAAATGAGAATTTTCACAATTTATATGTTAATCCCGAAGAAAGGCGATACCTCGAAATTTAAACCTCGAAATTTAATCGAATGAAACTGTCCTTTCCAATTATTAAATCGTTTTCACTAAGATTTTTTTCGTCATTTGAGCTCATTTATTTTATACACTACGAATTTTAAGTAAATGTTTGGGAATTTCCAAAAATTCGTGGATTATGGGGGAGGGGTTGAAAATTTCTGGGGAGGGGTGAAAAGGTTTCTGAAAACCCCCAAACCTCCTTCAGGATCATGTGTACATAAAACAACAAAGTATTCTGACATTTCTTATCAAGTTTTAAGTTTTGTCCATTGGCATCAAAAATTGCATAAAAAATTAAATATATCTAAGAATTCAACTCTAGGGGTCTATAGTTGGTTTGTCTATTCAATCTCCGAATGTCCTCGTCCAATTCTCATTGAATCATGTTCTTCTTCTCCTATGTATTTAAGCACTCTACTGTAAACGGACACTAAAGTAAACCGTGTCCGGCCGGACACTTTAAGGTGCGACAACGGCTGGCAAGTATCTGTGTTGCTACAGAAAAAAATACAACACATCTGGTATGACAAGTAATAGATAAGTTAATATAAAATTGTAATGAAACGCAAACTCTAGGGTTTCGTGCGCAATATTATATCTCAACGTAAAGAAAAATAATAATGTCTTAATTCTCAAAATTTGATTTAAAAAAATGCAAACACAGAGAGCATCCAAATCAGTGTATCCAAACGTGGGCGTGGAGAGCGGGGTTTTGGAGGTATGATGCACACCCCCATCCCAGAAGGCCGAATACCCCGCCTTTCAGAAACCAAAATACCCCCTCCAGAATTTAATTTTTGGAATTTTTTGTTTTTTTTTGCAATTTTTTTGATGTCAATGGATGGTGCTTAATAAGAAACGATGAAAATGGTGTTTTTCGCCATACCACTATTTTAAAGACCGTTTTTTGACATCTAAAAAATCTTGCACCTCCTCCCCGGAATTTCGGTGCTTCCCACCTATCAGTGTATCTCGTTTTTGCCAAAATCGAGTTTTACATTTTAGGTAAAACGAACGACGTTATTGTCTTTAGTTCTAAAAAACCCCATATACGAAGTTTTGAAGATATCTTTATTTTTGAAGCTTCCAGACCCTTAATGGACACAAAGTGAAAATTCTCAGACATTGTATCTTAATACGTTCATCAATCGCTGTGTACGCGATTAATGCGTAAATATGCAGAAAAATGAGCAAAACACCAAAATGCGAAAAAAGTTGTCCTAAGAATCGTAACCAAGGTTCCTCTGTTTCAATAATAGTTGCCATATCCTCGACCTATCACTGACCGACGCACCGGGAACATGGCCGAATAGACCCTTTCCGCGAACCACTTTCTGGTCCACGTGCTCGGCACTCATAGCGTACAGGGGGCTCAGGTCAGTGTGGGTCAAATTAAGGTCTTGCGCCATAAAGCCTGTCACAAAGACGTCTTCAAGCCATACAAATTTAGCGTCGAACGAACGGCGATAAAGTTGGGGTACCAGGCCGCGGGGCAAAATATATGCAACACCCGAGCAGAAGTCGGGATAAGTGTCCTGGGGTACTTCTTCGCGAGACACGTACCACTTGTTGCTCTTGTCGTGCCATACGGGCGAGTTTCGCCACACGTGGCACAATATCGTGTTTTGACGCGCCGCATCTCTGTGTTTATGAGTAGTATACATAACATCAGTGTACGGGTTTAAGCATTTGCACGAAAGCAATAGAATAATGCGTGTCTCTCTTCCATTTTCATTTCCTAAAATTTCCTTCATCTTATCGTGGGCTACAAAAGCGTCGAAGTGCGGAAACTGACAAAAAAAGCAAATATTTGTGAGATCTCTAAAGCATTTGTCATTTAGATTTTCATTACTTCAGCACAAAAATGATAGAAAAACGCAATTTTGAGCTGGAAATTTTTTTTATCACTTTAAAAGACACATCAAAGTACATTGGAATGACCAATATTTTAATCGTCCTTGGCACAAAAATAATAGAAAAGCGTATTTTGCGATTTGTTGTATGGATGTAGCTTACCTAGTTACCGCCCCCTGAGAAATATTTCTAACGCCCAGCAGGTATAAAGCTTTGAAAAACAATAGTGTTAAAAATCTAATAGTCACGTTAGCGCATTGTTTAATGCGCTTAGGTCACATCTTGCTGTTTAAAACCTATTTCTCTCTAGTTTCAAAAAACTAGGAATATGCTATAACTATATATTTATTTTCGACGGGAAAAGGCGGCATAAAATTTTGTGGAAACGGAAAGCCCGTTTCGATTCCGATTTTTTACACTAAAGTGTCGGTCGTCTTG
>JAVLUZ010000380.1:65000-337904 GCA_036768485.1 Mermis nigrescens
CAGTACAACTTACATTATAGGCTTAATCTTTTCTATTCATGTTACACTGTGGATTGTACACACATACATAGGTGCGAGTAAAGATTTAGAAAATTTTTGACCCGTTTATGTTCGCCCTGATAAAAATTCAATCTGGATCATATATACTGACGAGGTGATTGTTGATTCGTACCACATACGAGTGAGCGTGCGGGTGGTGGATTCCCCAGGAATTCGAAAGATTCGCCAGAGTTGAGTTTTCGGGCGATGGATATACTTATAGGGGCCTACGTCCAATCTCTTCGAATGCCTCTTCTCTTCCGGTCGTCCCACCTCTTTTTATGTACAAACTCTATACGTTTTCGATATTCTGTTAATTGAAATTCAAATATTTCTACAATATGTTGTGCATCTGATTGAATAGATATGAATTTGTCGTAAGCAATACTCGTATCTTGCTTTTAATGATTAAATTGTAGTTCATTGGTTTATCACGCCTTAATTGTCATAATTTCTTAGATTTCCAAATGTAAGACAATGAAGGAGCCGGATCATGCACACCCAAACAACGCCTTTCATATTGATCAGTAACAGCTTTTATTAAATCAAATGGCATTATAACTCCTCAAATTTTTTCTATGACTGCAAGATCTCAAACCTTTATACTGTGAGAAAAACTGTGGCTGTATTTGAAACACTGATATCTTAATGACGTGCGTATCTTTGCCACGGCTACCATTTTCTTCAAAAACATAACTAATTTCTCAGTAGAAAATTTACAAATTATAATCAAGGTCTGCTAATGCCCTTAGGACTTAGACCTTTACATCGCAAAAACATATTAAACAATTATCTTGCACTGACAAATAAGACCAAAAAACGGAAACATGCGAAAGCGGTAGCATGAGTCGCTATGCCATGAATTAGGATTTTCGAAGAATTGGGACATTCGATGAGATGGGACATTCGAATGGGTGGGAATTTCGAAGAGGTGGGACATTCGAAGAGATAGGACTTTCGGTAAGGTGAGAATTTTGAAGAGGCGGGACATTATATAAGATAAGACATTCAAATAAATAGGACATTCGAGACGTGAATCCTTCAAAGAGGCGGGTCGTTCAAAGAGATGGGACATTTGAACAGATAGGGCACAATCTCGTCAGAGAATGAACTGCACTGAATTTAACAGGTTGAATATTATAAAGATAAAACAGCTTCTTGATTTTTATTAATACAGTACTTAGATACACAATACACATGAGATGAAAATTTTCAGCCTACAATGTACACCTAGTACTAAGAAATAATTTTGAATACAATTGGCGCCGAAATGGCGGCGCCGAACTTTCAGAGACCATAATTTCTAAGAACAACGTTTCTTTAAATAGATGACAGAAGCAATAAATACCTGATATCGTTAAAAGGGTGGAAAAGCAGATAAAACGGATGTAAAGAAATCGTAGTAGCACACAAAGCAGACAGCTGGCCAAACTTTCTTGTATACGTTAAACAAAATATTTATATCTATCTAGTGCAAGTGATCTAAAAATTCTTTCGATATTACTCGTAGTCGAGCTTTACGATCAGTAACATGGGGTGCAGCTTTTCTGGGGTCACTCATTCTGCATGACAGTATATATCATTTTTGATTTATCTGCTGGTTCGGAGAAAGGTAATATGTTCCATCAGCTTAACCTTTTACCGCCAACGTTCCCAATTGAAAACATTTTCTCAAAAGTTTGCTGCATATTCAATAAAGCATTCAAATATACACACTTATCAGCTGAAACATGCTCTAACTAGTGCAAAAAAAGCTTGTTTTCGTATGCTCAATGATTACGATACATTAACCCTGCAAAGTATTTGAAAAAATTAAATATTGAAGACTTTGTAAAATAACCCTGCATCTAAACCAGATAAGCTGCAAACGAGCTAAAAAGTGTAGACTGCTTTTTTTAAAATTACTGGGGAATGCGTCTTTTTAACAGTTTGTTACAACAAAATTATGAAGTATGGTTACAAATGATGAAATGATAGTAAACTACTGTCAGAATGTTGTAATTACAAGAGTTTGTCTTAAAAATTAAATAATTTAAGGCTTGAATGAAGTCTTTTAATACATATGTTACTATAATGAACAACTGTACAAACCTACTTGTCTATATTATATGCATATTGCATACTTAGCGCATTTCAACATTTTCAGTTATAAAATAAGTTTTTATAATATATTCAATAAAATAAAACATTAACATGCTGCTTTAATAAATTTAGCTAGGCCGTTTAGCCGAAATATCTGCTCTAAGGACATATAGAATGCTGATGTTGCTTAAAGTACTTTATGCAAAATTTTTGAAAGTTTATAATTTTGCTCTTATGAATACAAGTGATTTTTTGTATATTTAAATATGTCAATCCTATAATAGCGATTTGTGCATCTTTTATAAAATAGAAAATACACATGAGCTTGCAACCAACAAAAACAACATTACGACATGGGTGGAAACAGCTCTCTTGATATAAAGGGCGCTACCTGACAGATACGGCAGTCAATGGTCAATATTATTACATTGCTAACATATGTAAATTGCCCACCAATAGCATTTAATTAAGTAGAGGTATAATACCTTTATTTACTGATCCTGTACAAAATTTTACAAAACAGAAAGTATTGTGTAAAAGAGCTGCAGATACCTACATATATAAGTTGTCTCTTGCAAGCAATGCATGTAGAAAGGCTAGTAAATGGGCATAAAACGTTAATCTAGAATCAAATATTAGGCTTCAATGATTGATTTATACTTTTATCTTTTCCCATAAATAATTACTTCGTGCACGACATTGAGTTTTGCTTTGCCAAAAATGTACCTGCACGTAAAATGTCACTTCGAAATTTAGCACATAACCTTGGAATACAAACTATATTAGTAGTATTGAATTTAAATATGTGAAGGTCAGCTCCTTTATATAGTGGCGGATAAAAGGTTAATCTGTTCTTCCCGATGCCTTGAGCAATATTTTTATATCACAAAAACTTTATATGTTTAGTCTTTTGTTCACATTCTCGTCAACGCCTTTTTACCTATGTACTCTATTTTTTAACCATTCGTTTCGTTTATCTTTTCAGAAAGAACCCATTCTATTTACTGTGTTTCATTGCCTAAGCATTATTTCGCCATCATTACGTACCTACATTTTAAAAAGCATATTAGCCAAATTAAATATGTTGACCAACATGTCGTCGTCGACTTTGACTAAATACAATGCGTTCGGACAATAAGCACTCGCCCATTTCAGCATCATGATGGATTTAAGGCTCAAATTGCGATACGTGTCCACGAAATTTTGTTGTATGATGTCCCTGTACAATTGACTTTCTTGCAGCACTGAACGTTGTAAGCTTAAATCGTCGACAGCTAGACCCATTGCAAAAACGATAACTGCCTTGACCAATCGATAATACCTTCTGTTGCCATATGTTGCTCTGCAGTTTCACACTCAGTTAATTTAAATTCAAGTTTTTCAAGTTTTATTGAACTAATCTTAAAGTATTTTTGATTTGGAAAAATTTGTCAAATCATTCCTATCTGCTGACTTAAGCCTTTATTATGGCCGTCCGGAAAACCGGACGCAACTTTGATGGCTCACCATAGCCAAAATATAGCAGTAAGTGGCGTGATCCTTCAAACCAAGACACTTTATGGGTCTTTAAACTGAAATCCTTATGCATTTCCACCATGAACACTTACCCAGGGTGCCTGCCTGGAAAGGACAAGGGTCTCGATATTGCTGACTTGCAAAAAAATTTTTAAAAAAAATTTAAAAACTCATGAACATTTGCGTTGCGGATAAAAAATTACTATAGTATTTTTAATCCTGGGACAAAAGTGGCCCTCAGTTGAGGGTTAAGCCCGGTTCAGAAGTAAAAGTCAAGGATTATCGCCGATTTTTTCCGACGATATCGCCGATTTTCCTGATTTAGTCGGGAAAGTCGCTAATATGCCGATAAAAATGGGGACGTCGGAAAAATCGACAATATTGCCGACTAAAATCGGGAAAATTGGCAATGTCGCATCGAGACTACAAACCCGCCCTCTTTTCAACTTTGACACAAACATATAAAGTACTACATACGCATTGGTTCCCAGATGCATTTGCATCATAAACAGAGGTGTTTTTAATTTTTAAGTCATTTGTGTTTCCTAAAAAGGCATTTTAAAAAATTTAAAATTGTCATGTTTAATTAAAATTTTATTCATTTTATTCATTAATCAGCGCGATTTTATGTTAAATTTTCATTATCCTTTTATGACACACGCACACACAATATGAATGTTCGTTGATTATTGCAACCAATTTTTCATCGGAATTAGAGCAACGCACTTTATGGCACCTAAAAGAATCCATAAGAAAACATTGCATGTATATGCCTCGTGGCATATGAAAAGCTATAAATATGTACATACACATGCATTAGTTTTTCTGCAAGCGCCGCTAAAAATAACTATAAGTACGGACTCGTATCCATTGATTCGGCCAAGGGGGAGGGGGCTAACCATAGGTGGGCAGCACCGAAATTCTGACGGGGGGGGGTAAAAAATTTCTGGAGGGGGTGAAAAAATTTTCAAAGGTCAAAAATTGGTCTTTAAAGTGGTCGTATGGTGAAAAAACACCATTTTTCGACGCTTCTCATCGAGCACTATCTAATGGCATCAAAATGGCTAAGAAAGCAAACAAAAATTTAAAAATTGAATTCTGGGGGTATTTTAAGTTCTGGGGGTGCATACCCCCTCCCTCGCCCACGTGTGGGGCTAACCCAACCTAAATTGGTCTATGCCTCGGAAAATTCGCCAGGATAGCTCGGAAAAACCGAATTTTTTGATGTTTTTCGACATGCCCTGTCCAATAAAGACAAGAAGACAAGAAAATATTTATTGTAAAGAAAAATGCACGAAATTTGGTAAAACAGCGACTGAACAAAAGGACATACAGATCATGAGTGTGATACAACTAGGTATGCCCCGACAATAAAATTCTAAAATCAATCTTTAGGAGATCTTTTTTGAACAAACAAATGTTGGGACTTGGGAGAAGCGACTATTTGATCACTTAAGGAGTTCCAAATTTTCAAATAGCGCTGGGAAAAGTCGTTGAGGTGAGCATTCGAATGAGTAATTTTATTGAATATTGAAAATATATTGAAAATATATTGAAAATAATTTCGCGATTGAGCTAAAATGATGTAAAATACTTCATATCCGGCGCTCAAGGCCGAAAATTTAAAGATTTTACAACAAAGAAATTCGATTTTTCCATTTTTCCGTGCATTATCTTACCTTTCAAAATTTTCTCCCCTCCCTTAAATACGGCCCTGGGGAGGTTTGTATGTATAGTGTATTCGTCATTATTTCTGTTATACAACATTAACAACTTGATGATGTGTATACATTCTATATTGATGCATACTTTAGTGCACTAAACATCGGCGATATCGTAAGAAAGTTGGATGGATTTCTATTATTACGATTTTAGTCGGCGATATCGCCAACAAGAATTGGGAAGGTCATAAGAATTGGCGATTTTACCGACAAACATCGGGAAATTGGGGCACTTCTGAACCGGAAAAAAGTGTTGGCTATGCTGGCGATATCGCCGATTTTTACTTCTGAACCGTGCTTTACTGAAAATTCAAGCAGATTATACACAACACATAAGTTCAAAACAAATGGCCAAAATTGAGAAGAAATCTAATAATTTGCTTGCATGATTTTATGAAATAAGGCAGGGTGTCTCTATGCTTCGGTAAGCTTCCTCAAAAGTTATTTCGAGGCGAATGTGACTAAATCAGCTAAAGCAGGGATCTCGCAGGCTACAGTAGACTCCCAAAATTGAATTTTGACATGTTTTTAGCGATTTTTGCCGGTAGTATGCCATTCAGACCCACAAAAGTCGCTTAGAACTTCGAAAATAGATCATTTGAGTATAGTAATGTAAAATATATGAATTTATTAAACCATTATGTTTATAATAAATGAAAATAGCAAATGGATAAAAAAATTTAAAAATTTGATTTAGGTTATAAGCAATTAATCTAAACCCTCTTTAATGTACACCCTGCGAATTAGTGTCTCTTTACCTGATATGCATGCGCCTTTCATAATTAGCCGGATGACTATGAACGACCAATACCATAACAACGTCCTTTTGTCTTTTCGTACATATCTCGTCTTCGTTGATCGTAAAATTGTACGAATGCACGTTGGTAATCACCGTATTATTCTTACTATCATTGCGGTCCGTAAGACTAACGTTTCCAAAAAACGTAATAGGATCTAAATCGATTGATTTATTTAAATTTTGCCTGAATTCGGGCACATTCTCCGAAGAATTTTCAATTATTTTAGGTATGACGTATTTATTATCGGAATTTCGGGAATCAAATCTGCTAAATAGGTGAAATTCCGATCCGATTTGCTTATTTATTGCGATCAATAATTGGCTTGCGAAATATATCAATAAGGCGCAGCCAATAATAGCCGGAAGATAAACGCGTGACAAGTACGAAAGACACCTGGAGAACCGCATCGATCCAACCTGAAAACTGGTAATCTTATTTTGCAGAGAAAAGTCTGGAAAGCGCAAAAGTATTTTCTGCGAATTAGCGAAAATTTCAACTGATCTAGATTCATACATGCTCTACGAACGAGAAGGTATTTCAGTGTTTTTTTAATTTTAATTTCTGCTAAAAATACGTCTATCCATAAAACCTTTTGCATATTATTATATTCTTTTTTGAGCTACCTACCGAACGGCAGTGTAGTGAAGCGCCATGAAACATTCAGAGAATTGATTAAAAAATTGTATGTAGAAATCACAGAATTTGAAAATACTCAGTTTCCGTTTTATTGCGAATTAAAATATTCGTTCTACTGTCAAACTCGTACACGAATGCTTTTATTACCCAATTTTAAATAATATTAAAAGAAAAGTCATACTCTAGTAGTCATGAAATAATGGTCTAGCAACAAAAGTACTTCAACGTGAGTCTATCGATAATTCACAAAGGATCCTATATGATTTTTTAGATGGGTCCGCGTGTAGGGCATGGGGTAGTTTAGACCCTTCGAGAATCTAGCAGTCCCTCCCCGCAAAAACTTGATATACATCAGAATTAAATTGTTGGCCTATTTTTGGGATGTTCGCTAGTTTGAAGCCACCTTAGACCCCGAGATTTAGGCATCTGCCTCATGCATGGTGGGGTTTACCATAATCTAACGAGTTTTTTCGGTGGGTCAATTGATCCAGTAGGTCTAATGAGATTTCTTCTGCGGGTCTACTGATTCAGTAAGTCTAACTAGATTTTTCTTTCAGTGGGTCTGCCAAGTCGGTTGACTCAACACATGAGCGTGAAGGTCTGTGGGATCTGAGCCTCTCCCGCGAATCCGGCTGACCCCCTCCTAAAATCAGTAGACCCTAGAATTTATTTTTGGCGCAGTTTTTGACAATGTCGCTCCGTTGGTCTCCCAAAATAAGATCACTGTCCGTTGGAGTTTTACTAAGACACTGGATTTAAAATCCGGTGGGTCTACCAATATAGAAGGTCTAACGATGCACAGTATCTTACCAGAGAACAGTCGAAAATACGTGGGCAAATTTAAATGAGGACGAGCGAACGAGTAAAGTGGATACTGGATAGTGACTAAGCGAGTGGTTGTGCAATGGAGATTAAGTCCATCCCTTGGCTAGTAGGCGTTAGCTATAGCTATAATGCTCTGAAATCAGATAGGTTTTATAAGCATACATGGTCAACAGTCTAATTCTGGAAGTCGATGAAGCATAATTGCTAAAACCAGCCCCAAAAACTTAATTCTGTGGGTCTATGGATTTTTTGGGGTGGGGCCGCCGTTTTTTCTCCAGGGTCTGGACCTCCATGACACCAACGTCTATGTCTGATTATAAGCTGCATTTCTCACCTTTGCGTTGCTCACTGACTAAGTTAATAAAGGTAAGAGAAGCTCACACGTGGACTGCAGTTTGATGAACAATGGTGGACGTTTGAACGTACAATATCCAGGGATTAGAAAGGACGAGTACAGTGACACTTATCAATTTTTGTGTAGTGATTTATTTTTCTGTAGCTGACGACTTTGTATCGTCAGCTGCGCCTCTAAATCATTTCAAGAGCAAATAGTTTTATAGCTCAATGCTAGAATTATAAAACTGTATTTTGCGAGTGTCATCAGTCATAACTGATAAACCAGTTCTAGTTATAAGTTCGTATAGAAATCAGTTTGCATAAAACAATATAAAACGGATTATCGAAAAAATAATTTTAACGGAAAGTAAAATAATTTCGTTTATTGTGGATGTTTGTGCATCCTTCTTTCTAGTTTTGTCGATTGTTGCTGTTCGTTGTGACGAATAACTTTGAAGTATTAGTCGAACGTTGATGTTCTCCTCGATCGCGACATTGGAGTTGTCTGGTAGTGCATGAGAACTGAAGGCTTATTTTTATGAAAAATAAGGCAAGCTTATTTATGAGCTTGCAAGGTTCTGGCGATAAAATAGCTTAAAAACTACCTGCACAATTCATGAT
Organism: Mermis nigrescens; assembly: GCA_036768485.1. Lineage (NCBI taxonomy): Eukaryota > Metazoa > Nematoda > Enoplea > Mermithida > Mermithidae > Mermis > Mermis nigrescens. The sequence goes on from JAVLUZ010000380.1 coordinate 73,576, forward strand.
CATTTTCACGCGCTTTTGCGAAAAGTTTTTCACCTTATTAATGTTCTTTCCTCCGCATTGCCTTATTGGTGGGCGGGGTAGGGGTTATTCCTTCTAAAATCTAAAATATCATCTCGCAGATTACGATATGGACACCGTAAATAGAATTTTTTGTGTACTTTTGTGATTTTGCATAATCAACTTCCAAAATTTAGCAGCTGCTTATCATGTTCTAAGATCCCACGTGCACGCCCGATATTGCTGTCCGAACACTGCTAGTTACACCTATTTATTTTTTGTCGAATTTGCATACATTTATATTTACATTGATTATTGGACTAAAAAAGAAACGATCCAATCAATAAAATCTTCAAATTTGAAAGTACGTTTAGAAATGAAAAGAAAAAAATTGCTTGTAAGTAAAAAATTTTGAGGTGGATCCAATTTTCTCCTATGGGAATTTATATTGAAATAATAAAAAACAAAATGTTCATCTGAGTTATGATGCATCAGATTTCCTAAGTGTTCCTGTGTGAATCTGATTTGTAATGTAAGTACCTAAGTAATACGTATTGACCTTCTTGTTAATATAGTCGTATTTGTTGGCGAATGGGTAATTGCAGTATGTACAGATATCTAAACGGACAGCATGCCACCCGAGGAGATAACTAACACACATAACTACAACCATACGTGGGCAGTAAAAAAATTCTGGGTAGTTGCAAGATTTTTCAAACGTCAAAAAATGGCCTCAAAAATGGTGGTATGGCGTAAAAACACCATTTTTCGACGTTTTTCGTTAAGCACTATCTATTGGCATCAAAAAATTGCGAAAAAAACGAAAAAATTTTAAAAAAATTGAATTCTGGAGGAGGGTTATTTTGATTTCTGGGGGGTATTTTGGATTCCTGGGGGGTGCATACCCCAAACTCCCCACGCCCAGGAGTGCTTACAACTACCTAAAAAACAACAGACTATAAGTACCTAAGGGACTTACTCAAGTACCCGGCTAACCTTAGCGCTGGTCAGGTTGCTACAGCGATTCGCCTTTATCCAACCACTTGACCCTCAATTTACTTACGACCTAAAACTCCACGGACCTAGATTTGTCCGTACCTAGGGAGATTTGAGTAGCTACGCCCTAGAAACCTAACGCAACAGTAATTAAGTATCCCCGGATTTTGCCCTAGGTCAGTTGACCTATTTTGGACCAAAATAATATTTATCGCGAAAGAATTAAAAGCTTGTTTTCGCACACTACCTACGGCGAAAACTATTCGTTTTTCGGTTCCAAATAGCACACTGAACAATAAATACAATGACACAGAGCTCTAGCCAGGGCAGTCATCCTTTATAAAAATTATGTAATATTTTTTATGATTTTAGATCAAAAAAATTGGATGATTGAATTTTCGATAAAGTGAGAAACAAAAAGGTAAGTCACCTGAATTTCACGACGAATGATCAAATTAGGGCCGTCCACCAAATCCAAAGCTACATACCTGCAGTATAGTGCACTCTTAGGCAACTAATTTTCGACGTTTATGTACACCAAACAATAAACAAAAAGAAAAGTCGTTCGAATACACAAAATAACGGCTGTACAAGCTTAACGCAACTATACGGCGAAAACCACGGCCAAAGAATTATGCGAATTAAGGGGGACGTGTAACAGAAACGAAATTATGCTTATGACAATATTTTAACCAATAAGAATTGGATAGACGGCGTCTATATACAGTATTGATTTTTCCGATCTCAACACAGACTTAACCGGATTAGCGGTCATGTCGCCTATGTTTTATATGATAAGAGAAGGGGACGTATATTAAATCTATGGGATAGCCCACGCTGCATACCTCTCGAGGTACGTGCGTGACTTGCTCGTGAGATCAATCGGCGCTGAGTGGCTAAATCGCCACCGCGCTTCGTACGGTCGAAATCATGGTCCGACAGCGAACAATTCGCCTCTTTTCGGCTAGAACGCCGAATTCGCACCTTGGCGAATATTAGGCCAAAATCAAAGCGGTAAAAAACGTTTCGCTTCATGTAGCATGAAACGCGTGTAGTTACACCATCTACAATTATACCAGAAATGCATTCGGCGGATTTACTTTTAATACATAGAACTTATACGGGCTGCGTTTGATCATAAAATAACAGCATGTACGTACAATTTAGGTAGGAAAGTATTATCTTAAGTACGTGTTATTTTATATAATAAAATCAGGCAATATTAATTTTTTATGAAAGATTTTTTTGACTATTTTCGGACTTCTTATATTTCATCGAGACCATACACGAGCATGCAGGTTTACATTTTCAGAATAACTCTTCCTGAGAAACTGGTAGATTCACCAGAATTGAAGCTTCAGCATTTTTGCGCAATCCGGGATTTTGCCTCATTCGAGTCATCTCGCAAGATTTGATTCCCGCTCATTATGATCTAGTCTCTAGACTGCCAAAAAAATGAAACAGTTCTAGTGATAAAGGAAAGATAAGTGTTAAAATCAAAAGAAAATCAAAACTCTCGTGCTAATCTGCTTCAAAATAGTCAGAAAATGTGGATTAGCGTATTTTTACGCTATTTTAATATTCATACCAGTTTTGAGGTCATTTTGGCTCAAAAGTCCTTCTCCAGACCGGTCGTGCTGTGCATCTATGTATGATTATGACAGCGGGGCAGCTGGAATCAACATTAGCAGCGAACAAATTCTGTGGGTATAGTGGGGTAAAGTGACCGAAAAATGTGCTAAAAATAGAATTCTGGGGTCTACCATAATTTGGGGAGTTCCAGAATTTCGGGTTGAGGGGGTTGAACTCTAATCATCTCCTCCCCCTGCTAATGTGTGGATGGGACAGTACGACTGTTGGAACGGTAGGACTGCTTGAACTTAGAAACTGCTGGGATTAGTGGGGCTTTTGGGACTGGTGGGGCTGTTGGGATTATTGGTTGGGCTGTTAATACGGTGGGGCTATTGGGACGGTGGAGCTGTTAGGATTGATGGGGCTGTTGGGATTGGTGGGGCTGTTGGGATTGGTGGGGCTGTTGGGATTGGTGGGGCTGTTGGGATTATTGGTGGGGTTGTTTGGACGGTGGGGCTGTTGGGACTGGTGGGGCTGTTGGGACGGGTGGAGCTGTTGGGACGGGTGGGGCTATTGGGATTTCGGTGGGGCTGTTGGGATGGTAGGACTGTTGGGACGGTGGGGCTGTTGTAACTGGTGGGGCTGTTGAGACACAATCAAATTTCTCCCTAGTACACACGAGCCCATCATGTTCAGAGTGCCGACTTCAGTAACGCCATCTGAATACAGATTATTAATAAGATTGAACTGACTAATCAATAGGCAGCACATACGCACATACTATAACACAGTTTTATTAAAAACGATGAACTATTTGCCCTGTCGACTCAAGCTAGGTAATCATTATTCAAAAAGGTACAAAAGAAATATATTATAGAAATCTATTTCAAACGGCAGCTGTCAATTCAACCTAAGTTTTCATTATTCAGGAAGGTACAAAAGCAAAATATTATAGAAATTTATTTTTAAATGCAGCTGTCGACTCAAATTGAGTTTTTATTATTTGGAAAAAAGCAAAATTTTATTGAAATTCAAATGGTCACTGGCATCTAGCTATTGACCCTTTACTACAAAAATAGGTCCAACTCAAACTAAATTTTTAATTCTGCAGAAAACTGAAAAAATACATAGAAATCTGTTTTGAACTGCAGCTGTCGACACAAGCTAAGTTTTCATTACTCAGAAAGGTACAAAAGAAAAATATTGTAGAAATTCATTTTGAACTGCAGCTGTCGACTCAAACTAAGTTTTCATTTATTAGAAAAAGGTAAAATATTATTAAAATTTAAATGGTCACTGGCATCTTCATTGACCCTTTACTTCAAAAATAGGTCTAACTCAAACTAAATTTTTCATTATACAGAAAACTACAAAAGAAAAATTATATAGAAATCTGTTTTGAAGTGCAAATGTCGACTCAAACTAAGTTTTCATTATTCAGGAAAGAGCAAAACATTATTGAAATCTAAATGGTCACTGGCGTTGTAACGTTAACTTTTTGGGTTAACTTGAGGACCAACACGTTGTGTGATAAATTGCCTGCAGGTTAGGCTGAATAGCTTCGAGTTCCATGGCAATCAGGAATAAATTAGCCTTAGGGAGTTGTGAGAAATTACTTGTAACTATGTACCTAAAGGCTATTGGGATCAGAGATATAGATTAGCCTTGGGCAGTTGTCCACTGACAACTATGTACCTAAAGGCTAAGGGAATTTGGGCAGCAATTTAGGTAGAAATTCAGGGCTGAATTATATGTCTTAGATCCTAGGAAAAATTGGGCAGCACTTCGCTCCCAATGAGTAGTTTACAGTCTAAGAAAACGAGACAACGAATTATGTAGCAATTTAGCTTTAATTGAGAAAAGTCTTCTTAATGAGAGCAGTCATAAATAAAATAAGAGATTTTACAAGGCCTCTAGAGGCCGATGTGAAATCATTATTGTACCTCTGCTATACTAAGACTTAACTCAGTGCTTGTTCCCCGAGTAGGCGTGGTTTATAGCTCGTTAAAAGCTTTTTAGCTATACCTGCTTCAGTGTTCACGAGAGCAAGTACTTACGATTTTTTTCTTATGCAGTGCATTAAGACGTTGACGAAAAAATAAAAAAGTTGTGCAAAAACGTAGAACGTAGCCGATTTGTGCTGGGCGCAAACCATATACTGTGATCAAAAGTACAAACGAGTATCAGTGTTGCCAACTCTGAAAAGACCAACCGGACATACCAACATATAAAACCGGACAAAACCGGACATGAGCGCAGTAAAATTCCGGCCAAAACCGGACAAACAATGTATACACTTGATAAATAACAAGGTGGCTAAAATTTATTCAAATCAACTATTGCACTTAATTATCTACCACATTAAACGCATTTTGCACATTAAGCAAGGCCTCATCAGAAAGTGATAAGGATTCATCAAGGCATACGATATCATCATCACAAATGCTATGACCGTACATTGTAGTGTTAAATAATTTGAGCATTGGATCAGTAACAGTAAAGGTGCAACAATTCTCGTCCTTCCAATATAGTAAAAAACGAACACGTAATAAAGCATCAGTAGTTTTGACATCTAAGCGATTTCGTAGTTTGGTCTTCAGCAAATTTAATACAGAAAAAGCACGTTCAATGCTAGCATTAGAAAAGGGAAGACAAAGCAGACAATGCAAATGAAGTAATGTTTTGAAAGCGTGGAAGAACTCCATTGCTGTTATCATCTTCAATGATTTCGGCCCAAAACATAGCTGGATCATTTTGTAGCGCTGACTTCCATTCAGTCTTCACAAGAAAGTTGTATTCAGATATGGCTCTATCTAAATCAACGTCAGTTGGCATAGGCGGTAGGGCATTTAGAAGCTGGCGAAGTTGAGTATTCGATGAATGAACTGCAAGAACCTTAAAATAAGGCTACCATATAACATTTGAATTCATTTAATATTTGATATATTTTACAAAAACAATTTGCGTGTGAAAAGCGAATTTTTGAACCTATTTTCGATTGTTTCTGGAAAATTTGGGGAACCACCCCCTTACGAAAATCCTAGATCCGCCACTGGTTGTAGACATAATTTTTTCAATAGTAAAATGGGGCAGTATAAAGAGTTTTGGACAGTTACTCAGGACCTACTCGATGGTAGATGAAAAACAGATATTGAGAAGGTATGCAGAGCGGATGATTAGCCACTAGCCAGTGTGTGTGGTGTGTATGGTTACTTCCTACAGTGAGCAAATGTGAAACAAGAACATGCAGCATGGCAATAACCTGATTCAGACAAAATTTTAAAACCGGACAAAAGCGGACCAGCTGCTTAAAAAATTGGACATCGAAAACCGGACATGACCATCGGCCGGACAAAACCGGACATCAAGCCTGAAAACCGGACATAAATGTCCGGTTTCCGGCCAAGTTGGCAACCCTGACGAGTATTATCTATGAAAAGAATCGTAAACGCAAGCCAGACCCGTGAAAATATCGTTTTTCGCACAAAGATCGAATGACTCTTGATTTATGACTGACCTCTTGGCAGAAAAATTGTAAAAAGGCCGAAAACAAAACTGGACCTTGTCTGGCTTGCACAAATACATATTTAACAAGGTACGATGCGAAATTAATGAAGCAAGAGAGGTAGGCGCATGAAAATTGTTATTTTTGAATAAAAGACAATGAACAATGACCGCTGTACACGTCGGCTGATCAAAATGTAGGTAATATACAAAACGGCGAAAGTCGTGAAGAATCGTCAATGCCCTGAAAATAATTAGAATGGATTAGGACGAGACAAATGATCGTCATTTGAAACACATTAAAGGAAGATCTATTAACCGTGGCACATAGGAGTAGGTCAATATCTGATCAGCAGCCAGAACAAGGTTTTATTTTATTATTATTATTATTATTATTATTATTATTATTTTTTCCTTTCTTTAAATAAGGTCAAGCTTTCACAATTTACCTTAAAATCTCTCAGCGAGGTCCTCAACCTTTGTATTGTCGTCCGTATCTTCCACGACAGTTGGCGCCACGGGAACGTGGGAAGTTTCGGCGTCTGAAAGACTTTTATTTTTAATATGGTGAGGGCGGAAGGGAGTTAAGTCTCAGTATAGCAGAGGTACAATAATGATTTCACAACGGCCTCAAGAGGCCTCGTAAAATCTCTTATTGTACGCTCTGCTATACTAAGACTTAACTCAGTGCTGTTTCAAAGCTCACCTAAGTGGTCAAAAACTATTTGTATGTAGTTAGATTCCAACTCTTTTTGATAAAAATTGCGAAAAGTACTAGAATTACGAGTCCAATTCGCATGTTTTAAAATAGCAGCAACAGGTAAGCCTGATGCGAAAGCCTTAGAGGTAGAAGCTGATCGAGTGGAATGAGCTTTATACATAGAAGTATCGATTCCGGCTAATTGTAGAGTTTTTAGAATCCACTTAGAAACCGTAGTCGTAGAAATGGAATGAAACGGTTTTTTTAGACTTATAAAAACTTTTGAGTTAGAGCCGCGGCAGTGTTTAGTGCGATCTTTGTAATTTAACAATTAAATAAATAGGCATATATTTTTCACCAAAAACTCGAAAATTTTGATCACGACGGGTCTATTAAAGCGACTAGTTTTTGTTGACTCGGAAATAATAAATTCTATGTAAGAATCAAATACTTTCATAGTATTAAGATCTAATTTTTGAATTTCAGAAGCTCTCTGTGGACTAGAAAGCACAATTAGAGTAACCGGATAAATCATGACCCGAGGGAAACGCTATGCCGTTTAAAAATTTTAGTATAGTTTCAGTATTCCAAGTATGTACAGATCTAACAACTGGCGGACGTACTCGCAAAACACCTAGCATAAAACGATGAATTAAATCTGTGCAAGCAAATTTACAGCCATGCTCTGACAAAAATGTGACGATAGTTGATTTAGCTAAAGAAATTGTGCGATATGCATAGCAGTGAATATAGTGATTCTAAATAATTTATTATAATTTCTACAGTTGATTGAAGCGGATTGATGTTTTCTCGCAAACACCAGCTATGCCATTTTTGAATGGCTGAATTGTAGTGCTTTTTGGTACCCGTGGACCATGACTCAAGCATGATGTCCGATGCTGCTTTCGAAATTCCTCTGCTAATCCAGGAATTCCCGAGACTTTCCAGACGGAAAGATGCAGTGCGCCGTTTATCACAAGAGGATGCGGCGCATCCAAATGATTCGTTAGTGTTTGAGCGCTGCTCTCTATCAAAAACGGGAATTGAATCGTTTTTTCCAAAAGAATCGGCCACCAAAGCTGAGTCGGCCAGACGGGCACCACTAAAATTAAATTAATTTTTTCGTCAACTATTTTACGTACAACTTTTCCAACAAGGTTAGAGGGAGGAAAAGCGTATGCACATTCTTTGAAAGTTTTACAATCAATAGAGAAAGCGTCCCTAGCGATAGCTCCGGGATCTGGTCCCCAAGAGATATAATTGAAAACTTGTGCATTTAGACGACTGGCAAAGAGATCCACAGAAATGGGCCCCCAGATTATATTTATTCTTTCGAAAAGCGCAGAACTCAGCATCCAGCTACTGAAATCTCTAAAATTCCTACTTTGCCAGTCGCTTTGAATGTTTTCTGTTCCTGCAACATGAAAAGCCTGCAGAGTGATTTTCTTGTCCAGACACCAGGTCCACATTTTAATGGCCAGTTCGCATAAAAGCTTATTCCTTGTGCCCCCTAGCTTATTAACATATGCTACCGCTGTTGAATTATCGAGTATAAGCTGAACAGACGTATTATATAGATCTTTTGCAAAAATTTTTAATGCGAAAAAAGCGGCATACAATTCCTTCAGATTAATATGAAAGAGGGATTCGTGGGAGGTCCATTGGCCTCTGGCCGAGCCACCATTACAGTAAGCTCCCCAGCCCAAATTCGATGCGTCCGAATATAGTTATAATGAGGGTGCTGGCGGGTGGTAAAATATGTCTCCCATTCCAAGCATGCAGATGCGACAACCAAAGATTAATTTCGGCTTTGGCCTCTGGACTGAGTACGATATATTCATCATAGTTATTGAATTTATTAAAGCCATCAATAAGGCTTGATTGTAAGTGTCTCGTAAATAAACCTGATTGCAAAATGGCTTGATTTACCGAACAAAAGAGCCCGAGCAAGAAAGCTAAATCGTGTAAGCGAACGAAGTTTGCAGCTTTTAGAACTCTACACGTGTTAAGTATGCATTGACACTTTTCATCTGCGATATTGAATTTCATTGCTTTTGGATCAATAATGAGGCCGAGGTAAATAATTCTTTGCATGGGGTCGAAAACCGATTTTTCTTGATTTATGAGGAAGCCCAAGTTCGAAAGAACATATGCTGCATGCTTTACATCGCTTTTTAACGCATTGTATGATGAATTGATGATGAGTATATCATCAAGATAAATAATAAGACGCATGCCGATTTTCCTTAAAATAGAAACAACAGGTTTTAGAACCTTCGTGAAAACGCGAGGAGCACTAGAAAGGCCAAATGGCAAACATGTAAACTTTAAAAATTCTCCCTCGAACTGGAAGCAAAGATAATTCTGATGACTTGAATCAACAGGCAACAAGAATTAATGCATCTTTTAGATCTAATTTAGCCATAAAATCATTAGGCCATAAAAGATCTTTAAGCATATGTATGCCTTCCATTTTGAAGTGCTCATATTTCAAAAATCTGTTTAGGTCTTTCAGATTTATAACAGGGCGCAAATTGCCACCTTTTTTGGGCACAAAAAAAGTCGTGAAAGCCAGAGAACCGAAGAAATATGGTCAATTTCTACGATGGCCCTTTTGTTTAAAAGCCCTTGAATTTCAGATTTTATGATTTCCCTATGTTTTTCGGAAAAAATAAGCTCTTCCAGTGGAGAGAGCTGAGGACTAGGAAAATATTCAAAAGGCAGTTAATAGCCACTGATTCCATTTAACGTCCAAGAATCGGAAGTTATCTGCTTCCAGTTTGTTAGGAAGTATTTTAATCTGCCCGCTACGCAGTCCGGAGGTACAGAAAAAACGAGGTTAGTAAAATTACAGTACCTGTAATCTCCTTCCTGATCTTGACGATCGTATAAGCGCGGCTCCTGCCTAGTAAAACGGCTGCAGTTCGAAGAGCCAGCTCTCTGAGTAAATCAAATGCGCCTCGGAGGGGTGCGTGTGCTGCCGCTGCCTGCAAGATTACAAACTGCTTCCTGCAGTGATCTATCCGTGTGGCCCCGTTCTTTAAGCTCTTTGAGCAGCAAGGAGCCGAAAAGCGGCGGCGGAGAGATTTTGCTCGCAGCATCAATGGCACGCATGACAGGCTCGGCAGAGATGGAATTTGATGTAATTTCTGGCAAGAATTTTGCCTTAATGCCGAGCAGGCGGAGAATTTCGTAGCGGCGGTCATAGGAAATATCCTGTAAGACCAGAGATAAGTGCCGCAAAGAATTCAGAGCAGTGCGTAATGCATAAGAAGCATCCAAGTGGCCTTTATCTGCCTCGTTTGAGAGCGCAATAAGCGGAAAAGAGACTTCTAGCGCCGCTTGATGTAATTTACGCAAGCGCTCGTCTTTCCTCGGAGGCCAGGCTCCCAATTTCTCCTAGCAAAAGCGCAGATCGTCGTCTAAGACAGGGGCGCGACCGAAAAAATGCAGTCAGGGACTGCTACTTTGTCGTAACGCTCACGGCGCACAGTGGGAGATTCAAAAGTGCCACCCAGCTCTCTGATAGCGATATCAATAGTGCTAGAGCGCAATACCAAACGCTGGCGTTTCGCCAAAGGCTTCTTCTGAAAAAATTGGCAAAGGAGATGCCGGCCGCTTGAAAACCGAGCGACAAGAAGAGCATGAACTGCTTCGGCTGGTAGCAGAATCCGAACTAGAGTCACTGGACGACTTTTCGGAAGCAGAATCAAGCGCTTTAGTTTGGTGCGTGGCATCAGAGCCAGCTACGGGCGCTAAATCGCGCGATGGCTTCAACACAGGCGTAGATTGCACAGGATCTGTTTCCTCCACCAAGGGATGATGGGCAGCCAATAAACTGGCTGGCGAATGATCCGAATCCGGATCTAAACATCTAAACAAGCGCCTGGTTGGATGAGCTGAAGATCAAGTAGAAATCGAATCTAAAGAAGCTCTCGAGCAAAAAGAATTTTGCTTAGACATGAAAGATATACTGTAGCCAAGTAAGCAAAGAAAAAGCGTAAAGGCACGCCAGCTCAAGTGAACACTGAAGCAGGTATAGCTAAAAAGCTTTTAACGAGCTATAAACCACGCCTACTTGGGGAACAAGCACTGAGTTAAGTCTTAGTATAGCAGAGCGTACAATACACACCTATCAATACGCTGAGCGGGAATAAGGCAGCTCAACACGCAGAAACTCCGATGAACGTCCAATAATCGAATAGACATGATGAAAGCCCAATTATCGAATAGATCGCCAAAGTCGAATAATAATAAACGATCGGAGCGGAGCGGAAAACTGATGGAAACGAAAAATCGCTGGGTGATAGCAAAAAATGATGAGATGTAGTATTCAAATTTTTTAGTCGGCCAATAGAAAAACGCGTCAATAAACGATTAATCGTAATAATCACGCCCACAATGTTATAGTCTATCTTCACATGTTAAAGCGAGCATGGTTACACAGTTAAGCAATTGTTCTAGCGTTATAGCAATATGTACGCAATGAAACTTCTCTGCTTTGTGATATAAATTCAGCAATTGCAGATTAAGTACTTATGCGAATAAACTCAAACTTTCTGCAAGTGATATATTGTATATCAAGTTTGCAGAAGTGTCCAAAAACATGTACACAACACATCTATAGTCTGTTTCGCATAACTTCTTGCATAAATTCTAAGAATTTTCATCGACACTAAGCCGAGGGTTCCGCTAATTATATGTCAGATCAATGCTGTAATCGCAATCTGTCGGCTTATTGTCTAGACAGTTTTAAAATTTATGACCGAACCTGTGTGAAACAGACTATAGCTATTGACCTTTTATTACAAAAATAGGTCCAACTCAAACTTAATTTTCCATTATACAGAAGACTGCATGAGAAAAAATAATATAGAACTTTGTTTCGAACTGCAGCTGTCGACTCAAGCTGAGTTTTGATTATTTAGAAAGGTACAAAAGAAAAAAATATTGTAGGAATTTATTTTGAATTGCAGCTGTCGACTCAAACTAAGTTTTCATCATTGAGAAAGAAAGCAAAATATTATTGAAATTTAAATGGTCACTGGCATCTATCTATTGACCCTTTACTACAAAAATTAGGTCCGACTCAAGTTGAATTTTTCATTATACACAAAACTACAAAAGAAAAGTTTTTGAACAGCAGCTCTCGACTCAAAGTGAATTTTCATTATTCAGAAAAAGCAAAATATTATTGATATTCAAATGGTCACTGGCTTCTATAGTCTATTTCGCAAAACTTCGTGCACAATTCTAAGGATTTTCATCGGCAGTAAGCCGAGGGTTGCGATAATTATATGTCAGATCAATGCTGTAATCGCAATCTGTCGGCTTATTGTCGAGACAGTTTTAAAACTTATGACCGAAACTGTGTGAAAATGACTATAGCTATTGGCCCTTTACCCTTTACTACAAAAATAGGTCCAACTCAAACTAAATTTTTCATTATACAGAAAACTACAAAAGAAAAATTACATAAAAATCTTACTAGCACAATAGTGTAAAGATTTTCAGCTGCTTTTGAAAAGACAGCCCATAATTTCATGCTTTTAAGAAAGTATAAAATTCCTTAACCGGTCCCCCAAATGCACTCAATCTCATCTTATATTATAAAATGTTGTCTCTTAACGGTCTTCCTCTCGAGCTCAAGCGCCAAGTTTTTAAGTTGCTTGACATACAAAGCAAGATGAGAGTTGCTCAGGTGTCCAAAGAGTCCACTCTCTGTCGAAGTCTGATATACCGGAAGTAAATACGGATTTGACATTCTTAGTCGGGTATTCGTGTAGAATAGAACCCGAATATGAATATTCGATTAATTATCGTCCTGTTAACAGCGACAATGACGGATCCCTATGGCTCATTAGCCACTAAACGATCATTGATATTTTGACCTACAGGTCAACTTCGAATTATAGACTAGCAGACGAAGTTGAAGAAAAGCTGAAGGAGCCAATACACGTGACAAATCCTGGTAATATAACTTGCAGAGTTGAGTATTTTTAATAAATGTGACAGGACATCATCATGAGTTAACATTCATCTGTAAGCCAAACTTATTTGTGTAATTTAAATTAAGTTTCCTAAAAGCCGATGAATTCACCAATTCTTCATGATTCGGTTCAATGGTAACTGATGGGGGTCATTGTTAATGTCTCACTTTGAAAGAGATGCGGGTGAGAAAAACCTGCGTTTTGAGGATGTGACGATTGACACTCCGTCATTGATGCCTAACTTCACATTCCATGGGTGGATCGCTTCACTGTCAATGACTGCTGCATCGACTACGATTTTGTCGATTTGGTGTGTCGGATAAATACTAGAAAAATCATAATAAACTTTACTATGATGTTCTGGCAATCCCAGAATTATTTGTCAGGCTTCCAGGCACGTAGCTGGCCGTCCTAGTTTGGGGGGACCAACACCGATTTTGGAGGAACGAAGCCCAAAAAGGCCAAAAATACCACAAAATAGCGTTTAAAAAGTCATATTATTTAGATATTTCCTAAATTTCGGGGGGGGGTCCCCCATTCCCCAAGAGATACGTGTCTGCAGGCTTCATAGCTAATGCGCCAAGCTTGATCTATTTTCGCCTCGATTTTATGAATTGGGCACAGGACAATCTAGCATTACAAATGCGTGACTGTTTCCGACCTGCAATAGAAATTCTGATTGTGCAGTCAAAGACACGCACTTTCTGCTTGGATGCTAAGCAATTTTGCTTCATAAACGGACCGACCGATTTCGAGAGTTTTCTAGAGCCGTTTTTTGCTAGGGGTATAAATCTGTATACCCTAATGTTTAAGCAAACGGCAAAACCCACGTGGGTTGCCAATTCTGTATGTAGTGATCGTAAAATCACTATTCGTAATGTAAATAATTGCGATATATAGTGTTTAAATCAGTTTTATCTGAATAAATTTTACAGAATGTCCTGTCTATTTGTACATTTATTAAGTTCATTCTCATGTTTATTGCGAAAACACGTTGACTTACCGTCATAATCCTTGACTGAAAAGAGCCCGTGCATATAAGCCATACACAAATAATAGAATTTCATTATCTGGAAAAGTGTGAAAAAGTATGGTTCTGAGCTAATTTATTAAGTTCATTATCATGTTTATTGCGAAAATACATTGACTTTCCGTCATAACGTTTGACTTGAAGGGGTCCTGTGCATAGAAACCATACACATAACATAGGCCAGTTCGTAGCCCTTGAACTGTTGTGTGTGCAAGACTTCTGGTCCGCAAAATATTTGAGATAGTGACCAATCAAAAAGGGAGAAAACGTGTTTTTTTCACCCCATGTTACACCCCTGATTTCGAGCTTTACACCTTCAGAACTACCTCAATATTGAGTTTTTTAGAACGCGATTTGCTGCGACGTGTAGCCCTTAGAACGTACTTAAATTTTGTATTTATTTAATACATCCTGACTTATAAGCGAAAAAGCTGACGGAGAAATCTAAGACTCTGTTTTTTACATCGTCCAATAGAGTGTAAACTTTAAACTCCTAGATCTAACTCCGTATTGACTGTCAAAAAGTTTGCTGGTAAGCCGATAGTAGCAATTGAGTCGTAGTACATTTCTGCTGGAACAGATTCCTTGGGACTCATAATCGGAATTGTTGCCAGACAAAAAATAGGCTAAAATGTGCTTTTTAACCCTCAGATCTTTGCACTCTTTACACTGACACTCTATAAATAAGTCATTTTTTCAAAAAAAATTAAAAAAGTTTTTTAAGCTTACTCAATTGTCTACATCAAAAAAAACCAGACTATACAGAATGCGAAACTGAGTTAGAAAAGTCGTGTGACCGATCAAAATTTTAAAAACTATGTTACCACGTTGCAGTAAAATAATACATGCTCTTTGCACAACATGTAGGAGTGTAAAAAAATTTAAAAATCCACATCGAATTATTTTATTATCTATCTATAAAAAACCACACAATACAGAAGTGTCCCAGTGTTGCTGTTGGGGGTGGTGGTGGACATAAAATTCGCACTTCGCTATGATAAACATATAATATTATAGGTAGGTACGCGCTAATGCGCTGCCTTTGATTAATCCAACCAATTCCTTGTTTAATGCATGCCCTAACGAATCAGTATTTACTCAGCTGACATGGATCCGCCTTTCATAATGAGCCGGTATGAACCACGAATAACATAAAAACGTCCTGTCGTAGTTTTGTACATATCTCTTCTTCTTTGATCATAAAATTGTACGAATGCGCGTTGAAATTAGCCGTCTAATTGGTATAGTCCCAGTTGTTCGCGCGTCTCACTTGTTCGTGCGTCCCACCTGTTCGTGCGTCCCACCTGTTCGTGCGTCCCATGTGTTCGCCAAATGGTATAACATGAAAAATAAATACTCTAGAGAATCCCACCTGTTCGTGTGTCCCACCTGTTCGAACGTCCCACCTGTTCGTGCGTCCCACCTGTTCGAGCGTCCTATCTTTTCGCGCGTCCCACCTGTTCGTGCGTTTCACCTGTTCGTGCGTCCTATATGTTCGAAAAATATTATACAATAATAATATATTCGTGAAGAAATCTTCCACCTCATCATGCGTACCACTTCTCCGAATGTCCCAGTCTTCACGGGTCCAGCTAATTCGAAAAATTAACCTAAGATCTTTGTTAATGAAAAATGCAAACTTTGCGTTTGAATCGTCCTCTTGTGCCATGAAATGTAATTGAAAAAACGCACGAATCCCTTATTTACTCTCCCAGATTGGTATATTGTTTAGTCTACTATCGTAAGTAAGAGAGTTGTGTAATATGTACTCTATTAACATACATAAACAAACAAACAAACATTCAATTAACGCAGTGAAGGCGTAAGTACTACTGTTGCAGTTCTATTCATCCGTAAGGTTAGGTTGCGTCTCTAAATATGGCTCATGATTTTGGGGAAGCAATTTTCATGCTAACTGTACATGGCAGTTTGACTCTGCTAAAATGTGAAAGCCGAACAACGCCAAATCATTTTTGGTTGTTTCGGAAGAATAAAATATATTGATTGAGATTCAAAGATATCTGCGCTACGTTGTATATCTGATTGGCTAGCTACGATTTTTCGTCAAACATAATACTTTTTCTGAATAAATCTTGGACGTTAAATACTCAGATCTTACTCCATTCTGATAATATTGAGACTAAACTTTTCTGAACTAAAGTTAAGTTGATTTTTAAGGTCTAAAAATTTGAGCTGGCATGAGTGCTTTTCTTTTAAAATAATTATCCAAATTGTATTTGATGAGACATAAAACATTCACTCAACAGGTCGGACGCATGAAGTGATTGGATTTTCGAACACATGGGACGCACGAACAGGTTGGACGCACGAACAGGTGGGACGCACGAACAGGTGGGACGCACGAACAGGTGGGATTTTCGAACAGGTGGGACGCACGAACAGGTGGGATTCACGAACACATGGGACGCACGAACACGTGAGACGCACGAACAGGTGGGACGCACGAACACATGGGACACACGAACAGGTGGGACACAATCGTCTAATTGTTATTATCATCGCGACCACACCTGGGCGTGGGGGATTTGGGTAGTATGCACCCCCCAGAAACCAAAATACCCCCCAGAAATCAAAATACCCCCCAATTTTTAAATTTTTTTTTGTGTTTTCCGCAATTTTTTGATGCCAATGGATAGTGCTTGATGAGAAACGTCGAAAAATGGTGCTTTTTCGCCATACCACCATTTTTAAGGCTATTTTTTGACCTTCAAAAATCCTGCCCCCCAGAACTTTCTTTCTGCCCACGTATGATCGCGACGCGTAAGACTGACGTTACTAGAATTTTGCTTAAATTTGGTCACATTTTCCAGAAAGAATTTTCATTTATTTTCGATACAACCGGATCATCACCGGAACTTCATTAATTGTACCCAGTATATATGTGACACTTCGATTTGGCTTGCTCATTTATTGGTATTAATACTTGTCACCACACCTGGGCGTGGGGGGGTTTGGGGGGTATGCACCCCCAGAAACCAAAATACCCCCCAGAAATCAAAATACCCCCCAGAATTCAATTTTTGAAAATTTTTTTTTCGTTTTTTTCGCAATTTTTTGATGCCAATGGATAGTGCTTGATGAGAAACGTCGAAAAATGGTGTTTTAATTGTCCTACCACCATTTTTAAGGCCATTTTTTGACTTTCAAAAAATCTTGCACCCCCCCCCCCCCGAATTTTTTTGCTGCCCACGTATGCTTGTCACGCGAAGTAGGTCAATAACGCGCAGGTTAAAATAGCTGGAAGACAAAACTGTAACAAATACAAAATGCACCTGGAGAACCGCATAAATTCGCCCATTAATCCGCCTGACGTTCAAATCTAAAAGCCATGGAATGTTATTTTGCAGCGAATTCTAGAAAAAACGAAAGTATTGGCTGCGAATTAGCAAAAATTTCAAATGATCTACTTTTATAAACGCTGTACAAACAAGAAGGTATTGTAGGTTTTTTAATTTTCCGGCACTTAATTTGACTAATCTTTGCTAAAAATATATCTACTCATAAAATCTTTGACATCTCATTATATTTCTTTTTTTAAGCTTGGCTCGCTTTCAAAATTTAAAGAAAACACGACCAAGACTTATAATTCCGGCACCTGACCTGATTCAAGCCGGACTAGAGCCTGGCTTAATTATCAGTTGGAAAGCAACTGAAGCGAGGCTTTGCAAATCCAAGCTCATAGACTTTTTCAATTGCGGAATTCAAATCAAAGTGATTTACAAAGACAAAACAACCAATGGAGTGCAGCAGCGGAATAGTCCATTGTAGCACGTGCACAGTTCCTGAATTTTGTGAACAGCATTAGGCGCACAGTCGTAGTACGTGCACAGTTAGCGCATATAGTTGGAAACAGCATTGTTTGACCCGGTTCACTGTTTATTGTCATTGAACATGTACATTCGTGTAATTAAACAAAATAAAACATGATCGCTTATGCTAAGGGAAACTGATTAGCTAGTTATTTAACGCAGAATATCATAAAACGGTGATTGTTTATGCATCTTACACCACCGATACTCTGCCAAATGTCCTGGAAGCAAAGTCAGCAAAGTGCCACGCATTTTTCTCGCAATTTCGGTTTTAACGTGACCCTACTGACTCTCTATTCTTTGTGTATGAGCCCAACTAACTGGATCAATGAAATTTTGATCATGATTCACAGTCTGGTGAATGAAATTGTAGCCTGCCATTACGAATGTTCAATGACAATAAACAGTAAACCGGGTCAAACAATGTTGTTTCCAACTATATGCGTTAACTGTGCACGTACTACGACTGTGCCCCTAATGCCGCTCACAAAATTCAGGAACTGTGCACGTGCTACGATTATACCTTGGTTGATTCCCCTTCGTAAAATGGTTTGATCTGACTTTCGCAATTAGAGATGTCTATCTCTGAAATTTGAGCCTAATTACTTCATATAAATTGGGCCCTGACTTCCCTGTTTTTAAGTTTGTCATTATGACTTTGTTGGATAAAAGACCATTTCAATTTCTACAATTTGTTAAATTTATTGACACTATGATAAAGTTTCAGCTTACACAAAAGTGTAATTCAAGTCTTTTAGCGCAAAATTTTTTTCTTTGAAATTTCACCCAAAATCGCTTCTAAATATCTTATCTTGAGTTTCATTCATTTTTGGCTTATTTATGCTGCATGCAATGTGTGCATTATGTACATGCGTACATATACCTGCGTACATGTGTGCTCAAATCGTGCTTTTTACTCAGTATGTTCGAAAACAATTTTGTATGTCATCTAATTGCCTTCAAAAACTATTGTTTGTTTACCATTGTTGACTTTATTTTTCAGCAGACTTTTCGCATGATCTATTACACAATAAAAGTCAGCTTGGGTAGATGTATGCGGTTTGATAATTAGCATACTACTCGTTGTATGTAGATGTTCATTCATGACTTATCATTCAATCGTTTTAGGCCCAAATGACAGAACGTGGGTTAGTTTAACCTAAGGTTAACGGGAATTCTCGGGTTAGCTAGCCCACAGTTAAATTTGAGCTTAGGTTAAACTTAACCCGTATGACAGAAGGTGGATTAAACTCGGCTAAGCTAACCCAGGGTTAAAGCAGGGTAAGCCAACGTTTATTAATTCAACCCGAGATTGACGCATATTTTGGAGTGTCAAACATCTATCAAAGGCAGTAAATGTTAATTTGAACTGCCGAAATGATACAGGTACTGCTAAGCGAACCGTTCAATGGCCAACTTATGTAATATCCAGTAATGCTGTAACTGATTCGTCAACCATTGCGTATGCGAGAAAAGTGTGAAAATAAAAATCGGTCAAAGTAATAAATATAATTAGTAAAGACGTAAAATACAGAAAATAATTGAAAATAAAATAAGAAGTCCCTCAATCTGAATCAGCATCTGATTGATGTGGTCGCCTTTCGTAAAATATGTTCGAAACAATTCGAGCTTTTAAAATTGTTTTGACCAATAGCGTAGGCACTGGTTTCTATATTTGCTCTAAATTTGAAACAGCTCTGATTAATTTTTGAGCTCAGCAGATTCAAAGCATGTGTGGCCAGTAATGCGATAAGATAGACAACCCGAGATGATTTAAGCCTGCCACGAGCAGGGTTAAAAATCTCGGGTTGAATCAACCATTTTTAACCCGCCATTGGTTTAACCTGGTTTCTGTCATACCGACATTTAAGCCGAGATGTTACCCGACTATAACCTTGGGATCAAGTTAACCCGCTTTCTGTCATACCAAAAGGAGTTTAACCCGAGATTTTTGCTGGATTTCACTCAAATTTAACCTAAGGTTATATTTAACCCATGTTCTGTCATTCGGGCCGTACATTTTATTTTTTGAAGCGATGTTGTTTATTCAAGTTGAGATCGACGCATTATTTAACCTGGCGCCGGTTGCATTCTCTGCTGATACATTCGATGAAGCTTGCCACTTGAATAAAGAGAAGGGATTTCATTCTGCAGATATAATTAGCTACACCAAAGAAGCTACTAATATACAAGCCTGCTTCCTCTTGTGTCTTATACACACTTCGTGCTTATCAGGCAATTTTTTGGATAAGGAACCAACGAAACCTGTCTGCATGCTCCATTCGAGTAATGTTGTGGTTCTAGATAACGCCGTTGTATTGCAATCGACGTATTTTGAATTCAGCAATTGCGAGAAAAGTAAAATAGATTAGGTTTTACGGCTAGAACCAGCATTTTAAAAGAACACAACAAAAAATCTAGTTTGAAGTAGTTGAGTTTAATCATCAGAATCCGTTGTAGAATGCTATTTTGCTATATAATGCTATATAAAGAATGCTATAGACACTGAATTATTGCGGTATTGTGTACGTCAGTATCGAACGAATTGCTTTTTTAAAAACAAAGTTCATCTGTGTAAACAAAGCAACCAATAGAATCTTCGTACGTGTTCAGAAAATTAATTTATGGCGCTAAGGAGTAGTCAAATTATTTAACTTGGAATTAAACTATTTCCTGACTTTTACTGAGTACAATTTTTACAAAAACATTTTATAGTTTTACTGTGTGTACGTTCAAGACATCGTTTACTTGTATATAATATTTTCACTATTCGCGAAATGATAGTCCGTTTCACAAAAGTTTGGGCATCAATTCTAGGAATGTTTACCGACAGTAGCCGACATTTTACGTTGACCTTTTTTTATTGCATCTCCATGTACATTTTAGAACCACATCGCATTACTACTATAAAGAAATTACGACCACCAAAGCAATGTGGAGTAGCCATGAGTCGAACAGAACCTTATCAGCAGAGCGGGCAGCGAAATAAGAGAATCATCCGTGGTTTTGAACCACCGCCATATTCTCAACCCTGGCATGGTGTCGTTTTATATAAAAATCAACTTACATGCGGAGCTAGTTTAATCGCGAAGCAGTCAAAAAGCACCTCCACAGTATGGGCCATCAGCGCTGCTCATTGTTTTGATGAAATATTTGCTGGGTAAGTCACCAAAACGAAGATTTAGTTGAAAAATGCCAATTGACAATCAAGATTGAAGTCGCTGTCTGTCAAGCAATCTGAAAATTCTGATCTTTTGCTATAGAAATTCAGCCCACTGTTTGGGCACTAATAAACGTAGGCCTATTAAAATCTGCTCTTGGAAATGATCTGCCCGGATCAATAAAATGCGGAATGAATTCAGAGGTTTTCAACGCGCATTTTACTTGTTTGCAATATTTCTCTTGATTTATAGTTTTAGTCGCATTACGTTCCGCTTTCTGCTTTCTAAACTAAATAATATATGTATATATTCGACTTGGCCATCGGAAAATAAAATGCGAATAATTCATACAGTGCTTTTCGATCATTTGAAACCATCTGTCGGCTTAATCTATTTATGTGCTTACCTAACGTATTCTTACTTTCTATGCAAATTTCAATAACAAATTGAGGATTTAAAATCTCGCGGAAATTTTGTTCTTGAGAAAGTTTTTGTACTACACTTTGCAATCAGGCACGATCAGACATGCACCTAGGAAAAAGTGGGTTGGAGTCTAAACACCCCCAGAATCGAAAAATGTGAACTTCTCTGGGGAGAATGTGACCAAATAGAGGTCAAAAATTCATAAAAATTAAACTTTTTTAGAAGTACTTAAAATTGATCAGGAATTGTAGAATAACGTAGTTATAACGCTATTTTACCATTAACACCATTTTTTGAGGTCATTTTGGCCCGAAAAAACTTAACATTTGACCCCTCCCAGACCGGCTGACCCCCCTTCTTCCACTTCCCCCAGATCGGTCATGCTGTGCATCTATGGGCATGGGCATGACCGTATAGCTGCACAGTATTGCCGGTCTAATGGAGACTGCTTAGCCAGTCTGGTAAAATATATTTACAAGAATTTTTGGGCTAAAGTAGTAAAAAAACTGACACAAACGCAGAAATACGGTACGGACTACATATATATTAATTCACAGTTTCTGACCGACCTGAAGCGCTTTTGCAAGAATATTTCGAGTTTCGTCCAATTTTATCCATGTCTTTACCTAACTTTTCCTCAGAAATTTTTTCCTTTTTTTCTTCTGCGGATAATGATCTTAAAAACTTTCATCAGCAATCAAGCTGATAAGTTGCGGTGTTTTTATTTATTCATCGTTCGGCTAATGTCCGTAATTGCTTCATAGCTCAATTTATTCATGTACGCAGCTGAAAAACGATAAAATATAATCATAAATCTATCTGCATAATAATTTGTTCTATTTAGGTAGTTAACTCCGTGGAAACACGATAAACAAATTCTCCATATTCACGCAAATTTATTTTTTTGAGTTTGACCTTGTGCAACATAAAAAGGCATTTTTTCCCGCAAATTTCATCATGGAACTGCTAGTAAAAGTTTTGAACTCGTACAGCAGCGGCCAAATTATGGAGGGATCTGAGTAGTTTGAAACCGGCAAAAATCCTAAAAAAGATGACAAAGATTCAATTTCGGGCTACTACGGATTAGGGGTAGGGGTAGGGTCTAAACTTTTCCCAAAACCCCGACAAATGCCCGTAGGTGGTTTTGATATCCTGGAGCAAAACTCGTTTTTCTCTTCAGAATCTGGCAGATAAATGAATTTACGTTCGTTTTTGGAATCCAAGATTCCCGTCTATTCACTCCTCATATCGTTGTGCGCTATGCTAAAAATATTTACCGGCATCCAGACTTCCGAAGCGGAAATAATAGTAAGGATTTCAGCGATTTGGCTCTGATAGAACTTTCTGACAGAATTTCGTTCACCAGTTACTTGCTCCCGATATGTCTACCTAAAACAGATCTGGAGTACGATGGCTGGCTAACTGATGCCTTATGTCATATTTGCGGCAATGGATGTACTCGAGGTGCGTATTTAGGAGCATGCAAGAGCAAACATGATCCTTGGACGGGTGATTTCAACCCCTAGAAAAGTTTTCAACAATAGCAGTTTTTTTACCCCCATCTCCCAGAATTCGTGCTTTTCCAAAAAATCCCAAAAAAATTTATAAAAAAGTGCTGTTTGGAGCGTTCTTGTATATTTGTTTGCTCAAAAGTGACACATTTTCGACGCTTCGCGCCAAAGACTTATTTTTTACTCTATTTTATTCAATTTAATCAAATATAATTTTTTAAAATGTTTCTACGCTCTGGAAAGATAGAGCATCGTCAGAAACGCCAAGTATGAGATTTTTGACGCGCACCCACCCTCTTTTGAGCCCTGAAAGGCATCCCCATATTGTGCAGCATGTGTGATTAAGAGTCTGGAAGGTCAGCCCAGATTTATTTCCTAAAGTGGTATATTTTTGGGCTTTAAACGATAGGTGAGCATTTAAACGCTATTTTTAATCTCTCTGATGATTCTATTTCTTTGATTAGGGAAGCCATAAGAAAAATTTACGAAAACCAAATAAATTTGAAAAAATATGGTCAAATTTGAACAAATGTAGTAGAAAAAGGACCACAAAGATTGTTATTTGTAGCGAAAAAGTGCTGTTGCTTAAAAGTCCAAATCTTCTTTGGCTTTTAGAAAGTTGACAATTATGGAAGGTCAAAATCCGCAGACGTTCCTGACTTATGCATTTTTTAAAATAAAATTCCCACTTTAAAGAGCCATTTGCAGGCATTTTTAATACATCTTGCATTCGAGCAGGCTCGTAAAGCAGTCAAAAGAGAATCGAGTGAATGCCTCAAGCAATGGTTTGTCTAGAGTTTGAAGTTTCAAATTTTTTTGCCTGTTACAAACGTCAGTTGTATTTCTAAATATTAGAAAAGAGGTACTTAAACATATGATCAATTTACATTAATTATAATTTTGTAATAAGCTTATCAGCTCAAAGCGAATATCCCTTCCAAGAAAGTTCCTCAGATTTTGATATCACTTGTTATTTGACCTTTAGCTAGTAAATCAAAAAATGTGATCTGTGTCTGATAAAGATTTGTATCAAATTAAATTAAATCAGCCGTATGCCTAGCTTGGAGCTGACTTCGGTACTTTTTAATACGAGCTCATCTGAGCCTAATTTGAGCCGCTTCGAATAATTCCCATTTTGGTGATAATAGTACCAATGCTAAAATAGGTGATTAAAAATTGGTATTTTGCTTATATTTATCATGTACAAGTGTGACAAAATATAGAAAAGTGAAAAATAAACATCAGAATCGAATTTTAGTTGCTTTTTTAGTGATTTTGCCTGCCCCCTATAATTTTGTTGCTGCCTATGTATATTGGCGACCTGTTTTAAGTTGGTCTTTTCGCTTCAAAATTTTCCGACTTTTACTCATTTTCATTTTACTCCATATTTTTTCATAATTTAAATATCTTCATACATTTTGTATGTTGACTGCTTTACGTTTTTATTACATTTTAAGTATTTTTATATGTTTTCGAAATTTCCTAAAATTTTAGAAAAATTTCAAATCACTCAAAGATTCACAGATGATCTGCGTAATCATTTTTTACCACATGATCTCTTCAGATATGTATCCATTTAAAGTTGGAAGCGGATGGGATCCGTCTGACCAAATAAAATGCTTGGAAACTAAGGCAATCAGACCCCCGCGATCTGACGAAATATTGTACGAGTCATCCAACGAAATAGGCTACCGAGGTCCCAGCCAGGTGGGCTTCAAAATATATTACATTAATTTCAAGTTTTCCTGTGTGTGTAAGTGTAAAGAACAAAATTTTATTGAATAATCGAGGGCTCCTCATATTTTAACTCAATGGGTATTCCGGGCCCATCTTTTTCAAAAATTACACGATCAAGCCTCTTAAACTCGAAATTGATGGGTTATCCAAAAACTTTTTGTCATTTTTATAAGCGTCAATAAATGCCATGCGACAAATATTTCACGCCGCCCTAGAAGAGTGTGAACTGTCGAAATGCCGTAAGAAAATGCTTTTTCACAGTGTATTTTGCAAAATATCTCGAATGACAGCGATTTAGTTAAAATGAATTAAATTCTACGAATTTTTATATTACGCCTTAACTAACCTTACTGTCAAATTTCAGTAAAATTCACGGTTTGGTTTTTGAGATATAACGTCTAAACATACCCTATCCATCTTGTGGAATTTTTAGTTTTTTGCATCTTTGCAGAAGCATAGCTCGGGTGTTACTCCCAAAATGTGGCTTTCAGGGTTTATTGGACCACTAATTACAACTTCACTATTCAAAGTTCACGAGCTGCTCCCGTGAAACGCGTAGAAGATGGCTTTATAAAAAACAAGGAAGGCTCTGGGGAGAATGATTTATCTCAGGGAACTAGATCTCACAAGCTAATATATCAACATGAATATTGTTTTAAATGTTGGAAATCAATGAAAACGCAATTCTGTGTAGAACAACCTAAAGCTTTGAGAGTCCATGTCTGCAAGGTTCGACCCGACTTAGTACAAGCAAAATCTAACCCTACCTCATTATATGTTGCAGCTTTTTAGGCTGCGACAGTGTAAGCCGTTTAGCACAAAATCGCATCTTTTGTTGAGAACAACGACCTAAAAACTTAGAAAAATTCCTAAAGTTCGTATTATCAGATGACTTACACTATTTGAAAAATACTTCTACAACCATAAAACAAATTTTTGTCAAGTTTTTTTATTTGGTAGAGCGACTCGTAAGCTACATAAGCGTGCATTAAGTTAATACAGTAGCTCGATATTTATGTTTCAGCTGCATCAATAATAAGTAATTTTTAAACATTTACATTCGAAAAATTTTCTCTTTTTCGAGTACAAAGTCAACGTATTCTAAGCAACGTGATTTTGTTCATGCTTCAGCAGAGTATAGTGTCTGAACCGGACGCATTAGAGTGGCACAAGTAACACAATCTGTATAATTTATAATGAAATTAGTCTGAGAAATATAAAAAACCATTTTCGAAGTGGCCACTTTATACCATTTTCAAAAATTTATTACAATAGTAGACACGAATGTATAGCTTTAGTTAAATTTTTGGTTTATACAGCGCTGCTTTCATGCTGAATAGCAGGCTAAAGCTAAAACAGTGAAAAGTTATTTAGGATTTGCTTGCAATCCGAATTCTTTAGGATGTAAAGATAATGGGATTTTATTTAAAAAATTGTCATTGACATGCAATTTATTCTCAGATAGAACATCTGTTTTTGATGCTGTGCTGAATGCTAAGCTAATGATACCACACACGGATATCATTAAAGGCTTGGTTTGATGGGACGAGGGAGGGCTAAGGCCTTTTCGATAATAAGGCAGACCCCACAAGATTATGTTAGCCGACAGAATCGCATTTTGGCTCTTTTTTGGTGATTTTGTCCTTTCAGACTTCAGAAATTTCTTGAAACCCAGTTCAACTCACTGTCATGAATGAAACTATTCCTTATGATAAAAATTTCGGGAAAACTTTAATATGAATAAAAATTTAGCTATACAGGGCAACCTTCCCAAAATCACATGTTTGTAATTTGATGATTGTATGTTCAGTGTGAGAGCAGCACTGTAATAACTAACTAAACTTATTCAGTGAAGTTATGCATTCGTGCATACTATTTAAATTATTTTTAAAAATAGCGTAAAGTGGCCACTGTAAATTCTGCAGGCTGAGTTACTTGTTTCATTCTAATGCGTCCGGTTCGAGCACTTTACCCTGCATAAGTATGAACAAAATTGCGTTGATTAGAATACTTTGACTTCACCTTAATCGCCCTTAGGCACGAGAAACTCATTTAAATTTTTTGGCCATATATTTGCATATAAATCTTACGCATTTAAATAAAATTTGGACTTTGGCTCGGTAATACTTTGCAAGCAGCACTTAAAAAAATAAAAATTTTTTGAAAGTGGAAGTTCAAAAATTACACATTATTGATGCAGCTGAAGTTGTTATATCAAGTTGTATTATTGACACACACTTTCGTAGCTTATAAATGGTTCTCTCATATAAAAACATTGATAAAAATTTGTTTAAGTGGTTGTGGGTATATTTGACAGACAGTGTTCGTCATCTGAATTTGCGAAATTTGGTAAATTTTTATAGCATAAGATCGATGCTCTTGGAGAAAAATCGATTTTGTGCTAAATGGTATACATTTTAGAACTCAGCGTAAAAACCTTACAACATAATATGTTAAAATGAGTAGCTCTCGACTGTACCAGCTCATCACAGTGGTGGGGCGATTCTTACAGAAATGACACTTGTTTCACACAACTTCGGTCATAAATTTTTAAACTACATACGACAATAAGCTGACAGATTGCGATTATAGCATTTATCTGATATATAATTATCGTAAGAATCGGCTTACTGTCGATTAAAATTCTTAGAATTCATGCACAAAGTTATATTGAACAGATTGCAAATGCACGGCTTTCAAAAATGCTAATAATATTTTAAATATCTCTGCTTCTTGCAGCTAATTTTACGTGAAACTTTTTGCCTTTGTTTATGATCCGGTAATACCTTAATTTAACTTACAACACACTTTACAATGTTCCAAATAGTCGCAAGAGAAGGAAAATGAAGCAGAAAAGTCTAATAAGCAAAATACAATAAGTCGATATCAAGTAACCATCTAGCGCGTTAGCGTGTACCCATAATATACTTGGCCTTCTTTTTTCTTATGTTTCATCACAGCGAGGTGCTAATTTTATGTCCACTCCTTACAGGAACACTGGGACACTTCTGTATTGTGGGCTTTTTTAAAAGATCGATAATACAAAAAATTCGACGTTGCTGTTTTTGATTTTTTTATTCTTCTATCCAGTGTGTAAAGAGCATGTAAACTTTTACTGTAAGCTTAAAACATATAGTTATTTAATCTTTTGGTCGGTCACACGACTTTTCTAGCTCAGTTTTGCATTCTATTTAGTCTGGATCTATAAATGTAGAGAATGGTGTGCACTCTGAACTATTTTTTTAAATTATTTAAATGACATGTTTCTGGAGGGGCAGTGTATAGAGTGTAAAGAATCTAAGGGTGAATAAACACATTTTTGGTCACTTTTTTGTCTGCCGAAAACTCCGGTCATGAGTCCCGAGAAATTCTTTCCTATCGCAATGTACTATAACCAAAGGGCTACTTTCGACTTATCTGCAAGCTCTTTCGCACTCAATACGGAGTTAGATCTAGGGGATCAAACTCTACACTCTAATGGATTATGTAAAAAATTTTGTCTAAGATTTCTCTGCCTATTTATCCGCTTAAAAGTTGAGACAAATTAAATGAAATAGATATAAAGCACCTCCTGAGGGCTGCACGTCTCAGAAAATTAAATTTTAAAAAATGAAATTTCGAATTATTTATGGGAGTGTAAAGTTCGAAATCAGTGGTATAAAATGGGCGAAAAAACACGTTTTTCCCAATTCAAATATCTCAAATATTTTGCGGAATAGAGATCTTCCACATACAAAAGTACTACAATTCGAAGGCACTCAAAGGGGTGTTAAATATAGGTTTTTAAAGTGTAGAATGTGGCGAATGGTGGAAAATACGTTTTTGTCCGTTATTTTGTTCGCCACTTTGTCCATTTAGAAGTACTAGATAGGTCGAATAGAATTAAAATAAAAGACTTTCCGATGGGTACACGTCACAACAAATTGCGTTTATTTACATTAATAAATCGCCTTTTTCGGGAGGTGTAAAGTCTCTTGTTTTTTATCTGACATCTTCTCCGGTTATGAATCTGGACCACACGTGGGCGGTGCACCCCTCAGAAGGCCAAATATTTCCCTTCTCCCACAAACCAAAATACCTCTCCCCCAGAATTCACTATTTGAATTTTTTTTGTTTTTTTCGCAATTTTTTATACCAATGGATAGTGCTCGATGATAAACGTCCATTTTTGAGACCATTTTTTGACCTTTAAAAAATCTTTAACACATCCCCAGAATTTTGCTGCTGCCCACCTATGGTCAGGACTTGATCTCAAGTCTAAAAATGTACCAGGAATCAAATGTGATGCGCCTGTTAGGCGCATTTGTATAAACTAAACAGTGGTGTAAAGTGGTTTACATCTAATATTAATTTGTCTTTAGGCCATTCAAAACTTAATTTTTTAATGAATAATGATCGTAATATCAAAGTAATATCAGAATTACGAATTTGACTCAAATCTTCTTTAGACTCTGCAATTGCAAAATCTTTTTTTACTGCGAATTAAATTCAGTCCTAGAGCCTTGCAGAAGCTTAATGTTTTCAAAGTGTTCTACGTAAAGTCAAAATTACGAATCTGACTGTTAGTTTTCTCTAAACCCAGTAGTTGTGTAAAGTTGGCACTATTCATTTACTATTAATGTGTAGTTTAGACTACAAATTTATTTAACTCTAAGAGCGTTGTGAAACGTATATATTTTTCAAAATACGTTCCGTAAGGTAAGAATCACGAATATGACTATGATTTCTTTACACATAGTAGTTATGTAAACTTCACACTAAAAACTAAATTTAGTTTCTGCTTTACAGATGCTTAATTCTTTTTAAAATGTCCCATGCGACGACAGAATTACGAATCTGAGCGTAAGTAGTATTTACACCCATGATTTTGCGTAAAGCTTATCCTTAAAACCTGTTATATGTTAAAATAAGATATGGTTGTTCCTGTTTAAAACAGATAATGTTGATGTTGAGAATAATATTGTTGTCCGTGTTGTTCGACTGCTTTCGTTATTGTTGCATGTTACCATATGTGTTTCCTGACTGATTTACTCAAATCATTACTATAAAAGTTGGGTACTGGCAAAGAAAAATACTGAGATAGAACAAAAATAGACGAATATATTTAAGATTGTAGCTACCTATGTTTATGCCTAAAGTCGGGGAATCTGCCATATATCAGACTTTCTCTATACAACGAAAAAATTCTAAGTATATTCTGTGACCTCTGAAAAAGTGTAACCTTCTCTAAATAATTTACAATGCTTCACATACATAAGAGTGTAGAAAGATAGTCTGAAATGTTTACTTTCTGTAAATTGTTTGCAAGTTGCAATGCTGACTTGCTCCGTATCGTGATTGATAGAAAGCTAAGCGCAATTGTGTTTAAAGGTGTCTAATTTTGTTATCATGAGTGCAGGGACGTTGGTTTCAGGTCCATTGGCAAAAATTCAAGAGATAATTATAGAGAAATAAAGATAGTCAGTAAACCTAACGCTAGCCGGTCTTAATAGTATTGCTAATTCAATGCACGTAATAGGTATAACATACTAATATAAATGAGATTAGATGATTTGTCGGGCGCCCGCATTCATACGCAAACATAGGAGATAAGCAACGAGCAGTTAGCGCGAATAAAATGTTAAACGAGCTTAATATACTAAAAAACAACACAAAGCGAAATGCACTTATTGAGAGATTCGAAAGCGGAACTGCCGGTGCTGAGAATTTCTTGACGACATGAACTCATTTTGCAAAAGATGGAAAATGAGATAAAAATATGACTTGGGTAGTTGACATAAAATTTTCTGAGATAAAAATTCGATTGACGCACATTGAGATGGAAAAATCATAAAAAAACTTCGAGATCAGAATTACATATGGTCTTAAGATTAAAGCATGTTTAGAGATTTGCATAACATATGGAAGTCAACTTCTTTACATGAGCATTAAAGCAAGCAAAGCTGACGTCAATTGATTAGTGCACACAATCGTTGCGGGCAAGCAAGTGTACCTACTCATACATGTAGTCTGTTTCACGAAAGCTCACGCGTTTTCATATGCTTTGAACCAACAATTTCTTCGATTGTCTTGAATGCATAATATTTGTTATTTCATTGAATTGGCTTGAAAAGTCCCTCACAGTCTACTCCAGTTGATTCCCCATAGCTAATGCATGACTAACTTGCTGCCTCTTAAATCGTTTTTTGGCTCAATATTTCATTTCAATCTGCAGGCCGCACAATATACTTAAACTTTTTTGCCTTTCTTAGAGAAAGTCTGATTTTTAGCAGATTTTGCGACTTCAGACATGTTTATAGGTAGCTTTTTGCTAGTCTCCTCCTTTTATATTCTTAATAATCCAGAATCCCTAGCATATTCGTCTTTTTTGTGCAATTTTCTTTGCTATTAACATCTACTTAGCTGAAATTGCACATTTTTCTGAGCTTAGAGAAGTCGATAATTTCTGATCAACACTGATGTTTTAATATTTATTTGTAAGATTGCGTTTCTGTTGACAAAGAAGCTTAAAAAATTTAATTTACCGCCAATTCTATGAATTATGCAGGTTGAGTAAGTGAGAGAGAGAGCAGTAAAATTTTAAAATGATGATGTAAGAATAAAAGAAACATAATAAGAACAAATTTGACATATGAATTTCTTCATAATTTATAGCATATTGTTATTTCAATTATTAGTTTTCTGCGAAGCTTTACAATGCCCTCGAGTAGGGCAAAGAAGCAAAATATTAACAAAATATAAAAAGTGGCTAAAGAAGTCTGTTTTGCTGAAATTGTAACACCTTTGGTGAGTATAGCGATTTACAACCAATTTAATTAGTAGAGCGAAAGAAACTCAGAGAAAATAAAAAATTTGAGGTTGTCGCTTCGTACGATCTTTTTGACAATTATTAAAAAACTGAGAGATGTCAAACAATGGAATTAATAGAGTGAGTGAGAGAAACGGTCAATTTTGAAAGGGTTAAATAAGAATAATGAGGTAACATTGTACTAGACACAGCAAATAAGACATATGTATTCCTGGACATTTCTTAGTATATTGGCCATCAGTTATATTGATCTTTTTTGCAAATGAGGAGCGAAACAATCCATGTGAAGGTTTCAGCAAATGTGGCAGCGAAGCGCCCCATTTGCTAATCATGAAATTTTGGGAAACATAGAATCCACTTTGCTTAAATAATTGAATTTTCGCACAAAGACTTCTTTTGTATTAAAATCTTTTATTGTATTCTTTGACTACTATTTTCAAAATTCGTTCACTCCTTCGCATTATACCCTTTAAATACAACAGTACCAATACGCAAAGAAAACCGATTTTATGAGCAAGTCGTTTTTTTCATACTTTAAAATTAAACATTTTTCATTTGACTTCCGTACCCCTACTTCTTTAAATTTGCGTACTGGGCACTTGCCGTTATAAGAAAACATTCACGTATAAAGGCAGGACGTTATCATGATACATGAATGTCGGCAAAACACATTTAAGGGAGAATTTTTATTAAAATTGGCTTGAAAAGGATAAAAACACAAAGTAAGCTTTGGTGAATTACAGCTATATCGGCAAGAACTAGTTTTTTATGAGTGACAAAAATTTCGAGTTTTACCTGGTCAGTCCTCCTGACTGTATTTATTAATGCCAGCTTAGCATATTTTTTGTAGCATTGAAACCAATGTCGGATCAAGGATTTTCCCTATAATCCGCCCTTGCTGAAAACGCCATAAATTTACTAGAGTGAGACAGCCATTTTTCTGTTTGGCTATTTTGAGCAAATTGCCTCCGGACTTTGCGGTTCAGGAGAGAAACTTTTACTCTCAAAAACATTAAAAAAAAAAATTCGCGGGATCAAATGATCTGCAGGTATGTTTAAATTTCATCCCACAAATTCTAAAAACCTTTCTCCAGAATGCAATCACATCCGAAATTGAATATTTAAAAATTAGACTGTTTTTCGCCATTTCTTGTTGCTATCGGATGGATATAGATCGATTAAATGTCGGGAAACCGGGTCTTCCCCTTTACATCAATTTTGTTTGACACTTTAATGATCTTTGAAAATTTTTAGACACTAGACTAGAGCCCCCTAGAATTTAGGCTTTGCCTATGTCTTCTCCGGCAGATTTTTCTAAGAAATAAATTCAAAAACGTTTTTTTATGCTAACGATAACGGATGGATTCTACTAAGAAACGTCAAAAATGGTGTCTTCTTATCTTAGTAGTAGTACACCCTACCACCCTAGGGGGGCACTGTTATAACATATACAGTGTTATAAGATAGGGAGTGGCTGCGCCCTGGCCCAAAATCGAGGTTGTGCCAGGGCGCAAAGGGTTGGAGGCCTGCCCGGATCTGCCCGGGGAGGGGGCGAGCTCCAGCCCAGGGCCAAGGGCTTAGGCCAGGGGGAGGGGATACAATGACTTCCAGGGGGGATTATTACCCAGAGGTTATAATCCAGGGGGTATTTCTGAAGAGGCGTAAGTCAAGAACCAGCGGTCGGATCGGGCTCAAATTTTCAGAGTATGATGTATATAGGCGAGGCATGCTACGCATAGAATTTCAGCGCGCAGCCTACAGTATACCAATTTACTTTACACTTTCATAGCAATATATTTCAAGAACTATAGGGCGGATTTACTCAAATTTTTAGAGTAGGGTGAATACCCTATTTGTAGACTATTACAAAACTTTGGAGTAACTACCTACAGTATATCAATTTACTTTACACTTTCTCATATAGTACTATATTTCGAGAACTATAGGGCGGGTTTAGCTCAAACTTTCAAGGTACGATATATAAAGTGTGCTATGTACAAAATTTTAGCGCGCAACCTAGAGTATGCCGATTACAGTGCCTGATGGTGTCAAACAGATGGATGTAAAGTTCTCCATGGAGATCTATTTTTTATAACTAGTAATCACTTATAATAAACATGCCCAAACCTGTCAGTTAGCCTAGGTGGGAAGGGGTATGACAGTGTAGGTGTGTGTGTGTTGGGGGTGGGCAGTCCCTGTGGGAGAGTCCACAAGCGCCACCTCCACAAGCGCCACCTCCACAAGCGCCACCTCCACAAGCGCCACCAAGGTTCACAAGCGCCACTATGTTCCCTATAGCCGTTATAGTTCGTTTACGGAAGTAGTCAGCTATTTCGTCATCAGGTCGTAGCGATTATTATCTACGCGCAAATTAATTATTTTGCCGGCCTTTGGCCCTTCATAAAACAAAATATTGTCCAAGTAAACTTTAGTTTGGTAGTCAGGTACCAGAACGTTTTGAATTTTTCAACAGCTTCAAGACCGCATTTTTCTTTATCAGTGTTAAGATCAGCTTTGTGCATTAAGTCTAAAGCTAGCTGCTTTTGTAAACAATGTCGCCCTTTATCGCCTTTCCTAATATCTCCATTTAGGGCTCTTGTTTTTAATTTTGCCATCTAAAATGTAATTTTACGATAGTTTTGCCAAATTCAAAGGGTACAGCTTGATCTTGGTCGCTTTTAATATTTATTTTAACAGTGTTGAACGCTTTTTTGAGTACAGGTATGTAATGTGGACTAATATATGAATGATTAATGATATCCATATACTTTCCTTCGATATTTTCGACTTGCAAGAGTGGCGCAAAAATATTTCCAACAATTTGAGGCTCCACTATATCACAATAAACGTAAAAATATGCATTCCACCTAGTATATCAGGAGAATGGTGTGCTACTATGGTCAAATCTTGCGCCACAGAATAATTTATATTGCTAAGCTGGCTTTCCAGAAATCCAAGCATGTATAGTAAATGCTTTTGTTAACTTTACACTTCGAATATATTCTGTATTAATTTTTAGGTGACAGAATTCTTCATTATCATTATACCTTATGCCAAAGTATTGCAAGTATTCAAATTTTTCTTTAACGCCAATCGTTTTTATCCCATTAGTGATTGTCTTAATCAAGTCATCTATATTTAAATACCTTGCTCGAGGAATAAGCAATTTTTAAGGCACATTGTTTTTGATGTCATAAAACTGTATCATATTCTGGTCCTCGGCAACATTGTGCCATGTATTTGCATAAATTATTTCAACCAAACCAACCTCCCAGTCGCCGCTTAATTGATTTGCCTAGGTAGGCTAGTTACAAATATGGCCGCAGTATTGGTTTCCTGTGAATTGCTTGGAAGTGTTATGTAAAACTGTTTAGAATCCATGTTTATAATTCTAAGTCATCGAAGTATTTATAAATTCTTTCAGTGAACATAGATAGAACAATATTTTTCGAATGGAATACCTCAATTCTACAAACAATGAAATAGACACACATATGACCACAGCTTATTGAGAAAGTCCTTGTACTTGTGCATTATTGTATGTATATGCGAGTGTATTATTCGAAATGTAATTCCTTAACTGTTTGAGTGGTTTTCGCCCATAGCTGTCAAAATAGTCACAATTCTTCTTGCTTTGAAAATATATGGCTACCCAGTGAGAGCCAGGTTTGCTGCTTGTGTCAAAGTTTTATCACTAGCGTTGCGGGGTATGCTCTTATAGGTGGTAAGCGATCTAAAGGAAAACTCCTAAAAATGTGTCATTTTTAATATTATGTTTAAGAATTTTAAATATTTCAATAGTGTTCATGTTTATGCGTTATAATCATGAAACGTGTCTCTGTCTTTGTCAATCATTATTAAATTATCAAATTCAGTATATATAATAATTTCTACACCAGAATCGGGCAAATTATTGGCAAATCTTACAGATATGCTTGTTGTTCCTTCGCGCACAAGATCCCAATGCCCTCCATCATCTGCATCAGGTGTCGAATCAAATACAAAAACAGTGACTCGTTCTAAACACATCTCTGCTAATAAAATTACCTTCTCGCCCTATATCTAAAGCATCAAACATTTGATTATATGCTGTAAGTAAATTTCATCGTGTTTGAATGAAAATGCTGGAGGGTAAGCAGGATATGTTATGCCACCACTTGTTACTTTTACATCACATATATTGAACGGTTTGAAATTAAATGGTTATTTCGCTAGATTGCCTCTATAAGCACTGCCTTCAACACAAGCAAGTAATATACGCCTAATGTAGCTGACTGTGCAAACAATGTATAATTGCATTTCTCTAGCAGGATTTGAGATATGTAATTCAGTCATAGCTACGCGTCTAATAGGATATTTTGCCGTGCATGAAAGCATTGTTTGCTCGGAGTGCTAAATTCTACAGTGTCTAATACATCAACTTTTCAAATAAAAAATTTCATTTATGAGACTTTCAAGTCTAAGACGACATCCTTACAGCAATGCAATAAAAGTTCCATCACTAGTTCTATGTAATTCTATGCGAAAATTGGTGAAATTAATCAGATACCTGTCTTGTGAACATGTCAATATGTAGTGGAGCCGCAACTTCTACAATATTTTCATCTAAACATAGCAGCTCACTTTTTGAATGATTCACTATCTTTTGTGTCAACATTAGTGCCAATCACATGTAGTAACATAATGCTGCTTGCAAGTATGAATACTTAGCATCATACCCATAATTCAGTTCAGTTTCGAAGTATGCTCTGTATGCATATTTATCAGAGCTGTCAAAAACTAATTTGCCTCCTAAAAAGCATTTTACCTGCTTGAAGAAAGTTTTACCAATAAGGTTTATAGGTGCATAGTCGGCTCGCTGCTCCAGCAGCAACAGTTCGTTTTTTTATTCGTAGTAACATATAAATATAATTTCTATTCAGCTGTACATAATGGGGGTCTGGGGGTATTCTGAATTCATAAGGCCCTCATTGGTAATCGGATGGGTAGGCTGGATTTCATGCCAAAAGCCTTGTTTTATAACAATCTCCAAGTAGGATGGACCGTGAAAAGGTCCAATTCAGTTTTAGTACTTGAAATAGATTTTACGTCTATGAGCGCCATTGTTTTAAAAAAAGCATCTATCATGCTAGTATTTATAGACTTTGGACGGCTACCAAGACCCTCTCCCTGCTGCTGCTGTACAGATTTAGAGGCCTCATCAAACAACTGAGCAGCTTCTCGCTTTGAATGTTCCTAAGTAGACTCAAAAAGCCGGTTTTCCCCGCAGCCAAATCAGACGCTATGTTTGAACCTGCAACTAGAGCATGCTTTCCAACTCGCTTACCAATAGATTGCAAAACAGGGACGGCCATTCTGAAAAGGGAACGAAAAAAGCTGCCAATGCCAACACCCCGCTGATATGGAATGTCTTTGAACCCCTCCAACCCATAGCCAGTTTAGGCTGCCTGCCCAGTGTAGTATTCTAACCAAATGCTTAAATCGTCAGGAGTAAATTGTACGTGCATTTTTGTAATTTTATTTGAATAAATTAAATACAGTAAGTATTTATAGACTTTCATCCCAGTCAAATTCATCGCCTGCAGCAAAAATCTCCCTAGCTTGCCTATTACCCACACTTTCAAGTGGAACATTCGTGCGATTGAACACTTTCAACAATTCTTTTGTGCCAGGATATCTGCTGATTTTTTTGCGCTCATGCGTGCCAGATCGTTGACTAAATCTATAATATTTGAATCTTCAATTTTTTGACCATCTATTACAAGCTCACCACCTGGCTCAATTTCAAGAAATGGATTAGTACGTATATGGTGAAGAAGCAGCTTCGCATTTGGAATTTGACTTTTTGGCATACCAGAGAGTATTTCTTCATCGCTAATTGCATTACTTACATCTTCAACAATGCCAGCTTTATATGGTTGCTGTTTCTGCTCTTGCAATCGCTTAAATTTGACAAGTATCTAATTATATTTTATGAGCTTTGCATCAAGGTGGTACATTTTTGTTATTCAAGATTTTTTGCATCTCGTTATCCAAGGAATCGAGTAGAATGTCCACTGGCTTATAACGTTCGCTTATTTCAGCGGGTATTAAAATCATTTTTCAGTGTTTCATTTTCTACCTGTAATTGCATCAGCTAGTAAACTGCCTGCTATTGTAAGTATAGGAGTAAGTAGAAGTGGAAGAAAACCACCGTCTTGTATTATGATATTTTTTCTTTCTTTCGTACTTGCCTGTCTATTGTTTGCCAAGTATCTTATTCGATTCTGGTATCTTCGAAGTTTGTTGATATCTTTCTCAGAAAAAATGAATATTACTGTTCAGGAAATTGTTTGCACAGTCGCAGAGACAAAGGATTTGATCTTTAGTTGCAGTATTTATAATAGCGTCTCTTTGAGGTTTTTTTGTTTCACACAAGAGATGTAGACATACAATATTGCGTTTTAATCATTCTTTACCCATTACATTATTTCATTAGTGTTTTTCTTAGTATTTATAGATTTTTGTATATAAACAGTGGGACTATCACTGAAAATATCTGTTTTTAGCTTAAGCTCATCTCTAGAATTTTGAGTGAGATTAATCAGAAGATATTCATGTGGAAGAGAAGTAGCATCGAAATAGGCTTCTAGAAAATATTTTGGATTGGTAGGGTAAAGCTGCCTAGACAGCATTTGTGCTTGTAGCTGATCCGCAGGATTTTTAAATAAAACAATATAATCCGATTTTATACGCGATTTTCGGAGACCTTCGAAGAAAGCGTTTTGTACAATGTGAATGATGCTAATATTCCAATGATGACTACTCCTTGTGAATAGTTGTACAATTTGAGCATTACCCTTGCTCTCTTGCATTAAATCATCGAGTATCAAAAGTTGTGGTTTAGGGCTGAACTGCTTAAAGTAACTAAAATCAGGAAGCCCTTCTATAAATGACACATGATTGATTTTCTTATAAAGCGGTTGGTTTTCTGCTAAGCACCACCAAATCTTTTTGATTTTTGTATCAATCAAACATTCTCTGTTCTCAATCGCCTAACAAACTTTACAACAAAATTTCCAAACTTTACAAAAAATTTTCCAAACTCTGCAAAATTCCTATGCTTAAGCACACAAAATTAATTCAAAACTCTGCAAAAAATTTTCCAAACTTTACAAAAAATTTTCCAAACTTTACAAAAAATTTCCAAACTTCACGCTAAATCTAGATGATGTCTATCTAGAAATTGCCAAATACTGCTCAATACAATCAGCAAAAATTTCCAGGTATTGTATTTCGATTACCTCAAGCAACATTGCTGGTTTTCAGATCGGGTAAAATTGTATGCGTTGAAGCTAAAACTATACAAGAAGGCAAAAATACGATAGAGGCATTCATCCAAATACTAAAGATGGAGAATTTAATATTGCAAATAAAACCTGTGCTTTTTGTTGGCTCGGCTAAGTTGGGATTTCGCATTAATCTTTGTAAATTTTATGAGGTGGTAAATGGGAAATGCATGTACGAAGTAGAATTGTTTCCTGGTTTAGTATACAAATTTCGAAATGTAACATTTTTGCTCTTTACAAGCGGAAAAATGATTCTCGCAGGTGTAAAACACAAGCATGAGTTTCATATAGCATATAAAATAGTCTCAACAATGCTTGAGCAATGTCTAATTAAATAGTTAATTTTCCAAACTTTACAAAAAATTTTCCAAACTTTACAACAAAATTTCCAAACTTTACAAAAAATTTTCCAAACTCTGCAAAATTCCTATGCTTAAGCACACAAAATTAATTCAAAACTCTGCAAAAAATTTTCCAAACTTTACAAAAAATTTTCCAAACTTTACAAAAAAATTTCCAAACTTCACGCTAAATCTAGATGATGTCTATCTGAAATTGCCAAATACTGCTCAATACAATCAGCAAAAATTTCCAGGTATTGTATTTCGATTACCTCAAGCAACATTGCTGGTTTTCAGATCGGGTAAAATTGTATGCGTTGAAGCTAAAACTATACAAGAAGGCAAAAATACGATAGAGGCATTCATCCAAATACTAAAGATGGAGAATTTAATATTGCAAATAAAACCTGTGCTTTTTGTTGGCTCGGCTAAGTTGGGATTTCGCATTAATCTTTGTAAATTTTATGAGGTGGTAAATGGGAAATGCATGTACGAAGTAGAATTGTTTCCTGGTTTAGTATACAAATTTCGAAATGTAACATTTTTGCTCTTTACGAGCGGAAAAATGATTCTCGCAGGTGTAAAACACAAGCATGAGTTTCATATAGCATATAAAATAGTCTCAACAATGCTTGAGCAATGTCTAATTAAATACTTAATTTTCCAAACTTTACAAAAAATTTTCCAAACTTTACAACAAAATTTCCAAACTTTACAAAAAATTTTCCAAACTCTGCAAAATTCCTATGCTTAAGCACACAAAATTAATTCCAAACTCTGCAAAAAATTTTCCAAACTTTACAAACAATTTTCCAAACTTTACAAAAAAATTTCCAAACTTCACAAAAAATTTCCAAACTTTGCAAAACTTTAAATTAAAACCTTAGACATGGATGAGATTAGGTGCTCGTCTATGTGTGTGGTGTAAAGGTTTGCAAAATAAAATTTGGCCTCGGGACTTAAAAATTCTCATTATTTGAAAAAAATGTAAATATCGCCCTTTTTTAATCGTTTTCTGATATACTTTGAGAAGCTCAACACAGCATTCTCATCAAATTCCAGCAATGTTTGCTTATATTTCTCGCTCATTTTTGGCCAAAAATAATCTCCAATTGCATCATCAGACAAGTAAGTGTATTGTGACAAACGATGCAATGTATTATTGAAAAAACATCGGCTGATCTCCATTTTAAACTTTAATTGGAAATACAGAATTACTTACTATT
Organism: Mermis nigrescens; assembly: GCA_036768485.1. Taxonomy (NCBI): domain Eukaryota; kingdom Metazoa; phylum Nematoda; class Enoplea; order Mermithida; family Mermithidae; genus Mermis; species Mermis nigrescens. The sequence goes on from JAVLUZ010000380.1 coordinate 113,730, forward strand.
TATAACTTTATTAGGTTCGAGACCCAGGAATCAAACTTTTCCGGTTACCCTCGCCACCGTACTAAATAATCAGTTTTATTGCCCTTCTTACGCGTTTTCAAAATCTTTTCAATTACGTATAAATCTTCAGTTTTTGTTTCAATTTTTTGCAGTTCAGGCTCATAAAAACTACCCTCGACCTTTTCACCCATTTGGTCTTCTAGAACATATACGGATGGGGTTCGAGCATATCTTTCTTTAATTACGAAAAACTCCTCTTTCCAGTTGGGCCAAAATCCTTCTTCAAAAGTGCGCTTAAATTTACTCAGTCGGACTTTATCGCCAATATTAAATTTAAAGACAACGTTCTGTTTATCAATCCTAGATGCTCTATTCGAGATGTCCGTCTCATTTTTTACGGTCACATTAGCTGGCGATGTACCTATCGTACGATGCTTAGAGTGATTATAATTTTTCATCAAGTCGGGTAATACGTCAATAAATTTATACGAATTACTCTTTGTGAAGTACCGCCACATACGTTCTTTAAGCGTGTGATTAAAACGTTCAACTTGGCTAGCTTTTATTTCGCTTCTGGTCGTGAAAAAATCGATAGATTCAGATTTTAGAAATTTCTGGAACTCCTTGTTTGTTAATTCGGTCCCTGCGTCCGTTTGCAGCTTGTACGGTTTTCAATTAGATGAATTTAAAATGCTTTGAAAATCGGTCAGAACATCTCTTGAGCTTTTAGATTTTACAGGAGGAGACCATTGCGTATTTTGAAAAAATGTCTATGCAATTCAAGAGATACTTAAAATTTTCATTATGCTTCGCTAAAGATTGAAGATCTACAATATCACATTGCCATTGCTCATCAATGCTACTTACTAATACTTTATTTCGAGAATACCGCTTGAGGTCGGGTTTTTGTAAAGTATAGGTGGGTTGCTTTTCTAGCCAGGCACGTACTTGTTCTAATTTAACAGTCGGGCGAATCTTTTTGATGCGAGTGTAAAGTTGATTAACGCCAGTGTATCCACTTTGTGGATTGTAGTACAGTTTCTTAAGTATTTTCTCCATTCTTGAACAATTTTTAGCATTCCATCTATTTATAAACAACATTCCTAGTTTTTGGATTCTTACCATCTAACGCAATAATTTTGTCTATAAATAAGGGTCAAGCAGTATATGTTGTAGTTTTCCTCGAAGTTGGATCAATTTTTGAAGTAAGCGAACACTCATTCACTTCTGTTCGTAGGTTTAAGTCAATTGAAGGACTTTTCGGCTAAAGTTTCGAAACCGTGATGACTGTCCTAATATAGAAGAGATGTTTGAGCAAGCTATCCAGCAGATACACAAGCATTACCCCGCAGACAGTCTCATAGGCATGCAAATTTGGCATTCGTGCCTTGACTTCCCTATATTAGTCCCTTTCACTCAGCGTCAGTATCTGAACGCCGATAAAGTTTTCAGTATTATAGAAAACATAGAACAGACCAATAAGGAGCTTAGCTTTGACGAAGATATGATCTTCAAGGTAGTCGTAGTAGACAAACAACCACAATTGGGCAGAGGAGCGTACATTAAAATTGCATCAAATGATAATTTATCACTACCTCGAGCTGTTGTTACAGGAATAGCAAAGCTGGACAATAGCTCAAAATGGGAGTCTATTGGGAAAGGCGACAAAGGGCGACATTGTTTACAAAAGCAGCTAGCTTTAGACTTAATGCACAAAGCTGATCTTAACGCTGATAAAGAAAAATACGGTCTTGAAGCTGTTGAAAAAATTCAAAACGTTCTGGTACCTGACTACCAAATTAACGTTTTCTCGGACAATATTTTGTTTTATGAAGGGCCAAAGGCCGGCAAAATAATTAATTTGCGCGTAGATAATAATCGCCACGACATGATGACGAAATAGCTGACTACTTTTGTAAACACACTATAACGGCCATACAGAACATAGTGGCGCTTGGGGACCTTGGTGGCGCTTGTGGAGGTGGCGGTTGTGGAGGTGGCGCTTGTGGACTCCCACAGGGACTGCTACCCCCAGCACACACACACACACACACACACACACACACACACAACACACACACACACACACACACACACACACACACTGTCATACCCCTTCCCACCTAGGCTTACTGGCAGGTTTGGGCATGTTTATTATAATTGATTACTAGTTATAAAAAATAGATCTCAATGGAGAATTTTACATCCATCAGTTTTACGCCATCAGGCAGTGTAATCGGCATACTCTAGGTTGCGCGCTAAAATTTTGTACATAGCACACCTTATATATCTTACCCTGAAAGTTTGAGCTAAATCCGCCCTATAGTTCTCGAAATATAGTACTATATGAGAAAGTGTAAAGTAAATTGATATACTGTAGGTACTTACTCCAAAGTTTTGTAATAGTTAGCAAATAGGGTATTCACCCTACTCTAAAAATTTGAGCTAAAACCGTCCTATAGTTCTTGAAATATATTGCTATACGAGAAAGTGTAAAGTAAATTGGTATACTGTAGGCTGCGCGCTGAAATTCTATGCGTAGCATGCCTCGCCTATATACATCATACTCTAAAAATTTGAGCCCGATCCGACCGCTGGTTCTTGACTTACGCCTCTTCAGAAATAACCCCCTGGATAATAACCTCTGGGTAATAACCCCCTGGGTTATTGTATCCCTCCCCTGGCCCTGGGCCCTTGGCCCTGGCTGGAGCGCGCCCCTCCCCGGGCAGGTCCGGGCAGGCCCAAATCCTTTTGCGCCCTGGCACAACCTCGATTTTGGGCCAGGGCGCAGCTTCCGCCTATCTTATAACACTGTATATGTTATAACATTACCCCCCTAGGGTGGCAGGGTATACTACTAATCTTATTTCATCTTTTTTTGTATATGATAAAATTTACAACCACTATATATTTTAGGGTGATTCTGGTGGAGCGCACGCATGTAGAGCATCGCCATCTGACCCAGCTATCCTTATGGGTGTTATAAACGGACGGAAACTTCGAAAAAGAGTGCATAACTACCAAACGCAAGTTTATTACTACAAGTATTCCGCGTACGTACCTTATTATTTGGAATGGATTCATGGATATTTAAAGAGAAAGGGCAGCGAATCGTCGGACGAATCTTCTTGCTTTGGTTGCTGGTCTTGAATTATACGATTTTCTTGGATGTGAGCACACGTGATTGTTGGGGATTCAGACCTTACATGGTCGTTAAGGGAGGTTTAGACCATACAAGGGCGGTGAAAGCATACATGAAAAATTCAATTCTGGGGGTCTATCGATTTGGGGGTCCGATGGGTTCTGAGATGTCTAATGTTACATCATATTATGAATGGATGTGAGTAATGACACATTTATCCCTCATCAACACCATACATCTTCATGCTTGGGGTCTAGACTCACAGAGAAAAATGAAAAATGTTTTGGTGAAAAATAAGGGAAAATCTAAGCCGAATATAGATGAAAATTGAAAATTTTCGGCAAAAATAATTTAGATTGACAAGAAACTGTTATTTTAGCATTAACGCTGGCAAATCGTCGACGAGACGATCACTAAAGACGATCGTCTTTCGTGTTCGTCTCGCCTTCGAGACAAAGACGATTGCTGTTTTGAGTCTGTTTTGAGACATTCGTCCATCGTCGACTTGACGATGATAAGCTCATCGTCGACGAGGATGGGGACGATGCGTATTTTTATATCTTCGTCTTATCGTCGACGAAACGATGATGCGCTCAATCGTCGACGGAAACGTCTATAGTTCGAATCAGTGAATGGCGCGAAGCGCAAAAATTCGGCACTTTCGAAAGAAGTTTGCTAAAAATGCGTAAAACATCATACTTTTTCTGATTTTTTTTAGAAAATCCTAAATTAAGGAAATCCTCTTGCATAGTTTTCAGTCACGTAGTCGTAAAGTTCCCAAAAATATTGGAAGCAAGAGTATTTTTTGTTATGGGTCCCATCTCGCCTCGCATCCCCCAAAACATTTTCCAATTTTCCTTTCTAGGGAGGACTCTCGGATCCGAAAACCTTTTTAAGAGCATCTCTGGTCCCGTCCTTAAAAGGAAAAATTTAAAATTCTTGAAGTGCATTTGAATGACCGGTAGAATAGATGTTTACACACCGTCGGATTTATTGATTTTTATATTTTTCCTCATCCTAAGAGCTCACGTTTGACTCAGACACGGAGCTTAAGACAAACTTTTCGAGCGTTCACGTGGAATTATTTGTTTTCGGTATTGCATTTCTTTACAATGAGCCGAAATTCAGTACAAAACAAGTTGGACAAATTTTATTTAGAAATCATCTTTTTGTACATTTTATATAAGGTATTTTTCGAATATGATTGAAAACAAACTAAATTTTCTTAATTTGGAAGTGAGCGCAGTATCCTATTTTTCCGAAAACAGTTAAAAACAGATCCAAAAAAATTGTCCTTCTCGTGCGAAAGAGCGTTTTCCGCGTTTTACGTTGTCTCCATACTTTCATTCAAAATTGCTCTTAGTGCAATATTTTTCGAAAAGTTAAAAAATTTTAGACAATTTTGTGCGAATAAATCATTAAATTCCTTCACTTTATCGAAAAGTCGGCTCGATGCACCGGGAACTTTATGAAATTCAGGCGAAAGGGTGTTTAGAAACCTAAATTCACTGCTCAATTTCCTGATGTAGCATTTGACGCGAAGCGTCAAAAATTCTTAAATGCCAAAATAAAAGAAAAAGTATATGTGCTAACACATCGCTGTTTCTGCTCTTGGAATCGTTTTAAACTCGACGCGTCCCTGAGCAAAAAAAATATCTTTTTCTCTAGGCCGCCAAGAAAACAAATAAATCCAACGAATAAAATTTAGAAATAATGATCACCGACGGCCGAAAAAAATCGCAAATCACATAGGTATCCAATTTTAATCCCGCCAACTAGTTGGGCTAATAAGGGGGTCGGAAATTCGCACTTCTGCCATTGCATTTATTGCTGTTCAGCGAATTTTGCTGAATGAAGCAGCAGAACAAAAAGATTCGAACGTGAATATTCTTCGCCGTTCAATCCATCGATGATGAAATTTTTTCTAATCGTTTTTATTGTATGTGAGTACTTTTTGCAACTGTAAAACTTTTGCAAATAGTAAATCTCTCCCATTTTTATAAAATATCCAGGCACAGATCCCATGGCAGGGTGGAGCAAGCCGCAAGGGTGAGTTGGATCGAGTCCAAAAACAGCTGTTTGCTCATTAATGAGCAGAAATCATCAAAATTATGCCAAATTTTCAAAGAAAATTCATGATTAGGGCTTAGAATGTGACTGAAAATCGAAAAAGAAACCTCTTAAAATACATTCTCTTGACTAACAAACCAATTGAAAAAATGTTGGGATGTCGTCGACGTCGTCTTAAAGACAATTTTCAGCGAAGACGAGGACGATTCATGTTTTGTTTTCATCGTCTCATCGTCGACGAGGGTGAGGATGGTGCGTGTTTTCTTTCCTTCGTCCCATCGTCGACGAGACGATGATGTGTCAATCGTCGACGAAAAAAAGTCTCTGTCTTAACCCCATGGACCGGCCACGCTATATAACTATGGTGGTGGCAAGATTTTGTAACTTAATTCTTTTTCCAAGTGAATCAACCGTTGTGTGAACTGCAAATTTATGTATCTTCGGTACTTGTGTCGGATAAGACTTTACGACATTGCCACAACGGTACGCGCCATTTTTCGCGGTAAATTCCGAATATTTTTTTACGTAAACTTTGTTGGTTTGCTGTCACTAAAACGTGTAATTGCTGTATTGTTTCGTTTTTCGATTATCTACTATTGCTCACCATTTACATTGACACACTGTTAAGTATCGGATACGACCAAATTGACGATGTATGATTAAGAAAATTGTTGAGATATCGAAATTTTAGACTTATTTAGGCTATGCTAGTGCAGCAGAGTTAAGATGATACTGAGTAAATAATGAACTATGTACTTTTAATGAATTTAGGAATACTTCCAATAAAAAATAAGATGATCAGAATTATACAGTATTTCAAATTAATCAATTTTATGATATCCTTTTTTTGATTGCATTTTACCATTCATTCGCTTTTTGATTTAAGTGATAACTGACTAAGATAAAATACCTGTCTTGAAAATTCACTAAATTTGTTCGACGAATAATTCAAATCAAGAGACGTTTAAAAGTGTATCTCTGTAATAGTTTTTTTTTGTTTTGATGTCTTGTAATTTGGTGGTTTTAGCGAAGTATAGAATAAGAGAAACTCATGCAAACTTGTATATTTATGCGAGCACAGTTATGGAAGAATCAGGGGACACTTCTTTCAAATTTGGGAAGCAAAATTATCGTTTGAAAAATGAAGAAAAAACTTAAAAAATTCTTTGAGCGCACTTGAAGGACCGCCAGTGTAGATTTTAGCCAACTTCCCCCCAAAAGTTTCTGGAGCTTAGCGCTGTATTTATTATTTTTGTTTTTTGAACAGCGTAAGTTCGGATAAAACATGTTATATAGCTCGAGATTTCAGGCGCTTCGTGCAGATGTTCTGTTACAAAAGAGGTAGAAAGTTTTTCAACAGAGTCGAACTTTGATGGAATGTTGAGAAATCCTTGTGGTTATTTTAAACGACGCTTTATTGTATATCATCGAAATGAAGTAGCTTATATATAGAGTTTTTAATAATGCTTTAAAAATGTTAGCATTTTGCCTACCTTCTAGTAATTGTTCAATTTTAATTAAATCAAATAATTAATTCATTAATTACTTAGTTAATTGATTAATTGATTCAGTTAATGGACTAATTAATTTGCCCCTACCTCCAAATTCAGATGATGATCGATGCTCGTATTTATTACTAATTCATTCAGAGAAAAACTCATACTATCTCAGAAAACTTGAGGTTGTAAACCTATTCAAATTTGTTGCGATTGAGAACCCTGATAATTCGGAGAACAATTTTTATGGAAATGTATATGTGTTATCGGACTTCAAGATGTATTATCATTTACAATTAACTAAGTCTCATATTGATAGTGCCGAAATGGATTAAGAAGGAAGTTGCTTTTGAATTTTGATGGACAATCCTTGTACTAACTTCCGCAAACTTCATTATCTCACGGAAATTAGTAAACACATCAAACCTTGTACGCACAATACCTAGGATGTTTAACCATGGGGTCAACCTTGCCTTTTTGCACATCTGTTGCGTTGCATAGTCCGTATTGTGGGAAATTCTGACCGAATTTCAATTAGCTTTATTATTCTCGAAAAGCGCATCTTTCGTGTTTATGCGTGAATTCGATAAAATTCAATTTGGTGATGATTTTTAAAACAACCAATTTTTTCGTTTTTCGAATTTTGTGCTAGTTCTTGAAGGAGGGGTGTAAAGAGTGTAAGAATCTACGAATCTAAAGACAGATTTTGGTCGCGTTTTCGTCCTCTTGTTGTCTGCCAATAACTCCGGTAATGAGTCCCAAGAAATTATTCCTGATACTAATGTACTACGACTCAAGGGCATACCTGGGCGTGGGATGTTTGGGGAGTATGCACCACCCCAGAAACCAAAATACCCCAAGAATTCAATTTTTAAAAATTCTTTAGTTTTCTTCACAATAATGGATAGTGCTCGACGAGAAACGTTGAAAAATGGCGTTTTTTTGCAATACCACCATTTTTAAGGCCATTTTTTTACCTTTGAAAAATCTTGCACCTCCCCCCCTTGAATTTTGGTGCCGCCCACCTATGCCCAAGAGCTACTTTCAGCTTACCAGCAAACTTTTTCGCACTCAATAACAGGGTTAGCTTTAGGTGGTTAAAACTTTAAAATCTAGTGGATGGTGTACACAAACAAGTTTTCTCTCGTATTCCTCTGCCAACTTCTCTGTTTATAGTTGAATAAAAATTCAAATAAAGCACGTTTCAATGGCTACGTGTCGCAGCAAATTGTGTTTCAAAAAACGCAATACTGACTTATTTCTGAAGGTGTAAAGTTCAAAATCAGGGGTGTAAAAGGGATGAAAAACACGTTTTCTTCTTTTTTTGATTGGTCAATATCTTAAATATTTTGTGGAACAAAAGATTTCGATTAAAAAACATACTACTACTAAAGGGCTACACACTGGCATAAAGCGATTTTCTTCACACTCAATGGGGAGTTGGGTTCAGATTTTTTAAATTAACAATGCAGTGGCTTGTCGAAAAATATGTTTCTGTCCCTTTCTCTGTTCGCTAATTTCTCCATTTAGAAGTCGGTATTAATCAGATAAAATGAAAATTAAGTACTTTCTTAGGGGTACACGTCCAAGCAAATTGTGCTTATTTGCATCGATATTTAGCTTTTCCCAGAGCTGTAACGTCAAAAAATCGAGGGTCTTAAACGTTTTTCTGTCTCGTTTTTTTGCCAACTTCTCCGGTTATGAGTGTGGACATGATCTCAAATGTAAAAATGTACCGGGGGTCAAACATCGAATGTCAGTGGGGCGCATTTGTTTACACTTGACAGTGGTGTAAAATGGTGTACATCTAATGTTTATTCGGCTTTAGACCATTATGAAGAGCTAATCTTTCCATCAATATCGATCTTAATGTTAGCAAAATATCAGAATTACGATGACTAAAATATTCTTTACAATAGGTAATTGTGTAGAGTTTACACTGAAGATTAAGTTCCGTTCTTGGGCGTTCCGTAAGCTTAGTCTTCTTTCAAAATGTTCTACATAACGTCAGAATTACGAAGCGGACTGTTAGATTTCTCTACACACAGTTATTGTGTAAAGTTTACAACATTCATCTATTGTTAATTTGTGTAAAGTTTGCACTATAAATTTATTTTACTTCTAGAGCGTTGCGAGAGTTAAATGTTTTCAAAATATATTCCATGAGGTTAGGATTACGAATCTAATAGTCTTTTTCCTTGAAAACTTAGTACTTGAGTAAAGTTTACACTGAAATTTAACTTTAGTTTCGGGGCACTGCAAAAGCTTAACGTTTTCAAAATATTCCATGTAACATCAGGATGAAAAATCTGAGGGAAGTGTTTTGTTCTTTTCATTCCTTTCTTTACTTAAAGTTTACGCTGAAATCACTTGATCTGTTTTTAATGCTCATGTTCTAAACAACCTTATTTTCCGCGTTCTTGGGCTGCTGTCAGTATTGCAGTATGTTACCGTAAGTGTCTACTGACTGACTTACTCAAATCATGCTAATTATAAGTGGGGTACTAGCAAAGAAAATGCTCCGATGGAATAAAAAGGACGAATATAATTGAAACTACGCATCATTAATTACATAAAAGGAGGGGACTAAAGAAAGTCACCTATGAACGCAAAACAGGCATAAAAACCTTCTAAAAATCAGATTGCTCAAAGCAACACAAAAATCGAAGTATATTTTGCGGCCTGCAGAAGGTAATTGTGGCCAGACGTTGGCGTGGAAACGGTTTTAGGGGACGGGTTTGAATCCCTGAAGTCGAAAAATCCCTGCAGATTACTGTAGACCCCAGATTTCTTTTCTAGTAATGCATTTGGCGACTCCCCAGAATTTTCTTTCTCAGGCCTCAGTCTGAGAAATAAATAACAACATTTTATTCTTAAAATGAACTGATCAACTGAATTATAGAAAACATCAAACCATTAACATTAACTCAATGTAAGTCCAAAAACGACCGTTGTTGTAGTGCGGCAAGGCACTAAACATGCGCAAAGAGCTTAGCACCAAAGACTTCAGGACGCGGCGCAAGAATGAGCGAGATAAATGTGCAAATAAATACAATATTGCATAATGATAGACCAGAAATTTTAATAGCTTCTATATTTGTAGAACGTCAAAGCAGCAGAAAATAAATTTTCAATATTTCATCACGCCGGCATAACAACACGTATAACTGTACGTATAGCCCAATAAACGGGCATGATGCGAACGACCCCCTCCTTTTATGTCCTTAGTGATGCACAGTTCCAAGTATATTCGTTCTTTTTGTTCTATCGGAGCATTTTTCTTCGCTAGTATTTATAAAAATATTCTAAACAGGCCAAAGATAACCTCAGCATAGTAGCGTTATACCATTTCTGACCTAAATATTTTACTCAATTTGTAAAATTGGAAAATAAAGCTAAATTCCTCAAAATAGACTAATTTCATCAGATAAGAAATCACAATGTTTCTCATTGAGCACTGACCATTGGCATCAAAAATTGCGAAAATAAATTTTCAGAAATTTTATTCTGTGAGGAGGGGGTATTTCGGTTTCTGGGAGGGGGGTATTTGGCCTTCTGGGGGTGCATACCCCAACCCTCCACAGCCACGTGGATATTACCTTGTAAAGGGTTCTAAATTTTTTCCAATTAATTTTAATACGATTATTATCAAAAGGCAGGTAAGGAAAAAACGCTAATTATAAGAATTTTCCTGCTTGACTCATTCACACCAATTGATCGAACAAGCCGAGGATATTTCTAAACAAAGTAGCGTTATACGTCTTCAACCTAAATATTTTTTCACGATGCGTAATATTGAGAAATAAGGCTAAAATTTTGGAATGGATTAATTTTAGGGAATTAAAGAAAGTAATTAAACTTTTAAAGAATCGTGATCGTTATCAAAAAAATAATAAATTACAAAAAATTCTTTCAAGTAGTTTAGAAATGAAAATTATCAAAGACAGGTTAGGAAAAGTAGTAAAAATTGGCAGAACTTTTTTAAAATTGATATTTATAATAAGTGATTGAACTGGCCGATGATATTCCACAATGTAATAGCGTTATACGTCTTCCAACCCAAAGATTTTTTCACAGTGACTGTAACGTAGGGTATAATTTTCCTTTAGAGTTATCTTAATGTGAACATTATCGAAAGGCAAGTAAGTAAAAAGTGATAAATACAAAAATTTTCCTTTTTGACCGATCTATAATAAGTGATTAAACAAACTGAAGATGTTCTTCAATTTCTCCTCAAAAAAGTAGCGTTATGTACGTTTCAACCCAACTATTTTATCACTTTTTGTAATAGAATATTACTCGAAGAAAATAAAGCTATACTCCTCAAAATAGATAAATTTTAAAAAAGCCAAGTAATTTAGTTTTAAAGAAATCGTGTTCGTTTTCAAAGATATTATTGTGTAAATTACCTTAGAAAATTTTTCTTTGGATAAATCGTAGGTAGCGCGATAGCGCGTACCTATAATATACTTGGGTACGGGACCCACAGTCTTTTTCACACGAATTCGGTCATAAATTTTGAAAATTGTGTCCGACTATAAGCTGACAGATTGCGATTATATGTAGCATTGATCTGGTATGTATATAATTATCGTAACCTCTCTGCTTACTGTCTATGGAAAATTCTTAAAATTTATGCCCGAAGTTGTGTGAATTAGACTAAAGGAGGCGCAGTGTTTTAAAAGATGGATAATAAGAAAAGATTATGCATCCTTTTCTGTTTACACTCAATACCTGGTTTGTAATGAGCGCATAATTTCAAGACTTAACGTTATAACACACAACGATTTTTGATGGTTTTTTCCGCAGCAGGTAGCACGCCTCAGTTTAAATGAATCATACAATTCAATGGTGTAAAATTGTTGAGGGTAAAATCCTGTAAATAAATTTTCCTTCTTTTTTTGATTTCAGCGTTACTTCTTGAGTGGGAGTGTAAAAAATTTGTTAAAGTGTAGAGATGAGAAGACAAATTTCGGTTGCCTTTTCATCTTCTTTATGTCTGCCAACCAACCCGGTTGAGAGTCGGGAAAAAATTCTGATAGGCTCTGAACCTCCCTCCAGGAATCTGAAAGACCCATCCTCCTGAAATCGAGGATCACCTAGAATTGGATTTTCGCCCCTATTTTTAGTCATTTGGCCCCGTCGGACCCTCTCCCCTAGAGTTTAGTTGCTGCAGACGTAAGGCGATGACTGCTACAATTATGTACATATAACTACGATTTGTTCCTAGAAATTTCAATCAGATTTGCGCTCATTTCACCAATGCTCGATTGCTTTAGATACTGCATATATTGTTATCTTATGCTGCGATGTAGAGTACTATATTTGTTAATTTTGCAATGCCTTATTGTTTTGAAACCAAGGTGTGATGAGAATTTCAACATTATACTTTTGAATCACATTACGAATGAGGGTTCGATACAGAAATACACTCGTTTTAGAGTAAAAACGCCAACTTAGGTCGTTAATTTTTTATCAATTATCAATGTAGGCGATTCAGTCCAAATCGTATAGGAACGTTAAGAACATTGTATTAAATGGCTTGTTATTCGGGTAGACACGTTTCTTACAAATAGACCAACAAAAAGTTAGAAAAAATATAAAAAGTAAACACGCGTAGTTATTGAGAAGCTTTAAGAATAAAATAGTAAATAATAATAATAAAATATTAAAATACGAAAAATATAGATAAATTTTATAACCATGAATAAATACCAAAACATAAATATAAAAATATAGGAAGAATAAAAAACGGCACAGCTGTGATTTTCCGTAGAACAATTATTTACAGACAATGGCTGTGCCTTGAAGGTCCTGAAGCGTTTTATCAACATTGATTAATAGCGTTTGGTCAACGACCAGCCTACGAAACGATGATAAAGCGACACCCGAAAATTCAACGACGTTCGGCTTGGCAAGTGACCAAAAGAAGTAAAAAAACATAAATTCTTTGGCGTAAAGGGTCAAATTAGTAGCGACTTAGTCGCAATCAATCTTTTGCATGCGATGCATATGGTTGGTCAAATGCTATGTTTTGTAGTATCCAAACTTACGTATGTACATACGTGTGTACACATACGCATATCAATCAACTGAAAAGTAAATGGCCTTTTAGAGTATGTATATATACTCGTAAGTACAGACGAGTTTAGGGCGAAAGTCAACCGTTTAATCGGCTTCGCTTCGGTGACCTCGGAACCGTCCAGCCAATTTATTACTGTAAATCGTACGAGACAACACAATATTGATACTACTGTTTTTCTTGTTGAAACGCGCGCATTGCAGGAGGGAGGACAAAAATAACAAAAGATTTCAAGCGCCCAGACACCGACCTGGAGTCCGCTGCTGCTCGCATTTCGTTTGAACCCGGGTCAGCCGTGGTTCGAGTACGACCTGGTCAACGATGACCACTGGTGACCATTGGTTAACCACAACAAACAGTCATCGATACGTTTTGCTTCGACTTTGAGGCAAATTTTAGTAGATGATAGGGGGAAATTAAACGGATGATTAATGGCGAACATTGTGGGTCTGTGTTGCTTTCAAAAACCCGCGTACTCATGCTTCGAAATTTAGAATAATTCCTTGTTTCAGCACCTTGTCGCTTGATTGAGTATCGATTTAGCGTAATTTTATTAATACGATAATTCTTACGATTGCTATAATTACGAGTAATTACTCATAATTTTTTTGTCAATCTGCTATGATTGAGCATGATTCCGCTGCAGTCTTCATCAAGTCATCAGCTACGCACGTGCCTGGAAGATCAGACTTGTTTTTCGAGTCTAATCTTAATTGTATTGATTTTTATATTTTAGAAATGACACGTTCTCATCTTTCCGACTAGCAAGCATTGAGCAAATGATTCGATCGATATTTATTTTTGCCTATTTGAATTACTTTTAACAACTTGTCATATCAACTTTCCTGAAAATGTTTTATTTTTTGTAGAGGAGCAAATGGAGCATTGCATTCCATATAAGAAATCATAAGTTTCGCTCTTTGGAACATTTCATGAAAGTCCAAGCCTTAAAGTGTGCTCTACATTAACATATGAAGTGCATATATAAAGTGGATTTCTTTTAGATGAACTCGATTTCATCTGCTAAATTTCTTAAACTGTTTTGCAACCTATCGTGATTGATACTTCTTATTTTATTTTATCGATTTATTTATTTTTTCTACATTTTTCCTCTTTCCTTTTTTTATTTTTTCTCGACTCCTAGTTATTTCGACTTCAAATGCCTATCACATGACCTCTTTCAACAAATTGTCGGAAACACAATCCCTCCACTGTGTTGCATTTTGTCAAAAATTTCCATCACATTTTATATCATTTTTGAACGCACTTTCCTTCAACGCAATGTCGATGTATTTTGACGCGTATTACTTCCGAAAAAAGATCTGATTTTCTGGCATTCTCAGACGCCACCACGCACCTTTACTTTTACCCAATCTAAATAACCCTTAGTCGTTGTTCTTATTTTCTATCTATTTTAATACGATTTTGATCGGTTTTCACAAAATTGCCTGTCCATCGCTGTCAAAAAGTTTCTCGAAAATAATCCTTTATTCGCCTGGTCACATGTCAAATCGTTTCAAACGTATCTTGTGTGGTGAACGCATTCTATGAGCATTATTTGAGGTGCATAATATATTGAAGGACCGGACTTCCAATCCCAAACTGGCGCCTAATTTTGAGGTACATATATGTGTACGCTTCTAAACCTAAAGCACCACTATAAATTACACTTTATATGCCCGTGAAACCCCGTTATAAATTATAAATAATAGCCCGAGGAGGACATTGTCACATCGCATTATACGGCGAGTAATCTTTTTCGACTGAATTCTATAATCCTGAGTTGATTATGGGGACGGAATTCCGATTTGTTCAATTCCTCCAATTCCTCTACTGATATTGATGATTTTGCGTCTTTTTACTTCTGCGAAGTTAGAAACGGCGCACGTGGATCCTTCTGCTAGAAAATTTTTTCCCGAAAATTCGCCTTTATTTTAAGACTAGAGAAATTGAATATCGAATCATAAAGTTTTTTTAAGAGAAATAGTGAAAAAGCTAGGATTATACTCAATTTTTTTGTGAAAATGTAAAAACGAGCGTTTTCAACATACCTAATTCATTTCCTACTGTGATTTAAGGCTGTAATTGGCATAGGGATTATCGAATTTTACGGAAATTCGCCGAATCGTCGAATTAAGTATAGAAGCTCAATGAATCCGCTACTAGGGTCGCTATTTTTGCATTTGGCTTGCGTTAACCAACTATTGGCAAGTTGGTGGTGAGATTTTCTCAATATTGTTATAAAACTAATACATAAATTTTTGTTTTTAAAAATTTTATAATATAATTATATGTTTATTTCTTATATTATAAAAATCCCTAATTTATTAATATTATTGATAATTCCATCATTTTTTCCCTATTTTTCCCGTGTTGCTGTATTTGTCTGTATATACTGTTGAGCTTGGTCAAACTTGTGATTTCCCTTAACATAATACTTTTAAGGTATGTTAGTGCTACTTCTCTTGTCTTTCTACTTCCTTTATACAAACAACAGCACGCTTTTCTTTTACCTTTATTCTTTTGTTTAATTTTTTAAATGTTTCTTTTATTTTTTATTTATTCTACTTCTTTATTATTTTCATTAGTCAATCTTATTCCTTTTTTCTGTCGCATTGATTACTTCCTGTTATAATAATAATATTAATAATAATAATAATTATTATTATTATTATTATTATTAATATTATTCCTATTATTATTACTAATTATTATTATTACTATTATTATTACTAATTATTATTATTATTATTATTATTATTATTATTATTATTATTATTATTATTATTATTATTAATATTATTATTATTATTATTAATAGGGTGCATCGGGTACCGGTACCGGCGCAGGTACTACCTTGGTACCGGCCGGTATCGATATTATTAATTTTATTTCTCAAATCGAAAGTGAAAAAACATTGCTGACGTGCAAACCGCACTAAAGTGAATAAAAAACAATGATAATGGAGGTACATTTGAAAACTTCGTCTAACCATTTAAATGACTCATTTTAAAGACCTTTAATTAACAATTGATTAATTATTGATATCTTCGTAGACAATAAATATGCTCGTTTGCAATTAAAGCAAATTACACGTTTCAGTCTAAAAATATTAATTAGCTGCTAAAAATATGCCTTCATAAGGTAGCATTTTTAGATATTAGTCGAATAAGACTTTTTATTTCACATAGCTCTCTCCTCATTTGCACTTCCGCAAAGAAAAATCAATGTTCTTCTATCCTATAAAAACACATATTTTGCCTAGTGAGTGCAGCTGCTATTCAAGACGCGGATAGATATGCAAAAATATGAGAATGTTAAAAATTGCTCAACGCATATTTTTATTGAAAGTCCACAGATGTGTTAAAAGCCATTTCTTCCCATTATTCATTCTCAGTCTCAAAATCGTAGCACAGTAAATTGTATAAATGCAATCACACCAGAGCAATAGCCCATCCCATCCAAACCCGTCCATGGAACGGGCTGACACGAAGGCTGGACGGGCTGAAGAGTCCGTTTGGATCAGCTTATCTCAGAAAAATTTTAAAAATGAGCGGAAAATCAAACAAAACTTTCTTTTTAACCCATTTTCAGGCTAGCTACGGGTCCAACCAACTTCTGATAGCCCATAGTTGGTTGGGCTGGAGCGTTGGTTATTGTTTAGAGGTATGAGTGCAAGGGTTTGGCGAGTTTTCAACATATTAGGTGCACGGCATGGTTGATTTGAAGAAAGGTTAGCCAGAGTAGTTTACAGAGCCCAATGGGTCCTTAAAAATTGTAAATAATAAAATGACGTATAATACCTAAATTCGTAGCTTACAGTTGATTTCAGGTCAGAAAAGCATGACATTTCACATTCTGGAGAGGTTTAGAGCAGACATGCGCTTTGAAAATTTTGGAATTTGACTGAACCAGTCGGAATCACGAAGTGAAAATTTTTCGGATAAAGTAAGGCAAAACATTGCCAAAAACGGATGAAAATCTAAATTTCTTTAAAAGGGCATGTTTTTTCAACTAGAAACTCTAAATTATGGTAGCTTCTACGCTTCCTTGACATTTACACCAATTTTTATTGACGTTTCAAATGAGTTGAGCTAGTTCAGCTGGTCCCCAAACCGCGATAGAATTTAATACTAGGTCATGTCCCGGATTGGCCATGTTGTACCTCTGCACCTATTTCCCTTATGCATATCTGGCCACTAGACCTATTAGAAAGAGGAGAGAGAAATAAAATAATAATGCAGAAAATAAGGTAAAAACAGCAAAAAGAGAAAAAGTACATTTATTTTATAAAATATTCTTGACCTTAAGTGAATATTATGGATAAAGGTGGTTTTGTTCCGTCCTAATGTTGACGTTTTCTTTTGAGTGAGGTTATTTAAATCGACGCCTCAGAGTTTTCTTTTTACAGCTAAACCTGTAGGGCTAGTCAAGCTGAGACAATGACTGATCATCACATAGTAATGTTTCATCCATAAATGCATGCATTCGTATGCATTCTATGTATGCATACTAGTACCGGCGCCGGTACCAGGGTACCGGTATCGGTATCGGCTGGAAAGGAGGTACCAATGCATCACTTATTATTAATAATATTAGTATTATTATTATTATTATTATTATTATTATTAGTTTCAGTATTATTAGTATTATCGTTTTTATTATTACTATAGTTGTTATTATTAATATATATTATTATTATTATTATTATTATTATTATTATTATTATTATTATTAGTATCATTATAATTATATCATTATTATTTTTACTAATATTATTATTATTGAAATCATTGTTAGTATTATTATTATTATTATTACTAATTATTATTATCATTACTGGGTTGAAAAAATTTCTGGAGGGGGGGGTGAAAATTTTCATAGGGGTCCCCCAAGATCGAATATTATTAATGTTATTATTATTTTTATTACTATCATTGTTATTATTAGCATAATTAATTATTATTGTTGTCTTTGCTGTTGTTGTTGTTCTTCTTGTAAGTATTAATCTGGTCCAGAATTGAAATTCTCTTTTTGCAATAGGTTTCTGGCTATGCCCAGCACGTATCCGATGACTTTACAGGTTGATGGACGAGATTACAAGGATCAGTGTCGGAAGATGCACTATTTGGTGCCCCGACAAAGGGAACTCTGCACGCTGAGCAAAAACTTATTGACGGTTGTTAGCAAAGGTAAAAGGGTATTCTACTTGTGTCTGGCTTTTTTATTTTACTTTAAATTGATTTTTTCACTTATTTTTCTTAATTATTACAAATTTTGAGCGTAAGCTTAGTTTATATTATAATTGGAATAAATGGACGCGCTTCTTTTCTTATTTGGATTAAATTTGAATAGGATGGGGTTTAATTATTCAAGTCAACAAATGTAGAAATTTTCAATGTGCTCCCATCGTTCCATTGTCTAAGTTTTGTTAATATTCATTCTCTCAAGTGCAATTAATTACCGTGGTGATCAAGAATACGCCACCATTTCTCAATCTATTAATAATATTGGATCGTTTTTCGGACGGAAAAATCAATTAATCTTATTTTTCAGTCAGAGGTCTCTATTTCGACAATTTTATCGATTTTACGCGGCTTGAGTGGAAAAAATCGAGAAGTGAGAAAATTGCCGGACAAAATGTTATAGACCAATTGGTAAAAAAATCCAGGAAAAAACAAAACTAGGCTCTAAACCAATTTAAGCCAAATTTTAAAAATATTTCCATACTTGCGTACGCAGATCATAATTTATTTTATTCAGCTCGTCATTCACATAAAGCACGTAAATTTGTTAAATTTGTTATGATTTAATAGGATTATATTTTGTATTATTCATATTATAGAATTACATTTTTCAAATTTATATATTACTACGTTTTTTATTTGAATTTATGAATTTTTCATTTTTGCATAAATGCAATTGAATTGTAAATGTTTATTTTTAAATAAATAATTAGAATTTTTTAAATTTATTCTCAAATAATTTTTTAATGAATTGAATTTTTTTAAATTAAATAGTTACTTTCTAAATTTTCACAAATTGTGAATAAGCGTAAATTTTCGAATGCCAATGTTTCCAGGAGCGCAAATGGGATTGAAAGAGTGTCAGGTCCAATTCGCCGGACGTCGCTGGAATTGTTCCACATCGTCGGAATCCTTAACGCAATTCGCCTCAGCCAACGATCGAACGATTTATCGATCGGCGAAAAAAATTTTGGCCAGTCCTTTCACATCTAACGGCCGAGAAAATGGAGGATTTAAAGGAATTTCAGTGAAATCGGATGGCGAAGTTCTAACTTTCGAAAATTCGCCCAGCACGGAAGAGAAAAATTTGACAAATTTTGATAGTGGGCCATCCGCGAACGAAACGACGTCTTCGAATTCAGATTCGGCGATCAATCGCACGAAATTGTCGAAAAATCGCAAGATTAGAAAGGGAACCAATACGCATTTTAATGCTTTTCAGTCCGACGCGCCCGTCGATGACGTAGGCGACGTTTTCGGCGGAGTATTGAAATATCGTGAGAAAATTTTAATATTGCACACGTGTTTGTGGTGGTCTGGACCTTACGTGCTCAACGGAGGAGGGGTTTGGGGGTTTGACCCTCGCCCCAGAATGGCAAAAGACACTCACAAAATGGCTCTGACCCCCCTTATTCCCTAGAATTGTCGATTTTTCGTAAAAGTTGTAAACGGTGATTTTTTAAGCGTTTTTAGCTCACTTTTGGCTCAAAAAATTCGAATTTTCGGCGCTTCGCGCCATACACGCATTTTTGTGACTATATCGTGTTGAATTTACTAATTTTTTAAAATTTTGTTTCAATTCCTTCATGTTTTTTACGTTCTAGAATGAACGAGCAATGTCAGAAACGTCAAAAAACAGTGCTTTTGACGCATATCCTTCGTTTTTTAGCCTACAAAAGACACTTTTAAAATGTTATTCATTTAATTTCTGAACTGACCCTCAGAACTCCCATGCTGTGAATGTATGGTATGGACACCCATAAAATCCGCCGTACCACACCCCTAAAAACTGATAGACCTCTAGAATTTAATTTTGGGTGCTTCCCTTAACAATTCTGCCCAATCGGACCCCCAGAATTTTTCGCTGCCCATTTTTGAATCTTAGCTGTTTAATTTTGTAATGTAGTTATATTTTCCAATTATATCTTGATTATAAATTAGTTTGCGCATTCTTCGAATTTTTTCCCTAATTTTTTTGTAAATCAGTTTTCCTAATTTGCCCCAAATTTTTTTTCTGCTCTAATTTTAATAATAGTGTTTACGACGAAATGGATTATTATAAAAAACGTGCAGAATTTTTATCGATTTCTGGAGAAGCTGCTGGCGATTGTCCTAATTTCCGCTGATACTTAAAGTTATAGTCTTAAAATTATTAATTTATCATGTGTCGGACAAAATTATGTATCTTTCATTGATGGCCTAATTTAAAGGAATTATGGGAGAAATCGTATTTTTTAGACATAAAATATCATGAAAGATTAAATGTTATGAAGTTTTTCATTTGAGGGCGTAATGTGCCGCATTTATTTTAAAATATTCAAGCCGGCAAACTGATTAAAGTTGCGATTGCCCCTCCCCTTAAAGTAGATAATAAAATTTCTCATGCGAAGGCGTGACAAACAATTATCTGTTTTTCGTTATTTAATTCATCAAGTGCATCATTACTCTTTACAAAAATTTCCTGCTTTTCTAAATGAGTGTTTTGATTTTAATCACGAATCGTAATTTACTCTTACCAATTTTTGAATATTGTATTGATTTGCTGGGGAGAAATCGTAGAAAGTGTGCCTTCCATGCGTTATTAGCTGTGTTTTGGCTCAAAAGTGTCAAATTTTCGGCGCTTCGCGCCATTTGTTCATTTTTTGACTATATTTGGTTAAATTTACACGAATTTGTTTCGAATTTTTTAAAAAAGTTTTCAATCTTTTCTGTTTTACAAAGAACGAGCACCGTCTGAAACGTCGAAAAAACCGTGTTTTAGACGTGTAACCATGATTTTCGAGCCCAAGGAAGCCATTTTAAAAATTTTTCGACGCTTACCCTTCCACACAGAATTTACATGCTGCACATACATGTTCGGTTAGAATTCGCTGAAAAATAAGTTATAATTGTAAAACCCCAAATACTACTTCTCCTATGATTAATTGTTCGTAACAACATTCGATAGCTCCGCAATATATTGGGTTCCCCTTATTCCGTCTCATCGATCCGCAAAAAAATCACGTCGTCGTCTGAACCGTTTTTTTCGCGTTTTGGGCCAAAAATATTATCAACGCTTCGGGACAAAGGATTAGTTGGGCTGTAATTAATCTGCGCCTACAGTACACCTGTCGGCCGGAGGGCTCGTTTAACGCTTCTACTTGTACATACGTGTGTACATACTACATTATGCGTACATGTATCCTTGAGCCAGACTCGTACTGTAAATAGGCTGGGGCAAAACTGGTTAGTTATGTGGGTAACCAATTAAGGGCAGGAAGGAGAGCATTTAATCCGGATTTTGATATTTTTCCAAACAAATAATCGAATGGAATAACATTCGTAAGACAGGTGTAACGAACGGCTACGCGATTTTAACGGTCTACTGAACAAGTAGAATCGGCTGTGGGGTAAATTTCTTTGTTCTTAGGGCGTATTGTATTTCGTAGAGATACAATTCTAGAAAATTTATTGTAATTTTGGCTGTTTTTTGCACCACGCGACAAAAGCAGTGTCCTGCGAACAAAAAACTGGCACAATAGCTTAACGTCGAATAATTTTTAATTTAAGAAAGACGTCTTAGATGGTTTAATCAAAAATTGATGGATAAAAGACGTAAAATAAAAAAATAGGAAAAACGCTGTTTTTACCTTGTTTTACGTTTTTGTCGCAGAATTCTGCAAAGATAAAGCACTAGATTCTGAAGTATTCGTCAATGATTCTGTTGTAAATTTGGCGAAAGTGAATTTAATTGCGTGATATTCTCATCTGAATTAGCGGAGAAAAAACATGGACGATATTCATTTCTTTTACGCAAGGTCACAGATTTTTCGTTAAACAGATAAACTCTGAACTGTGATCAAAGGCTGAAAAAAGGAAATAAATAGAGGATCTTGAATTTTGAATGTGAAAAAAATTTTGAAATTTTGAATTAAGTTTTTAAAAATTATGAAGACAAAAAAATTGAACCTAAGGATTAAATTCCAGCAAGATAATATGCATGAGCAGTAGTCGCACCAAAGGGGTTTTCCAAAATAAGGAATTTAACAAAGTTAAAAATGACCGCTGCTATTTATTTCTCCGAAACCGTCTATTTTTTCACGAAATGTCAGTAGACAGTCTAAAAATTACTATAATCTGTTTCATTCCAAACGGCTCATTTTCGCTGAAGTCATGTGTATTGAGTTTTCACTACACCAATGGCTCCTTCAATTATGTTTCCGTGGCTGCTGGTTGCTTTAAACTCTTCTTATCGATGTTAATTGCGCTTTTCTCGACTCGTGGTGCATCAAACAAATTTCAGCATTGCAGCAACAACCTGAATCGTAAAATATTATGCTACAGTAATAAGCCGTAAAGCGAAAATGGGCCGTTTGGAATGGAACAGAATATAGCATTCATCTGCAGTCATCTTTGAATTTTCAATTTACACAGTTTTTGCTTTATTTTTATTTTATTATTTTTTCTTTATATTGTTGTGGGCGATTCTACAATCATTTCTACTCCAGCCAGTTTGATTCCCTTTTTGCTATGCAGATAGTCGCGAAAAGGCTTACGTGCACGCCATTAGCGCTGCCGGAGTCGCCTATAGTATAACAAGATCGTGTAGCAGAGGAGAATTGCCATCCTGTTCATGCGACAAAAATGTGCATAGAAGAACAAAAAATAAGGTATAAATGATAAATTTGTTTATTGTTTTGTGCATGTCTAGCAAGTTTTTTGTTAATTTTTTACTAGTTTTTACTGATTATATAAATTAGGATTTTTATCTGTTAAAAAGCGAGTGGTAATAATAATATTAACTGATTTTCATATAAAATCAGTAATTTCAAGAATTTAAAGTTAATACAAGCCAAGTAGAAAAGTTTAATAAATTTATTAATTCATAATTAATCAGTTGTAAATGCGAATTTTAAGTTTGAATATAATAAAAACTTTATCAAGCAATCCCATAATTGCGGTATTTAATTGCTAAAGTTTTTTTATTGCTCAGTTCAAGAGGCGCAATTTTTTCATTGTACGCACTGAAGACCAAACGTCAAACATGCACGTAGGGGTTTAGCATCTGTACCTCCAACAGGGAAAAATTATTTACGGGAAATGAGGCGAAATCAAAGCCAAAGCCAAAATGATAAAAAGTGAAACTTTTCAGCAGGATGTTTGAAGTTGGCCATAAGCTGTAGATTAATGTAGTCTTATGCTGTTTTGGTATTTATATCGGTGCTCGAGGTCATTTTAGCTTACTCTTTGAAAATGCATTTCGTAAATTGAATATTTAATCAATCAATTAATCAAGTAGAAAATTATCTAACTAAAGCATAAAAATTTATTATTTCTTGCAAATGTTGTGCGATTCTGGGGTTTGAATCTCGGATACTATAGCTTGAATAATATTTCGTCGAAAATTGGAATTAAGAAATGACTGATTTATATAAGTGAACATCTTCAATATCGAATCCTATAAGGCACTCCTTCTGACAAAAACTTTACTTTTGGTTACTCAAATTCGCATGTCATGCATTTGAGCTGGCTTACATCATCACGACACATGAAAGTGAAAGGTATGAGCCCCAAAAATCGATAGACCTCCAGAATTGGATTTTTGGTGCTTTTTTGGAATTTAGGTTCCATTGGACCCTTGGCTTCTGCCCATCTATGATTATCACCCATGTAAGCAGGTTATCTTATTAAAAACTAGTAATATTAATATCACGAAATTGCATCCTACGACATCAATTTTCTTCATCTAGCTACTTTATTCTTTGAAGAATCTCGCTATTCAGTGGAGCGTATAAAAAGAGTTAAAAAATAGAAAAATTCGGTGAAAAGAGCAAGCGCAGGCAGATAATTTAACTTTATATTGCGTTTTTAGGAATTGTGTACTTAAACAGAAGTTTAGATTGCTATCCTAACTGATCCCAGGCTGAATCAATCTACCCGCGTCTCGAAATGCTTAGTTTTGTACCTAATTTTGTAACTAATTTTTTTAGAAAATTAGTAGCCGAAAATGTGTGCTTTACCATGAGTTGTGCGATATTGTAGGGCCAATTCGAATGGGGTGGATGTTCAGAAGATCTGGCCTATGGCGAGCGACTAAGCAAAGATTTTGTGGATTCCAATGAGTTAGCAAAACCTTGGATGGATCCGTCTACGAAAATGATGAATTTGCATAACAACGAGGCTGGACGAAGGGTTAGTTCACTTCCTGTTCACGTTATTTCCTTCTTTTTCCTTTCATTTTCTTCTTTCATATTTTTCTTTCTTCTCATTCGATTTGATTGTTAACGCGAGTTGTTAGCGTCAAAAAATATTTCCGTAGAATCCTTGTAAAATAAATCGTTGCAGGTATTTTTTACTAAATTGTAGCCTTTTCGCTATAAACCAGTTGAAATGGAAGAATTTTATACGTTTTGCTCGCAATATTAGGAATTTTTGTAGTCTTTGAAAATTTAGAATTTTTTTAAAACTTAAAAAAATTTAAAAAACTTCTTTTTAATTTTTGCTTATTAATCACAAGCAAACCGAAAATAGCGAGAGGAAAGCTGGAAAACTATTTATACCTATTTATCTGATATCACATTATTTCAATTCTAGAAATTCATCTTTACTTACTGGTGTGCTTTACTATTGTGATACCTAATATTGATGACAGCGACTGATGATAATGATTCACGCATGGGCGTAGAGGGGATGGTGATCTGGAACTCCAAAATCCAAAAGACCGCTACGAATTTCGCAGATCTCCCTATCAAATTTTCAAATTTTTTTGTTAGTAGATGCCTACTATTAATATTATTTATAGCAAAAATAATATTTTTATTATTAATATTATTAATATTAATATTATTATTAATATTAATATTATTATTGTTATTATTAATATTATTATTATTATTAATATTTTTAGTGTAATAATAATAATAATAGTAATAATAATAATTAGTGTTATATTATTGCTCTTATTATTATTATTATTACTAGCTGAGCTAACTGGCGTTGCCCGGGCTGAACTTAGGCCTGATAGCTATATGGAATTGAGATGTCTCTTGTATTTTGTATTTTTTGGGACTTTTGATGTTTTTGGGATATTTCTAAAAAAATTGTTAGTAGAAACCATATTTTATTTTTTGTATTTTTTAAATGTTTTTTTGGCAACCATTTTATTAATCAAATCCATATTTTTTCTGTTACAGAATTGTTTTGAAAATTTTTTAGTCAAAATCTTATTTTGGATATTTTGGGATGTTCTGGAAATTATTTTGGTCAAACCCATATTTTTGATGTTTTGGGATGCTTTGGAATATATTTGTGGTCAAACCATATTTTTGATGTTTTAAAAATTTTTTGTTCGCTGTAGCAAAGGGTGTCATATATCACATGATATCTTATATCACTCATATGTTATAGCAGAGGGTATTTCCTATCTTATATCACTGCATGTTATGGCACAAACAGGGTAAGTTATATCTTATCATTGTACCATATAGCATTGCCCATCTTGTAGCATAATGCAGGCTACATTACGTCCGATCCTATGTTATAACGTACCCAGCGGCAAAATACCGTAACCCAAAAATAGTGGAAACTGAATTTATTCCGATTTTTGAAATTAGGCAAAAAATCGAGTATGTCCCGAAATCGGCTATGCTTAAGCATAGGGACGCCTCCTGCTTCACCTCTGTACATTTTTTTATCAAATCCATATTTTTGACGTTACAGAATGGTTTTAAAAATTCTTTAGCCAAAATCACGTTTTTGATGTTTTATTGTACCATATAGTATTGCCCATCTTGTAGCATTATGTAGACTATACTACACCCTATCTTATGTTATAACGCACGCAGCGGCAAAAGTACCGTAACCCAAAAATAGTGTAAATTGAATTTATTCTGATTTTCGAAATTTGGCAAAAAAAATCGGTCTATGTTACATAATCGGCCATGCTTAAGCATAGGGACGCCTCCTGCTTCACACCTGTACATTTTTTTGGTTTGACGTTATAGAATATTTTTGAAAATCTTTAGCCAAAGTCATATTTTTGATGTTCTGGGATGTTCTGGAAATTTTTTTTGTTCAAACCCAAATTGGTTTTGATGTTTTGGAAAATTGTTTTGGTCAATCCATATTTTTGATGTCTTAAAATTTTTTTGTCATAGCAAAGGGTGTCATATATCACGTAATATCATATATCACTCATTTGTTATAGCAGAGGGTATCTCCTATCTGATATCACTGCATGTTATGGCACAGACCGGGTATCTTATATAACATCTTGTACCATATAGCATTGCCCATCTTGTTGCATTATGTAGGCTATATTACATCCAATCCTATGTTATAACGCACGCAGCGGCAAAAGTACCGTAACCCAAAAATAGTGTAAATTGAATTTATTCCGATTTTCGAAATTAGGTAAAAAATCGGTCGATGTCCCGAAATCGGCCATGCTTAAGCATAGGGACGCCTCCCGCTTCACCCCTTTTCAGGGTGCATGGGTGGGGTTGGTGAAATTTTAATGTTGCTACTACACCCCCGGCTGGTAGGCCGAGCTCACCCTAAAACATCAGCCTACCAAGTGTCATGGGGCTCGAGCCAACCTCGGACATACACTCTTCACAAATATATAGTAGATATTATTATTATTATTATTATTATTATTACTGTTATCATCATCATTATTATTATTACTATAACTATTATTATTATTATTTATCATATTCATATTATCTGGTACACTTATTCGTTTTTGCGTTATCATTGTTGACGTTATTATTACTTATCTGCATGTGTAAAAAAGCATATTTAATTGGGATTTCGAAATCTGGTGATAAATTCTAGGCGATCAGAAGCAGTATGCAGTTAGTTTGCAAATGTTACGGCGTATCAGGATCTTGCACGGTGAAGATTTGCTGGCGTCGAATGGGTGATTTTCGGACAGTGGGCGAAGAGCTGTACAAAAAATTCGATGGGGCTACGAGAGTTAAATTTTCCGACAGAAGACACAAACTGCAGCCTGCTATTTCGGGTATGTAAAAAACGAATATGATTGAAATATTTCCTCATTGAATCCAATTTAATATTGGAATGCGTTATTATAGGCAGCAACCCAATAGTGGGGCGTATGGATGGGGAAAGGTAAAAAAATCCCAAAAGAACATGCCGAAAATTCAATCCTGGTGTCATCGATTTTTTGGGAGAGGGGTAGTCTGCCGGGTGATTATTATTATTATTATTATTATTATTATTATTATTATTATTATTATTATTATTATTATCATTAATATTATTGAGACGTTTAAATTTAAATTATGTTTCTCGTGTATGGCAATTTACGAAAAACGATGGAATATTCCACTTGACAGTACACACAGTCCGTAAAATGAGGAACTTGCATTTATGTCAATTTTCGCAACATAATCTGCTAAATATACTGGTCAAAAGTATTCATTTTTCCATTAAATATTATTTTTAATCATTATTATTAATATTTCAAATTTATACAAAATATTCAAATATATTAAAAAATATTCAAAAAATTAAAAATAGACAGACTAAAGAGTTGGCGTAGCTGAGCTAGTCCTGACTGAATGCTTAACCAAACCTGAATTTCTTTCTATTTTACAATCGCAGGACACAAGCGACCGACGAAGAGAGATTTGGTCTATTTGCAAGAGTCGCCAGATTTTTGTCAGGAAAATTCAATTCTTGGGATTCACGGCACACGAAATCGAAAATGCGATAGAAATAGTTACGGAACGGACGGATGTTCGATATTGTGTTGCGGAAGAGGGTGAGCGAAAGATAACAAAACAATAAACTTTAAATTCGAACTAAAAAGCTTTGAAAGAGTCTAATCATTGTAGTTAACTCTCGGTTTGAGCCCCTTAGATTGAATTATTCAAAGTGTTTAATCTGATGAAATTATTTCTAAGGATCTAAAATTAAAGCCGACGAAACTTGAACTTTTAACTCCAAACTTTCTGAGTTAATTTTAAAGCTCTGAAGTTTGAACGTAACAGACACGTACTTAAGCGAGACTGGGGCTCAGATTTCAAGAAGAAACCGAAAAATTTACGGGACAATTTTAAGCCAAATTAAGGTTTAAAAAAGCGCAAAGATGAGAAATCTTCGCAAATGTGTTTGTGATCAAGTAAAAAGTGTAAATTAAGATAGTTTTCTCATAAATTGATTTAATAAAGCCTTTTAGATGCCCTCAAACATGTTTTGACCCCTAAGGCTATTCCTTGCTATCAGACGTGCACAGCATAGGAATCCTGGAAAGAGAGAGGGAGCTGAATTTCAGAGTGCCTTTTTTGGGCTCAAAAACGGTTGATACGCGTTAGATACATTTCTAAGGGTATATAAAATTGTTTCTGAGATTTATCCTACGCCCCCAGGTCATGTATGCTTCCTATGCATTTGTGGTCGTCGCGACCGAACGTAATCAGAAAATTAATCTGAAAAATTTTTTATTTTTTCTGGTTTTGTGTGAAAATAATCAAAATTGATTGAATCGATCGTTTCTGCTTTTCCAGGTGGAAAAACTCGGAAGACTAGTCAGCACCAGTGGCGGATCTAGGATTTTTCTACGGGTGGGCGGTATCCCAACTTTTCCAAAAACAATCAAAAATAGGTCCAACAATTTGCCCTAAACGCGCGAAATGGCGTTTTTTCGGTGTTTTACATTGTATACTTTTACATAAAATCAGTTTTGATGTAATATTTTTTCTAAAAAATTTTAAAATTTTAGACAATTTTGTGCGAAAAAATCATTAAATTTCTTTGACTTTAGCAAAAATCTGGCGCGAAGCGCTGGAAAATATGTGAAATTAAGGCGGATAGACGTCTAGAAACATGACTTACTGCTTGATTTCCTGTATTTATAGCATTTGATGCGAAACATCGAAATTTTTAATTGAAAATAGAAGAAAACTATGCCAAAATAGCTGTTTCTGCTGTGAAAATTGTTTTGAAACCTACATACATGAACAGAAAATGGCTTCCAAACAGTGTTTTCTTGTACAAGGTTCGTTTTATCATGTACAAAGATAGTCCATGATATAGCACGGTAGCGACTTTAGTGTATTAAAAACAGAGTTGTTCGACCTTTGGTAGTGTACTTTAGCTTATTCCTGGGTTTATGAGAGCAACAATCATTAAAAATCGTCTTAAAACGGCGCGAAGCGCCGAAAAATTTGACATTTTTCCTTTCGAAATGCGATTTCTGCTATTATAAAAATATATAGGACACACAATTAATTACTCATTTCGGCGCGAACCACCGAAATGTTTGCGAATTTTAGACCTTTTTTGCAGTTTTTGTCTTCTCAAAAATCTTTGTACATGTGCAAAGACGGTCCCGAAAAGTCTTTGTACATCGCGAAAAATCTTTGCCGAATACAAAAGAAAACCGGGCATCCAGGTCGCCAAGAAAGTAAATAAATGTCATTACTAATACTTATCATCCGGCGCGTAGCGCCGAAAAAATTTGAGAGATTATGGTCGCTAACGGCCAAAAATCATTGCAAATTGCATATCAATTCTTTACCTCGCCAAATATTTTCGGCCAATGGGGGGCGACCACCCCCCCTTGCTCACCCCCTTAAATCCGCCCTGGTCAGCACGCATAGGCATCGTAGTCTGGAACCCCAAGAATCTAAAAGGCCCTCTTCTCAGAATCGATAGACCCCTAGAATTGAATTTCTGGTACTATTTTTGGCATTTTGGCCCCATCGGACCTCCTGGAATTTTGTTGCTGCCTGTGCATGGTGGTCAGTATGTCGGCTGAAAATAAATTTGATTTCAGTTACAAAACGGCAATGTTTGAACGTACGAAGGATTGCAACTGCCGGTTCGTGTGGTGCTGTGAAGTGAAATGCGACAAGTGCAAAACAAAGATGGAGGAAAATTTTTGTAAATAACTCGAATATTTTGAGAAATTACGCAAAATTTTGAACGATTTCGCCGTTTTGATGGGCGAACAATGAACTTTCGTCGCTTATCACCTCAAAACACGCTTGAACTGTAGATGAGCTGAGACTTACTGATTCGGATGGTGCTGCCTTTGTATACTAAACTTGCATTGATATATTATGTATGTATAAACAAGTTGTTTTCATGTTTGTTTTGTTATCTGTTCGATGTAGGATCGTTAAAATAAATATGTAACTACGTCGCACGAACTTTAGTTTTTAGCTCATTTACACCAAACAATGTAAACTACCGCATCAATTTTCGCTTATTAGGATTTCCATGGATATAAGATTCAGAAGCTTAAAAGGTATGTTCTGAGTAGGTACCTAATTTGAAAGCTACTGATTCACAGATTCATAGAAAAATATAATTTCTTGTCAAAATTTCCATGATTTGCCGCGATTTTTCTATCATATATTCACGTTTGAAGTTGAGCACAAATACCGAAATTACTGTTGAGAATTTGGAAGAATTAAACCACTAAAAGAAGACTGGAGGAAATTAAAGAGTAATTAGAAAGAATTTAATAAATTAACGAAATACAATTAAGATTTTGAAGATTGTGCACCTCGATCTTTAAAATTTAACCGCTTATTCAGATAATTTGCACCTGGCTCTATCAATTTGCACAGTTTTTGAAGACAATTGGGTTCACCTATTAATTCAATTTCTAGGCGTTCTGAAGGACTTATTTTAGCGAATCGTTTTTCATAGCATATTTCGCCCGTATTCTCCTATATTCTAATTCTACTATATTTTTTATTATTTATATTGCTAATCTATTATATTTTTATTATATTTATATACTCGTATTGTTTTTTTCAAAAACTTCCGGAAATCTAGAAAATTTCTGTACAAACGATCAGTTAATGCAACGAAACCGGCGAAAAAACATTTTGGGCTGATTTTTTTGCGGATTCCGGACCCGTTTTAGGCCGTTTGGTGAAAAGTTTGAGTCCTCCTTATAGGAAAATGTTGTGTTCTATTAGTGAAAAATCGCACTCTGTTATTTTTCCGAACACTTTTTATTCAATTTGTATCAAAAGGCTATATTATGCTTTTTTTCGAAAATTTTTCATTCCGTTCCTTTGAAACCTGTGTTTGTACTCTAGAAAGTGAGGTTAAGGATAAGGATATAGTATCTAAGATCAAAATTCTGACTAAAGGCCCAAATTTGAAACGATTCGCGGCAGGTTCCTAAGAAGACGCGATAAACTTCGAAAACGCGAACGTTTGTCGGGCGATTCTTGAAATTTTTTACGCCGACAAATTTGCTAATTCGAGCCTTTATCACATCAACCATTCCCAAATTTTCCTCAAAAATTCGTTAGAGCCGTGCGATAATAATTGCCAGCAATAGAATGTTACAGCTGAAACGTAAGATGATATATAATTTGTTTTCGTATTCCGCTTCCAAAAGTTAAAATTTTTTGCAGAATGACGCATCGATGTGGCTTGCGGCGATGCATTTTGAGTCCCAAGCTTCCTTCTAGCGAAATTACGTACACAAACTGGGCCAAAATTCGTCTAATACGCTCATACGACTTCTTTATATTTCGGGGTAGAGAAACAGCCGGAAGAAATATTAGAATTTATACTGTGGCGCCATAGCTATGTAAGTGTACTATTCCAGTAAACTTGCCACCTAGAGGTTAAGCTAGATAAAAAATTTCGCGTCATATAGCAAATTCGACAGTTGCTGCCATTTTGAATCCTGTTATTCGAGTTCGGTCTGAGGCCAATTTGCACGTTTTGCTTAAGTAATTTGGAATTCATTTACATATTATCAATTGTATACTTTGGAATGACTCACAGAACCGTCGGAGGAGGTTTAGCTTTTCAAGTTCAGCAGAAGGTCTGTATGAGAAGCAAAGCAGGATCAATAATTTGATTTTAAATGAGAAATGTCATTAAAAAACGTGAAAACTACTCAAAATTAACATTGATTTAAACTCTAAAAAATTTGTACGAAATGATTTCTTAATCTGGTTAAAATCGAATAAAAGATTTAAATCGTTACAATTTGAAAAATTAGAAAAAAAATCAAAAGTTTTGCCTAGAATAGCTGATGCTCTGCATATTAGCAAGAAAAGAACGTATTATAGAATACTTTACCGCAATGACGCAAAATTCGGTTCAAAAATCTATAAAAGATTGAATTAAATCGAATCAGATTAAATTAAATTAATTAAATTAAATTAAGTGATTAAATTTCATTTGAATAAAATTAGATTAAATTAGTTGTTCAAAGAATTTTAAGTTTATGAAGCTATATTATTATTAAAACACGCATAAATGCATTTTATGTAAACATTTTTCAAGTTGCCGAATTTCAAAGAATTCTTTCAGAAACAAGCCAGCATATATGAGAAGCACGATTCTGGTTCACATAGTTCTAGCAACGCTGTCATGAAATCACAACTTTGCGTAAAATTCTGTAATGCAAATTTAGATAATTATCGATAGTCCTACTAACTTAAAAAAGGTTTTTTTACTGTTACAGCAAGCTTCTAAATTTAACGATTTGGAAGCCGAAGACGTATTGAAATGGTTAAAGGAAAAAACGAAGGAAAATTTTAACACAAGTGGCTCAAGGGACAATTTCATTGAAGTTTTGAAGGACGGTACGCTATTATGCAAGTGAGAAAATTTATGTTATAGCAAGATTGGATAAGAAAGTAAGTGGTTACACCGGGGGTCAACAATCATATCTTGATAACAATTTGTCGTAATTATCAA
The DNA here is from genome assembly GCA_036768485.1 of Mermis nigrescens. Lineage (NCBI taxonomy): Eukaryota > Metazoa > Nematoda > Enoplea > Mermithida > Mermithidae > Mermis > Mermis nigrescens. The sequence goes on from JAVLUZ010000380.1 coordinate 146,457, forward strand.
AACAGCGCTAAGCTCTAATACCAATGATTTCCTATAAAATCTTGAGCCTGTTTCAAATTTTTTAAATTCTATCTTATGCAGCTTTATTATGCCCTGACTGATTTAATTTCCTATCTTGGAAATTTCTATTTTATTCTAATCTGGGAAATTTCTATTGATTCTACTTCTCGGTCGTTGAACAATAATTCAATGGTAATAGGTGGAAAAATCGTGTTCAAAATCGATCATTTGTATGATCTGGGTGATTTTGAAAAAGCCATCATGCCTATCTTTCGAAATTTCAGTTCCAGTTCCGAACAGATTCCAAATTTTAGCACGGCATGCTTTTCTTATCCGGCATAAGTATCTCAGCTTTCTCATAAAAAATGACGTGATTTCGCACTTGTTTCAACCAAGAACTTAAAATACTTGTCTCAGCAAGAAAATCTGAAATATTTATGAAAAAATTCTACTACAGTCAAAGTAGTCATTAAATAAGGAATCCGGACAATTGGTAGGAAAGCAATTCGTAGGAGGACAACCGGTGGGATGACAATTCGTAGGAAGACAATTTGTTGTATAGGTCAATTGGTAGGATACCAACTAGTAGGTATCGTATGTACATAATCGTAGGTAGCAATTATGCAAAGAGAGTGCAGTACAGTGAACAATAGGTAAAAAATGGGTTAGTTTCGGTCAACATGGCACAGTGGTCAAAATTATTTACGGTTAAATGTCAGCAGAGTTGTGGTCGCTATTTTTCATGATTTCGTTGACTTGTTGCTAAATGGCCGAATTTTACTTGACTGAGCGTGGAAAAAGGAAGCTATTTTTTTGACGGATATGCTTACAATCGAGAAGCTGATAGCAGTGATAAAACTAACTGGAAAGACATGGAAAGCTAGGGCACATACTGACTTTGGCGCCGAGCATGGCGACAGGGTAACAATCTGGGGAAATCATTCCCATGCCCTGATCCTACTCGAAGCGAATTTTCGAATGCTGTGAATGAGCTTAAATCACAAGCCCGAGATACAAAGGTTATTGTGCGCCCGCTGCATCTGCCCAGCTTTCTCGGCGGTCAGTTCGACGTAGGCGGTAAGGACAAGCGCCTCCGCAGCCGAAAACGTTAGCTGAACTTAACTTACCGGATGAATACAAATTTTCGCCCTACGGCGACGATTTCCTTCTTCATGATTCTGGTCCAGATTATCAAAGAATCTGATGGGGGCCTCGCCCCACCTAAGATGAGTCCGTCTAACCCACTCCCAATCCGTCCCGACTCGAGAAAAAACATGAAATTTTTAGCGATTTTTCTCCATTTTTTGGCCAAAATCGCACGATAATAAAATTATCCCCCAGAAGCCCATTGATCTTATCGCATTAACCCTCTCCTTCATCTGAGGATGGTTTTTGTGCTGTTCGTGTGTGATTAAGCTTCATATAATTTGATTTCATTTATCGTGGTACTGCATCCTACGAATTGTCCTTCGACCAATTGTCCTATCCTACAAATTGTCATCCTACCAATTGTCATCCTACCAATTGTCCTCCTACCAATTGTCGTTCTACGAATTGTCTTCCTACGAATTGTCCTAGACCCATTAAATAATCATAGCTTGTGCTATCGTTTTCCATAAATTCCAAATCTGTAAGAGATTTGAATGTCAAGAAAAGCGACAGGAAAATTGATGGAATGGGGTTAAAACACAGTTTTTCTATGTTTCTCATTTAGCTCTATTGACTAGAACTCAAAATCGTTAATATGAGTGAGAAAAAAATTTTTGCTGAAAGCAATTGAAGAATAAATCAGGCGCTTAATTGTGATAGCTATTAGAGCATGAATTAAATTTGCAGGAAATTCATCAGAGACAAATATTTTTATTTTAAGCAATACAATTTGATAAGGACTCGTAACAATATATCGGTCGGCATTAAAAAATTTAATAGAAAGAAATGTGAAACTTTCTAAGAAATAAAATGGCTAGAATATTTTTGATAAATTTTTCGGGAATTTTCTAGTAGAATTAAAAAACCATAAATTTTCTGCCTTGCTTATTTTGAAGCTTTTTTCATTAGATTGGCCAACGCACTGAAACCCGATTCGATCAAAAAAATCCAATCGCCTAAGAGCGCTTTTAATTGCATGGCCAATATGGACTCTTTCCTTTCCGTCGCAAAATCGCTGGGCGTCCCGAACGAGGAACTCTTCCAGAGCGTCGATCTGTACGAGTGCCGCGATTTGTTCTCCGTTATTTCTTGCCTCAAATCCTTGCAACGCAGAGTCAAATAAAAGCGCCTTTTGGCGTGTAAGCTAGAAAAAAAGTGCTCATACGTAGGCCTGAGTTTAAAGTTTTCCATCACATGTGGGCGTAGGGGAAGGGGGCTGGGGTTTTTGACCCCCAGAATCTCACGGAAACCCTTACAGAGCCCCAGAATTAAACTTTTAGCTTGTTTTTTACGATTTTAGCCAGTTGTACATTCATTCGGATAAAAAACGTAACAGGGGTGGGTAATTCCCTCACCGAAAGTTGGTCCTCCTCCATCTATTCCAAAGTCAGAAAAGTTTTGAACTTCCTATTTTTGGCAGAAATTAGCGTTTATCTATCTTTACGTATTTCTTTTGCCATTTTGGCCAAGAAATAGGACGTTTTATCCTCCCCCTTCCCGCTTGAAATGGCCGTTGACCTCCACCCAAAATTTTGAGCTATCACATGTATGAGCTAGACCTCCGGAAATCGGCTGTTGCCCATGTATGGTTTAGAACCTGCAAAATTCAATATGTTTATCTCCCACAGACCTGTTAAATAAAATTTTTTATGTTTTTTCGGGATTCTTGCAAGTTTTGATCCACCAAACCAAACCCACAGAATTCTACTGCTGCCATACGGTGCTCGTTGCATCTTGTTTTGGGTAGATGACCACAAAGGGACTAAATTGAGATTCTGAGATTATGAAGTATTCAAAGATTCAGAGATTGACGGTGTAAACAGAAAGATTAATTCGTCGGCGTTTCTATGTAAACGATATCCGCTGACATCTTTGAATTATGAAAAAATAAGGTTTTCAAAAAAATGAACTTTTTCTGACCAAATGCGTACAACATGGTAATCATGGGGGAGGGGGCTAGTATCGGAAAAAATTTTTTGAACGTACATTTCTGGACTAAAACGATAGGTTAACATCGAAACACTGTTTTCTTACGTTTCATACTATGCTCGTTCTTTCTTAATCATTAAAGCATAAAAGATTTGGAGAAAATAAAAAATTGAATAAATTGAGCAAAATATAGTCAAAAATGAGTATGTATATGGCACGAAGCAACGAAAAATAGACGTATGAGCCAAAAGTGAGCTGAGCTAAATACCCTCAAATAAGCACAATTTCTACGAATTTTCTAGATGCATAGCAAGATGGCCGGTCTGGTGGCCAGCCGGTCTAAGATTAGTCAGAAAGACGTTATGACACACAGACATTAGAGCGCCAACATTAGAGCGTGCGACATTGGACCACAACGACATTAGAGCGCGCGACATTAGAACGCAAGGACATTAGAGCGCAGCGACATTAGAGCGCGCGACATTAAAGCAGAGCGCAGCGAAATCAAAGCGCGCGAAATTAGAACGCAGCGACATTAGAGTGCAGCGACATTAGAGCGCAGCCATAGTGAATGTTTTTCACATAACTTTACTAAGCTTTTATGCTGATAAATGAAAGAATTCGCCGGTTAAAGTTTCACGGGCAAAACGATTATGCCTTTGAAAAAAGTTCAACTGTATCTTTCACTCGAGATTATTTGCAACGATTCATATACTTTCCAATTCAGAATTGGATACGCTTTCTATTATTGGAGGTAAAGTAAAAATGTTGACGTTTTGCCTACCTCTGGAAAGCATCGATAGTTTTTGAACCGATGCATTTTGAGTAATGTAGTTTGTTACAACAGAAAGTGAGATGAATGCTCCGCAAAACAGTGTCTCCAAACGACCCCTTGCTATGCTGGTTTTAAAGTTGTAGGTGTTGCTTATTTGAAAAAATTTTGACGTTAATTTAAACATCTTTTGTGCAATGGAGTAGACTGCTCTGTGTGCTAACACCTTCAGTTCTGAAACTAAGGTAGTAAGGGTATCATTTTAGGACATTATTTTGTAGCGTAGGATAAGTTTGCTCAAACTATAATCTTCTGCTTATTTACTGCAATTTTACGATTGTTTACTGCAGCATTAAAATTTCACGCTTGATTTGCACAACATACACTAAATGCGTACAATTTAACAAAATTATGATAATGAGTACCGTAATCTGTGTCAAGAAAATAAGTGAAAAGGGTATAATGGCGTCAGACAAGACCTACTGCTTCAAAAGTTACTGTCCTTTTTCCAAAGGTAAGTAAAAAAGTCAAAATTTTTACTTTTGTACATCCACAAATTCAACTCAACCAGAAAGTAAAGAAAGAATTCAAAAGTCACGTTCATATTCAAGCGTAGGCACATAGTCAACTTTGCCCCGTTATAATAGAAAGCGTATCCAATTCTGAATCGGAAAGTATATCAATCGTTGCAAATAGTCTCGAATTAAGACGCGGGTCTAGGACAATTCGTAGGAAGACAATTCGTAGAACGACAACTGGTAGGAGGAAAATTGGTAGGATGACAATTGTAGGATAGGACAATTGGTCGGAGGACAATTCGTAGGATGCAGTACCATGATAAATGAAATCAAATTATATGAAGCTTAATCACACACGAACAGCACAAAAATCATGCTCAGATGAAGGAGAGGGTTAATGCGACCAGAGCAATGGTCTTCTGGGGGATATTTTTTATTATTGTGCGATTTTGGCATAAAAATGGCGAAAAATCGCTAAAATTTTCATGTTTTTTCGCTAGTCCAGACGGTTGGGAGTGGAGGAGACGGACCCATCTTAGGTGGGGCGATCCCCCATCCCCGTGTTACATGTATGGCTAATTGATTTCAAAGTGGTTCAAGCTTCCGCTACTAAAAAACATTGCTGTGCTGTTTACTTTAAATGCATTTGTTTTCAAAGCAAGTTACTTTGTGAGATATGTTTTAGAGAATTGATTTTTGTCAGGCATACCGTCAAAGAATAGCTTTCTTTTTCCACGCTCAGTCAAGTTAAATTCGGCCATTTAGCAACAAGTCAACGAAATCATGAAAAATAGCGACCACACTCTCCTGACATTTAACCGTAAATGATTTTGACCACTGTGACATGTTGACCGAAATTAACCCATTTTTTACCTCGTGTTTACTTTACTGCACTCTCTTTGCGTAATTGCTACCTTCTATGATGTACATACGATACCTACTAGTTGGTATCCTACCAATCGACCTATACAACAAATTGTCTTCCTACGAATTGTCGTCCTACCAGTTGTCCTCCTACGAATTGTTTTCCTACCAATTGTCCGGATTCCGTAAGATACAGTAGGACTTTTTTCCAAGGCATGAAGGCATGCTCGTTTTGTCCGTGAAGCTTTAACCGGCGAATTCTTTCATTTATCAGCGCAAAAGTTTTGCAAATTATGTGAAAAACATCTATTATGGCTGCGCTCTATTGTCGTCGCTATAATGTCGTGCGCTCTAATGTCGGCTCACCAGCTTTTATTAGGCTGATTCGGTTTGCAAAATTGTCTGATACGGTAACAGCTAAAAATCAACTTTGATAAATAGTCTATAATTGGTGTTATAAGCGTTGCAAAAGCGCTTACATTTTCAACAATTTTGGTCTTTTTCTTTATTTTCGGCGAAAATACTTCTCTTTCCATATTAAGGGTTATACCCATTCATGGGCAGCAAAAAAAAATTGGGGGGGCTAAAATCACCAAAAAGTGCCACGAATCGCCAAAAATGTAACTAAAAATAGAATTCTGACGGTCTAAAGTAATCTGCGGGGCCTTTTTTAATTTCCGGGGGGGTGTACACCCCAAACCCTCAAGAACATGTGTGGTTATACCCCCCATATATCTGGACGCGATCCAGGAATTCAGGCCAATCATATAAAATCAAGCGAGCGCGCAAAAAGGATTAATATTTAGGGGTGTTTATCAGGATAGATCAGTTAATTACCGCATTACCTAATTATAGCTACGTATGTTACTTCTAAATAAAGGACGCAGCTAACTCCCATTTTCCCTCTTTTTCTAATCGTAAGCAAGCATTTCTCTAATTCGACGTAAATAACGGTCTTCATGATTTTGACTTATGTGTTCTAAGCTACTAGTTAATATTTATCGTCTAGCTTGTTAATTATATGTATTAAACAAAATTTTTGTTTGTACCTAGCTTGATTCAGCATTTCAGAAAATTCATTTGAAAAAAATCAAAGTTCGCAGCTCTAAAAATGGTAAGATAATGTTATTTTGCCATAATTTTTGTACAAATATTTACCTAGATATGAAAAGAAATGCCTTTTCGAGCTAAATCGTACCCTCTTATTATTTTGAGAACTTAGATATTGGCAAAAGTAGTGATAAAAAATTAATCGGTATAATTTGAAAATAAATCATTCTGGAGTCGTAGCACGTACAAAACTACGTTTCGCCAATTTAATAATAAGATTTAGATTTCGATAAAAAACAGTGATTATTTTCTTTCAGATTCGCCACCACGCAGATGCCAACAATTATCCGAATATTCTTTGCCTTACAGAAATTTTATTTTCGAAGAAACTCGAAGCCGCTCATTACAATTACTATAATACAGTCGTGAAACTTTTGTAGCCTCCGTGTCTGAATATCGAATAATCTTTCTCCTCTTTTTTACGTAAATTCGCTTAAACTCGTATTATACGATTTATCGAATATTTTATATCGCCATTTTGGTATCGAATTTTGTTAAATAAAAATTTTTGTTAATAAGTCGAGTATTTTGAAAAATTATATAAGATTTTATACGATTTCGTCGTCGGTTGATAACATAAGTACGTGTTCTTAGGTAGGAGTGCTTGACCCCCCCAGAATGTCTGCTGATTCCTCATAAAATGACTGCGACCTCCCAGAATTGTCGATTTTCTGTAAAAATTGTAAAAAGTGTGCTTTTTTAATAGTTTTTAGCTCATTTTTCGGCTCGAAAGTCTCAAATTTTAAACGCTTAGCGCCATACGCACAATTTTTGACTATAATTTGTTTGATTTTCTCGATTTTTGCAAATTTTTCAATGTTTTTATGTTCTCGAATGAACGAGCATTGTCCGAAACGTCTAAAAACAGTGTTTTTGACGCTACCCGACATTTTTTCCTAGCCCAGACAAGCACTTTTTGAAAATTTTTTTGGTCTGATACCCGCCTCCCCACCATTTATATGCTGTACATGTATGGTTGGTGGACGAACAATGAAATTCCGTCGCTAATCATCTCAAAACACGCTAGAAGTGTAGATGAGCTGAGACTTCCTGATTCGGATGTGATGCCTTACTAAATATGCATTGACATGTATGTGTATATAGAAGTTATTTTTATATTTGTTTTGTTATCAGTTCGATAGAGCATCGTTGAAATAAAAAATAAATCATAGGTAGCGCGTTAGCGCGTACCTATAATATACTCGGTTATCCCCAACATATGTCCCCCTCACAGCTATAACGGCACACATCTGAGAGGTGCGGTTTTTTTAGAAGTAGATAATAAAAAAACTTAAAACCCATTTTTCTTGTTTACACTCAATACCGAGCGCGTCGTGAGTGTGTAAAGTTTACACCAAAAATTCAAATGATATGCGGAGGGCCAATTTTTTATAAAAATGTTTTCCCTAATTAGTAGGTTACGAATCTGATATTAAAATTTCTTTACACTCATTGATTGTTGCACAGGAGTGTAAATTAGACGATTTTTCACTGTTTTCATGTGCAAGAGCATATCTAACTCAGTTTTACATTCTATTCAGTCTGATTGGTTTCAAAAGGTAGACGGTTATAAAATCTATGGGTGTCTTTTTTATTGTTTTTTAAAAAGTAATATTTTCTAATTTAGAGTCGGTTTATTGTAAAGAGTCTGGGACAAAAAAATATTTTTTCCCTGCCATATTCTCCACTAAGTAGACAGAACGTGGTAACTACCTTTAAAATGTGCCTCGTCTTAAGCGCTACACGTCAAAATTTATTTTGTTTCTTTACAATCAATATTGCGTTATTAGTGCAGGTGTAAACTTTACACTTAAAAAATGTTTTCCGCCCAGAGCGTCGTGGATGATGAATTTTTTTTAAAATGTTCTCCGTAAGGTTAGAATAACGAATCTGACCTTTGAACTTTTCTACAGCCACTCTTTGTTGAGGTATGCAGAGTTAAACTTTGAATTCATAGGTAGCGCGTTAGCACGTACCTATAATATACTTGGGTACCCCCAACATATGTCCCCCCTGACAGCTATAACGGCACACATCTGAGAGGTGCGGTTTTTTTCAAAAGGTAGATAATGAATAAACTGAGGACCACATTCTATTTGTTCACACTAAATACCGAGCGAGTCGTGAGTGTGTAAAGTTTACACCATAAATTCAAATGATTTGCGGAGGGCCAATAGGCCAATTTTTTTCAAATGTTTACCTTGATTAGTAGGTTACGAATCTGATCTTAAAATATCTTTACATTCATTGATTGTTGTACAGGAGTGTAAATTAGACGGTTTTTTACTGTTTTCATGTGCACGAGCATATCTAAGTCAGTTTTACATTCTATGCAGTCTGATTGGTTTCCAAAAGGTAGACGGTTATAAAATCTAGGGTAGACTTTTTTTAATTTTTCTTTAAAAAGTAATATTTTTATACTTTAGAGGCGGTTTATTGTAAAGAGTCTGAGACAAAAAAATATTTTTCCCCTGCCATATTCTCCTCTTAGTAGACAGAACGTGGTAAGTACCATTAAAATGTGCCTCGTCCTAAGTGCTACACGTCAAAATTTATTTTGTTTCTTTACAATCAATATTGCGTTATTAGTTCAGGTGTAAACTCTACACTGAGAAAATTTTTTCCGACCTAGAGCGTCGTGGATGATGAATTTTTTAATAAATGTTCTCCGTGAGGTCAGAATAACGAATCTGACCTTTAAACTTATCTACAGTCACTAACTTTGTTGAGGTATGCAGAGTTAAACTTTGAATTCATAGGTAGCGCGTTAGCGCGTACCTATAATATACTCGGTTATCCCCAACATATGTCCCCCTCACAGCTATAACGGCACACATCTGAGAGGTGCGGTTTTTTTAGAAGTAGATAATAAATAAACTTAAGACCCATTCTATCTTGTTTACACTCAATACCGAGCGAGTCGTGAGTGTGTAAAGTTTACACCATAAATTCAAATGATATGCGGAGGGCCAATTTTTTATACAAATGTTTTCCCTAATTAGTAGGTTACGAATCTGGTATTAAAATTTCTTTACACTCATTGGTTGTTGCACAGGAGTGTAAATTAGACGATTTTTTCACTGTTTTCATGTGCAAGAGCATATCTAACTCAGTTTTACATTCTATTCAGTCTGATTGGTTTCAAAAGGTAGACGGTTATAAAATCTATGGGTAGTCTTTTTTATTGTTCTTTAAAAAGTAATATTTTCTAATTTAGAGTCGGTTTATTGTAAAGAGTCTGGGACAAAAAAATATTTTTTCCCTGCCATATTCTCCACTAAGTAGACAGAACGTGGTAACTACCTTTAAAATGTGCCTCGTCTTAAACGCTACACGTCAAAATTTATTTTGTTTCTTTACAATCAATATTGCGTTATTAGTGCAGGTGTAAACTTTACACTTAAAAAATGTTTTCCGCCCAGAGCGTCGTGGATGATGAATTTTTTTAAAATGTTCTCCGTAAGGTTAGAATAACGAATCTGACCTTTGAACTTTTCTACAGCCACTCTTTGTTGAGGTATGCAGAGTTAAACTTTGAATTCATAGGTAGCGCGTTAGCACGTACCTATAATATACTTGGGTACCCCCAACATATGTCCCCCCTGACAGCTATAACGGCACATCATCTGAGAGGTGCGGTTTTTTTTCAAAAGGTAGATAATAAATAAACTGAGGACCACATTCTATTTGTTCACACTAAATACCGAGCGAGTCGTGAGTGTGTAAAGTTTACACCATAAATTCAAATGATTTGCGGAGGGCCAATAGGCCAATTTTTTCAAATGTTTACCTTGATTAGTAGGTTACGAATCTGATCTTAAAATATCTTTACATTCATTGATTGTTGTACAGGAGTGTAAATTAGACGGTTTTTTTACTGTTTTCATGTGCACGAGCATATCTAACTCAGTTTTACATTCTATGCAGTCTGATTGGTTTCAAAAGGTAGACGGTTATAAAATCTAGGGTAGACTTTTTTTTAATTTTTCTTTAAAAAGTAATATTTTTAACTTTAGAGGCGGTTTATTGTAAAGAGTCTGAGACAAAAAAATATTTTTCCCCTGCCATATTCTCCTCTTAGTAGACAGAACGTGATAAGTACCATTAAAATGTGCCTCGTCCTAAGTGCTACACGTCAAAATTTATTTTGTTTCTTTACAATCAATATTGCGTTATTAGTTCAGGTGTAAACTCTACACTGAAAAATTTTTTCCGCCTAGAGCGTCGTGGATGATGAATTTTTCAAAAATATTCTCCGTGAGGTCAGAATAACGTATCTGACCTTTAAACTGTTCTACAGCCACTGTTTGTTGGGGTATGAAGAGGTGAACTTTAAATTATATATCTATTTTCTAATGCCGATAGATAACACCGTATTGCATATTGTTTGATCAGATTTTTCTTATTTCAGAGGTTTTTGACTCGTCTTTAATAAAATAATTATTTTTTATCACAAATGCACTATTCTTAAACTTCAGTAAAATGATGAAATATTTTTTTATAATTGATATGTATTAAAATTCGACGATTTGTCGAATTGGTGCAGAGGCTGACGCATCCGTTCTCGCATGCGGGTTTAAAAAAAGACTAATAGGTTCAAATCTCCTGAGTACTGAGTTTTTTTCATTTTTTTTAATTCTTTCGGCAAAACCATGCACTTTCGGCTTGTTTATGTCTGCCAACAACTCCGGTTTTGATATTTAAGAAATTTTTTCAGACAGAAATGTACTATGGATCAAGGGTTATCTTGGGTTTACCAGCAAACTTTTCTACAATCAATATACAATTAGTACCAGGGATTTAAACTTCACACTCTAGTGGATGAGTAAAAGAAATAGATTTTGTCCGAGATTTCCCTACCAACTTTTTCGATTATGAGTTGGGATGAATTGAATAAAATAGAAATGAAATAACTTCCAAGGGCCACAGGTCGAAGCAGGCCGTGTTAAAAAACGTAATATTGAGTTGTTTATGGGGGTGTAAAGTTCGAAATCTGAGGTGTAAAATGGGCGAAAAAACAGGTTTTTTCGTATTTTGATTCGTAAATCATATCAAATATTTTGCGGAACATAAGTTTCGCACATTCACACGTACTACAATCAAAGGGCTACGAACTGGTCTGCACCAAATTTATTTACACTCAATGGGGCTTTAGGTTCAGATTTTTAAACTGTACAATGTGGTGGACAGTGGAAAATACGTGTTTGTCCATTTTTTGTTCGCCACTTTCTCTGTTCAGAAGTCGGGCGAGGTCGAATAGGATAAAAATAAAGTACTTTCTAAGGGGTACACGTCACTGCAAATTGCGTTTGTTTACATCAACATTTAGATTTTTTGGGAGGTGTAAATTCAAAAAAATGGGGGAGTTAAACGTGTTTCTGTCTTGTTTTTTTCTGCCAAATTCTGAAGTATGAGTCTGGACATAATCTCAAGTCTAAAAATTAACCAGAAACCAAATATGATACGCCAGTTTGTTTGCACTCAACAGTCGTGTAAAGTGGCTCACATCTGATATTTATTTGTCCTCGGTCCATTGTGGAGAATTAGTCTTTTTCATAAATGTTGATAATAATATCACGGTAATATCAGAATTACGAATACGATCTGAAATTTTCTTTACACTCTGTGGTTGTGTAAAGTTTACACTGCATCTTAGCTTTAGTTCTAGAGCTTTCGGAAGCTTAATTTTTTCAAAATGTTCTACGTTAAATCTGAATTGGGAATCTGACTGTTAGTTTTCTATACACCTAGTAGTTGTGTGAAGTTTGCACTATTCATTTGTTGTCAATATGTAGTTTATACTACAAATTTATGTTACTTCCAAATCTGAGCGTTAGTGTTCCTTACACTTGATATTTGCGTAAAGTTTATGCTGAAAAACTTTGATCTGTTTAAATAATGTAAGATTGTCTTGTTTAAAAACGATAATGCTGATGTTAAGAACAATATTGTTTTCCGCGTTAGGACTGCTGTCATTATTGTGGCATGTTGCTGTATATGCTTACTAACTGATGTACTGAAATCATGCTAATTAAAAGGAGCGTACTAGCAAAGAAAAATGCTCCGATGGAACAAAAAAGATGAATATACTTGGAATTGCGGATTATTAAGGATGTAAAAGGAGGGGACTAGGAAAAATCTACCTAAAGTCGCAAAATCTGCTAAAAATCACACTTTCTCTAAGCAAGGCAAAAAATCGAAGTATATTCTGCGGCCAACAGATCAAAATAAATCTTTAACCATAAAAATGATTGAAAAAGCAGCACGTTAGCTACGCAGTAGCTATGGGAAATGATATTGAGTAAACTAACAGTCTTTTTAATCCGATTGGATGAAATAGCAAACATCGATGCATCCAAGACAACCGAAGAAATTATTGGTTTAAAACAGTCGGAAACGCGTAAGTTGACTTAAAACAGACTAAATGTAAGTACAGTAGCATTCCCGTAACGATTGTGTGCACTAATTAATCGGCCCCTGCTTTGCTTGCTATAATGTTTATAGCAAAATAAAACAACTTTAAATACAATACCACTTAGTTTTCTATCAATCAAGATACGAAGCTAGTCAGCGTTGCTACTTGCCAGCAATTTAAAAATAAGTAAACATTATAGATTTGGTTTATACACTCTTATTTGAAACTTTGAACATTATTTAAAAAAGACACTTTGTTCGAAACCGCAGAGTATACTTCGATTTTTTGCGTTGCTTAAAATAGTGTGATTTTTAGCAGATTTTGCGACTTTAGGTAGATTTTTCCTAGTGCCCTCCTTTTACATCCTTAATAATCCACAATTCAAAGTATATTCATCTTTTTTCTTCCATCGGGGCATTTTTGTATGCTAGTATATAATTACATCACACGAACTTCCTTTCTATAGCCCACTTACACCAAACAATTTAAACTACTGCATCAATTTTCGCTTATTAGGATTTTTTATGGATAAGATAAAAAGTATTCAAGAAAGTAAGATTTAAATACCTAATTTGCAATGATGGTTCAAAAACTCCTATAAAAATGCCTTAATTGTCGAAAATTTATAAATGCGAAATTTGCCCTTAGTGTTCTATGAAATATTCATATTTAGGAAAAAAGTTTAACGCAAAAATAGAATTTACTGTTGTTAATTCGGATGAATCGAGCCACTAAAGTTAGATTGTAAAGATTGTGAGAATATTCTTAGATTTTTATATTTAAAAGCATTCAAAAAGTTAACGAAATTTAAACGTAACTTCGGAGATTGTTCACCTGGATCCTATGATTTATCCGCTTATTCAGAAAATTTGCACCGGTTTCTGCAATATGCACAGCTTTTTATGATAAAATCTACTAATTCAATTTCTTGGCGGTCTGACAGGTAATTTATTGCACGAAAAATCGTTTTTCGTAGCAGACTAACATTTTATGAATCTTAAAACGATGTCTGAATAACAAACGATATTTATAGGGCAGCTTCTTTCTCCCATTTTTTAGCTTAAATTGTCAATATTTCGTGGGCTTCTCGTCGAATTCTTCAATAGGAATTTTTTCGCTGAAGCCGAAAGAATTTACGCACTGTTTGCCCAAATTTCGACATGTTTTGAAAAATCTTGCTTTTAGAATTATTTTAAAAGACAATAAAAGCGACGAAAATGTTTTATTTAACAAAAATAGCGAATTCTGGACCGCTTTTAGACTGTTTGACGAAAAATAGGTATCCCCACGAAAATTCTGGACCTTCGCATTCGGATAATGTAAGCAAGATTTTTTTATTTACTTTCTTAGGAAACGTCTGCCTTCTATGCGAATTCGTCGATTTTGAATACGAGCCAAACTTTTGCTCAAGTTGAAATTAAATATTTTGACCAAACCTAGGCGAGAGTTGAAATAAAATGTTTTGGCAAAAGTTTTGCGCAAGTGTAACTTTATAGGCGTCCCTTGAAAAGGGTACTTTCTCGGGAGTTTATAACTAGAGAAGTCAAAATTTAGTGCGAAAAAATCCAGTGATTCGGTTCAAAATTTGGTGCAAAAGTTTGCACGATTTGGTGCTAAATTTGGTGCAAGAAATCTATTAATTTGACACATAATTTGTAGGCTGAATTTAAATAAAATTTTATTCAATGCATCTGCAGCTAAAACAAACGTTCCTTTCAAAACATTCTGAAACTGAATGAGCATATTATAATGTCATAGGTCGAATTTCCTATTTATTTCAGCGGAAAAAGCGCTCATTTTTCTCAATAAATTGTGAGTTTAAACTTCGTTTTTCTTCATTTGGTGCCAATTTTAACAAGCCGCATTTGGTGCAAAAACAGTAAATTTGGCGCAATTTGGTGCAGCAAAAATACTATTTGAGTGCTAGAAATGTGTCTTTTCGACGTTTCCTGACAACTTAAATCTCATGAAGATTCAAAAAAAATTTGATGCGGCACCAAATATTTACCTGTCTATTCATAAATAATTGAATGCAACATTCTTGAGGAAAAAGAGAACGAAAAATCGCACGATCCAGATTTTGCCGTCGACTTTCCCCTTAGTTCGTTTCAACATCCTATATTCCGATTTTTAAAAAAAATTTATCCCATTCCTTTTAAGCCTTCTTTAAGACCAGAAAATGGGCTTTCCGAAGAAAAATGAGGTCGTATCGGAGTTGGAAAACTGGACCTTACATTTAAATCGCTTTGTGGCAAGGTTTCTAACAATACGCGATATGTTTCGAAAACCGAACCTTAATCAGGCAAGGCTTAAGATTTTTCACGCCGACAAAGATGTTAATTCGAGTCTTACGTCACATAAAACATTCCCAAATTTCGCTCAAGAATTCGTTAGAGCCGTGCGATAATAATTGTCAACAATAGAATGTTTACAGCTGAAACGTAAGATGATACATAATTTGTTTTCGTATTCCGCTTCCAAAACTTGAAGCTTTCCGCAGAATGACGCATCTATGTGGCTTGCGGCGATGCATTTTGAGTCCCGAGGCTTCCTTCTAGCGGAATTGCGTAAACAAGCCGGGCCTGAATTCGCCTAATGCGCCTCATACGGCTTCTCGATATTTTGGGGTATAGAAGGTATAGAAGCAGCCGAATGAAATATTTGAATTTATATGGTTGCTACATAGCTAAGCGTATTATCCTAGTCAACTAACCACCTCAGGGTTAGCTTGGAAAAAATTTCTTCTGTTATATAGCAAATTCGACACTTGCTGCCACTCTGCTATTTTGAATCTTGTTATTCGAGTTCGGTCTGAGACTAGATTGCGGGTATTGCTTCACCGAAACTCATTTGCATATTATCAATAGGTTCCAATGTCTCTAGCCTTTCAAGTTCAGCAGAAGGTATGTATGTATATCCATACATAAATGTATTTGAAGCATGGGTCATACATTTGATTTTAAATGCGAAATCTAATTATAAAACTTCGAAAACGACCCGGGAAGTAGCATTTATTTATATAAAAATTTTATTCAATAAAGTCATTTATTAAAATGATTAGAATTGAAAAAATAAATCAATTAAATAAATACCTAAATTTGGCCCAAAATGGCTTGTTACTCTGCATATCAACAAGAAAATAATGTTGAATAGAATATTTTTCCGCAGTGTCATGAAATTCGGTTGATAAATCTATAATCGACTAAATAAAATCATATTAGATTAAACTAAATAAATTAAATTAAATGGATTAAATTATAAACATTAAATTAAATTAAATTCGATGAGAATGAATTAGATTAAATTAAATTAAATGAATTAAATTATCGAGTGGGATTAAATGAAAAGTTTAAATTAATCTGACTTAGTTACCTATTCGAAGAAATTTGGCGCGATGAAGCTATTGGTTCAAAAAGGCAGTAATGCATTCTGTGAAGAACTTTTAAAATATTGCCAGATTTAAGGAATCTCTCAGAAACAAGTCAGCATATATGAAACAAGGATTCTGCTTTACTTCACATTGCTGTCTAGCGAACAGCATGAATTGCAGCTTTGCATAAAACTTTGTGATGTAAAGTTCGATAATCATCGACAGTCCTACAAAATTCAAAAAAATTCACTTTTACAGCAAGCTGCTAAATTTAACGATTTGGAAGCCGAAGACGTATTGAAATGGATAAAGGAAACGACGAAGGAAAATTTTAACACATGTGGCTCAAGAGAGAATTTCATTGAAGTTTTAAAGGATGGTACGCTATTATGCAAGTGAGAAAATTATTTTTTATTGAAAAAGGATAAAAAAGTAAGCAGTTTCAATGTGGATTTAATTCAATTTAAATAATTTAAATAATTCAGTTTAATTTAATTTAATTCCACCATCATACCTCTATTAGTAACTAATCGTAATTATCACAAAAATTGCAAATCTCAAATCCCATTGAAACTACAGTAAATTCTAGAATTTTTTAAATTTTTTTTTCTATTTTGGCTTACAGTCATCAAATGTGGTTTAATAGATGCCTGACTGATTTAAGTTATCTAGCTTCTCATCGGAGAAGCTTTTATTTTCCGCGATTTCCTGATCATTTTACAAGTCGATAGGAAAGGCACTGAAAAATCGTGTCAGCAGATACCATAATTTTAAAAAGTCAACCGCCCCATTTTTAGCTCTTCCAGCTCGGATCCATTACAAACTCTAAATTTTAGCACGGGAGTTCTTTTCCAGTATAATTAACTTCTCATAAAACATGTTGCGATTTTGGTTATGTAAATTAGCAAAAGCACTTGAAATATTTTTGAAAAGCGGAAGTCCAGAAATTTACTACAATTAAAAGTAGTCGTAATACGAATATGCTTTTCGCAATTGCTTTCAAGAAATTTCAAATAAACAAATTAGATTTTTACTACAATAAAAAGTCAAAAATCCTTATTTAGCCTGAATCAGTTTACTGCGGCAGTGCTTTAAAAATGTATTTTCTTGTTTTGTTGAAAGCAATAAAGAATGAATCACGATTTTACTCGGACAAAATAAATAGTTTTATACAATTTCATAAAACTCATTATATTATATGCTCGGCAATAAAAAATTCGATATAAAAATTTAAAATTTTCCGGAAGAATTCAAATGGCCAGGATATATTATGGGTAAATTAGAAGGCGTCTCCTAGGAGAATCTAAAAAAGCCAAAATCGCAAATTTCCTGTTCTTTAAAACATTTTTTACTATGCAAATTGGCCAATGCGCTGAAAGCCGATTCGGTGAAAAAAATTCAGTCGCCCAAGAGCGCTTTTAATTGCATGGCCAACATGGAATCGTTCGCTAACGCCGCCAAAAGTCTCGGCGTCCCGAAAGAGGAATTGTTTCAGAGCGTCGATCTGTACGAGTGTCGCGACTTGTTCTCCGTTATTTCCTGCCTCAAATCCTTGCAGCGTAGAGTCAAATAAAAAAAATTCAGTTGAGTAAGCTGAAGTAGTGATTAGAGAAAGTGTGCTTACCACACTTAGGCTTGGTTTTGGGGATTTGAACTACATGTGGGCGTGGGAGGGAACGCGTTGGGGAGTTTAGATCCCACATCGAGAATTCGGCGGCCCCCCAGACTCTAGAATTGAATTTTCGGCATGTTTTTGTACGATTTTTGTCAGTTGTACACCATCCAGGCAGAATGTATAGCAGAAGTGGGAGATTCTCCCATTGAATTTTGTTCCTCTCCCATTCCTATTAAAGTCAGGAAATTTTTGAACCTCTCCCGTTTTTCGTAGAAACTCGCGGTTTTGGCCATTTTTACATGTTTTTTGTCATTTTAAGCCAAAAATTGGATTTGGTTTATCCTCTCCTAAAAGAGCCAGAGACTCCCACCCAAAAATTTGAGCTGTTATACATGATTGACTAAGACCCCCAGAATTCGGCTGTTGCCCATGTATGTTTTCGACCCCTAAATTTCAACACATTTGCCGCAAACTTGTAGAATAAAATGTTTAGTGTTTTTAGAGATTTTTGGAAGTTTTGACCCACTAGACGTTTAAAATTCGCTTGCTGCCCTTATCTGGTGCTTGTGCGCCTTATTATGTGTCTACAAGTCGTTTGAACTAAGATTTGGAGGCTCTAAGATTTTCAAAGATTCTTAGATTGATTGTGTAAGTAGAAAAGTTAATTCGTCGGCGTTTCTAACCAAATAATATCCGCTGACGTCGATACATTGCGAGAAAGTCAGCTTTTCGAAAAAAATGCAATTATTTTCTGACCAAAAACGTACAACATGGGAATTCTAAGGTGAGATTCTCAGAAGAAATTTTTAAACTGTACATTTTTTGCACAAAAAATGATAGGCACGAGTACACGTCGGAAGCACTCTTTTTTTACGTTCCGAACGACGTTTGTTCTTTCTTAAAACGTAAAAGCGTAAAAAAACAGAAAAAATGGAAAAACTGAGCAAATTGAACAATATATAGTCAGATAGGAGTTACGGCGCGACACATAAATAATTTGACACATTTTGAGCCAAAACTTATAGTCTGTTTCACACAACTTCGGTCATGAATTTTAAAAGTATGTACTACAAAAAGCTAACAGATTGCGATCAAAGCATTGATCTGATATACAATTATCGTGACTCTCGGCTTACTGTCGATTAAAATTCTCAAAATTTGTGCACAAAGTTATGTGTAATGGTCTATAGCTAGAAACGCTTTAAAAAAGCACATTTTTTACGAATTTTTTAGATTCAGAGTATTTGACCAGTCTGAGGGTCAGCCTGTTTAAGATTAGTCAGGAAGCTTATATTAAGCTAATTCGGTTTGCAAATGTGGGCATACATGGTAACAGCTTAAAAACAACCTATGATAAATTCGTTATAGTTGACTTTATAAGCGTTGCATAAGTGTTTAGATTTTCATATTTTTTGCTTTTTTTATTTCCGACAAAATTTTTTTCACCATTTTAAGAGTTATATCCATACAAGGGCAGCGACCAAATTTTGGGGGTTAATGGAAAAGGGTATTTACAAAGTTCCATATTTAATGAATTACTGAATTTTAGCTTGTTTTTTCAAACCGCGAGCAAGCAGTTCTCTAATTCGACCTTAGTCGCGGTCCTCATAATTTTAACTTTTACTCGTAATTCTCTCTATGTATTCTAAGCTACTTGTAAGAAATAATTAATATTCATCGTTTAGCTTGATTACATTTATTAAACAAATTTTTTTGTATGCAATTGATTCGGGTATCAGAAAATTCGATTAAAAAATCAAAGTTTGCAAGTCTAAGCATAATCAGATAATTTTTCTAGTCAGAATTTCAGGCACAAAGCCCACCGGTTCTTCTCATTATCGTGCATTGCTGAGATGTGAAAATCAATCCATTTCATAGCTAACTCGTCCACTCTTATTGTTTACAAAAACGTATTATATTGACAAAAGTACCTACTCAAGTTTAGTGGTTAGATAATGAATTAAACGACTTAATTTAAAAATAAATCATTCCGGAACCATTTTGGAACAAGGTTTTAATTTCGATAAATCAGCGATTTATTCTATTTTAGATTGGCCACAACGCTGATGCTAAAAGTTTTGCGATTATTCTTTGCCTCACAGAAATTTAATTTTCGAAGAAAACCGAAGCGGCTCATTACAAACACAATATAGTAATCCAAGTCGTGAAACTTTTGTAGCTTCCGGGTTTTAGTATCCAATTATATTGCTCACCTTTTTCACGCAAATTCGCCAACTCGTATTATGGAAATAATCGAATATTTAATTTTCGCGCGTTTTAAATTTGCATTCTGTTGAATGAATTTTCACATACTTTATCGAAATTTGAATTTTTCGCTAAGATTTAATATGCGTTTTCGAAATAAAACTTTCAACTCTTATCTGAAAAAAGTTCATTTTACTTACGAGCAAGTGATGCTTGATGCTTGCAGTTGATGCTTGCAGTCCTTGTATATATTAATCTAAGCTGGCTATAGAAGTAAGAACGGTATCTTGTTAGACAAAAAATTAAGAGGATGACTTGACCATGCTTCCGATACAGCTTCTATAATTCAACCGTATCACCTACTTGCCTAGCATAGCATGCAGTAGTATAGTGATCTTATATGTCCTCGGAGGTGTTTTGACTCCACCCCCCCCATCAGAATGACTGCCGACCCCTCGCAGAATGCTTGCGATATCCAAGCATTTTTGGCTCAATTTTCGACGCTTCGGCCATATGAATATTTTTTGAATACATTCTGTTTAATTTACTCGATTTTTTTTAAGAATCTGAGATTTTTTAAATGTTTCTATGCTCTAGAAAGAACGAGTGTCTCCCGAAATATTAAAAACGAGGTGTTTTTGGCGTCACACAACCATCGTGTCAGCCCAAAAAGGCACTTTTTTTAAAAATTTCTGGGCAACAGCCCCTAAAATTCCCATGCTGTGTCACTCTCACAAATCGTTAGGAGATTTGAAGCTGGCCGAACCGTCCATCGCTCTTTGCAGTTGATTTTTCTTACTGAGGGACGACCTGATTCTTGCATACATACTCATATTTACACGTATATGCATAAACACTTTGTCTATCTTACAACACATTGTTTTCCTTTTTTCCAAAATATTAAAGAAACATTCATAGGATTCTATCCTTTTTGCATGAACGGAACATCATATTACGATTGAGGGAGGTCGCAACTTTTTGATAAACAAATTATACTTTATAAAATTTCCGGCAAAAACTCACAGTTTAATAAGCGTAGAAAGTGAATACAAAGGGGGTTATTTTTTAGGAGTATTTCTATTTTCTTCACGATTTTTACTCCAATGAATGTAGTTTACATGCGTCGAAATATGCCACTTTCAGACATCGGAATTCTTAGTAGTGGTGTGTTATTTGTGCTTGCATTACTAGGCAACTATTACGGCGAATCTGCTTTAGGCCAGCCGGATTTTTTAGTCTAATTGTTCTAAAATTGATATAAAGGCTAAATAGCGTACGTGTATACTGTACATACCTATACCTAACACAATTAACATTGTTAATCGATTTCACTAATCATGAAAACAGTTTTGAGGTTTGTATACGTTTCTGGCCTTTATTTTCCTTTATTTTTTAAGAAAATTTTCCTTTTCGTCTATTAATTCAATAGATCAGTATTCGATATAATAAGATAAGAAAAACAAAAAATCTCTTCGGAATACGATTTAACGTCAGAAAAATTGATCAAAACTAAAAGTTAGTGTTATTTATGACCCAGATCTGTAAAAAAACGTGTCAAATAGAATTCAAACGGATTAAAGAAAATTACAAAATTCTCTAAAAAAATTAAAACTAATATTTTATTGGATTAATGTGTAAAAAGGTTAAGCAGGTTGAGTAGGTGACTACACAGGGGCGCATGTAGGATTTTCCTAAGGTAAAAGGTCGTACCCAAACTTTTCCAAAAAAAAATCGAAAATAGATTCAAAAATTTGTCATTAAAGTGCGAAATGGCAATATTTCGATCTTTTGCGTTGTCAACTTTTATTTAAAATCGCTTTGGCGCAACATTTTTTCTCAAAAAACTATATAATTTCAACGATTTCACTCAAAGAAAATCAGTAAATTTCTTTGATTTTAGCGAAAATCTGGCGCGAAGCGCCGAGAAATTTCTGAAATTGATGCAGAGTCTGTTTTACTCAACTTCGTTCATGAATTTTCAAAATATCTCCGACAATAAGCTGACAGATTTTGATTATAGCATTGATCTGATATATAATTATCGTAACCCTCGGCTTACTTTTGATGAAAATTCTTAAAATTTATGCACGAAGTCATGTGAAAGAGACTATAGATGCTTGAATTACTGCTCTATATCCTGCATTTGTACATAGATTCGATGTATCATGTTTAAAATTTTTAAAAGTTATGCTTGAAAATAGGAGAAAACTATGCTGAAAAAGCTGTGTCAACTTTTGGAGTTGTTTTAAAACCAATTTCCTGAGCAAAAATATATCACTTCCGGGTCGCCAAGAAAGTAAATAAATGTCATCAATAGGTATTACCCGGCGTCGAAGTGCCGGAAAAAACTTGAGAAATTATGATCACTGATGACAGATAACCATTGCAACTTATATATTTATTCGTTATCTCGCCTTAAATTTCTTAGGACTATGGAGAACGGGCGGCCGCCCCGCCTCAAATCTGCTCCTGTTTTGAGCTGAAATACGATTGGTAAAATCTAACAGAATAGTCTCGAAGGTTTGTTGTGTTAGATCAATGTTTCGTAAAACTCTCAAAAACAATTTTTTGACGGT
Organism: Mermis nigrescens; assembly: GCA_036768485.1. Lineage (NCBI taxonomy): Eukaryota > Metazoa > Nematoda > Enoplea > Mermithida > Mermithidae > Mermis > Mermis nigrescens. The sequence goes on from JAVLUZ010000380.1 coordinate 168,980, forward strand.
TTCCTGTTTTAGCATTTTAGAGTTCTAAAAGATTTTCAAAAATTTGTCAGTACCTTACATAGGCGGGGGGCTTCAAGAGGTGTGCACCCCTCAGAAGGCTGAATACCACACCCTGTGAATTCAATTTTCGAAATTTTTTCGCGATTTTTCGATGCCAATGCATAGTACTCGATGACAAACGCTCAAAAATGGCGTTAATCCGCTATATCATTATTTTAAAGACCATTTTTTGACCTTTTAAAATCTTGCACACTACCCCCCCCCAGAACTTCGGTGCTGAACACCTATGGTCATACCTCTCCCGAAAACCACACGTTCATGCCGAGTCTCGAATATAAATTGCAATTTATTCGGCTATTATCATGAATAAGAGACAGATAGGCGTAGAAATTTACAACGAACAACAGAGCACAGACACCTACATATATTAACAAGGCGCTCTAAACGCGTGAAACGCTTGTTCTCTTATCAAAAGGCGTAGAATTATCGTCGTCTGCCGAAGTACACGAATTTCCTCTCTGAGATCTGATGAAACAAAATGTATGGATATAATCGTTAGTTCATTTAATCAGCTGAGCTATATTAAGTAGAATCCAAAATTTTGCTAAACGATGAAAAATAAGGCAAAAAATGTAAAAAAATAGATGAAATCACAAATTTTCTGCATAAATACTTGACCACAATCAATATGTGTGGAGTTAGATAATTGATAACGTTTTTTGGGAACAAATTTGCTGAAAAAACCTATCTGACTAATCCAGCAGCCACGCCATTAGGGATGCAACGGATACGGGTTTTCCAATAATATCGGATCCGGATCCGGATCCGGATCCGTACAATTCAAAATAACGGATCCGGATCCGGATACGGATCCATAAAATTTAAAATAACGGATCCGGATCCGGATCCGGATCTTTAATTATTAAAATAACGGATAATAACGGATCCGGATCCGGATCCATGAATATGCATTATGAACGCTTAATTTTTTTAATACTTAAATTTTTGTTCGCAAGTACGGTGCTCATTAGTTTCAGAAGCAGAATAACTGTAGGATGATGAAATAAGCAAAGCTGCATGAGCTTGGATCAGTGGTCCGGATTGATCCTAATTCGGCTGTAGCTTGAAAAACTGCGAATCTGGCGTCTTCCTCTCATTAATCGGAAATGCCAAAAAGCATTTCTAGTCCTATCTGAAACTATTTTACGCTAGCTGATAACGAAACTAAATCGCAATTTAATCTCTGCGCAGCAAAGCTTTCCAGAAGCGGTGGAGGGGTACCACCCAGTGTTTTTTTGTACAAGGTCCGTTTGTACATATACAGAGATAGTCCCCTAAAGTCTTTTTACTTTTAGTACATGCAAATTTTAGTGTACTGTAGTACAGTAGCGATTTTAGTGTGGTAAAACAGGGTTTTCGATCTTTGGTAGCGTATTTTATCTAATTTCTGGGTTTCTGACGCCAAAAAAATTAAACATTGTCTCAAAACGGCGCGAAGCGCCGAATAATTTGACATCTTCCCATTCTAAATGCAAATTCTGCTATTTTAAAGATATAGGACAAACAATTACTCATTTTGGCGCGGAGTGCCCGAAATTTTTGGGAATTTTACACCTTTTTACAGTTTTTGTCTTCCCAAAAATCTTTGTACATTTTGTACACACATATTTTTTGGTACTATAATATGGTACAGTAGCGATTTTAGTGTGTTAAACACAGAGTTGATCGACGTTTGGTAGTGTATTTTAGCAAATTTCTGCGTCTCCAAGTGCGAAAATCACTATCATCTTAAAACGGCGCAAAGCGCCGAAAAATTTGACATTTTTCCTTTTGAAATCCAATTTCCGCCATTGTAAAGACATGTATATACAACACACAGTCATTCATTTCGGCGCAAAGCGCCGAAAATTTTTGCGATTTTCAGACCTTTTTTGCAATTTTTGTCTTCCCAAAAGTCTTTGTACATGTACAACGACGGTCCCGAAAAAGTTTTTTGTACATCGGGAAAAATCTTTTCCGAGTACAAAAAACACTGGTACCACCTGTATAAAAAAGGGTCTGCAAACTAAGCATGCGGCGGACTATAAAAAGTTCAAAGCAGAGGAGTCCCAGCAGATCAAAGAAAAGGAAAGAGGTATTCTTGTTAAGCACAGATTGTAGAAGATTCGCGTCAGGCATGTCTACTCTCCTTTGCAGAAAAACGCGCAGATTGCGAAAAGACTGCTTTGAAACATGAAAAACAAAAGGTGCAAATGACAATGGAAGCTTGCTTACTTGCTGTATGAAATAGTTTATTTTTATGAGAGGATTCCTACTTGATTTATATGTACGATTTAAGGGTGAAAAATGGAATAACGATGATGCAAGATCGATTGATATAGATGAGCGGTTAGTTGAGCTTATGACTTTGAGCAATCTACCACTTTCTTTGGTTGCAGAAAAGCTGCTGTTTCTTAAATAAAATTTGCCTGTCATTGAATTTGAGTATTAAGTCAATCAAAGTAAAGCTTTTGTCCCATAATGATGTTGCTTCTTCAATACAATTCAAGGTTTAATGATCTTTTATCACAATCTCTTGGATCCGTTTAGGATATGTTTTAAACTGTTAAAATAACGGATCCGGATCCGGATCCGGATCTTATTTTTTAAAAATACCGGATCCGGATCCGGATCTTGAATTTTCAAAATACCGGATCCGGATCCGGATCCAAAATAATACCGGATAATAACGGATCCGGATCCGGATATCCGTTGCATCCCTACACGCCATGCATCTATGAGCCAAACTTCTTCTAATGTGCAAAGTTTTTCTGCCATTGGTCAAATTGAAGTTGATGATGAAAAATTTGTATTTGATTCTGAATAAATTCAGAAATCTATTTTTGACGAATTTGCAGGAAAAAATAAATTTCACAATGCTACACCACATCAATAAAAATTAAGTATTAGCTGAATGCATTTTTCAAAATGAATAATTTTGATAACCTTTAGTGATTTATTATTAACAATGCATTAAGTTACCTGATAAATTTTATGCCATGCTCCATCGTATCCATCATCTCGTGACCTTTTGTTTCGGGCAAAAAATATATAGCTATCGCAGCTAACAACAAAAAGCAGCCGAAAATTGCAAACGGCACCCAATAGTGAACATATCGAGCCTGAAACAACGAAGCTTCTTCCATTTAAATGATAGATTTAGGACTTTCTGACAGGAGGAAACCATGTATAAAATTTTCCTAATAAGATCAAAAGTGGTAGTCTTTTCTGTCTATTAATAAGCTGAAAATATTGTGATTGCGTAATGAATAATAAATTTTCAAGAATTTCGAATTTTTCGTAAAATAAAAACGCACAAAATTAGTGTATAGTCGACACAAAGCGCCGAGAAAAACGTAATAAAATAATGAAAACCTGCGAAAATCTTCGATACAATGCACATTTATTCTTTATTACGCCCAACTCTTTCTTGAAAAAGGTGGAGGGTTGCCGCCTCTGGCCCCTCTTAATCCTTCCACGTATGCATTGCAGCCAAAATTGCTAATCTTGTAAAATTGATGATTTTTAAACCATCTAATTACTTGTGTACCTAAAATCCAATCTTTTCTGTTTTTAACCCAAAGTCTGCAATATATTTCTCAATTAATTCTTTATCTGTTCATATGGTTTGCTTGGACTATACAAGATCTTCGGGGTCTGGGGATTTCGACCAGCCAGGTTACTCAACTTCTAAAATATGAACGGCCATCAAAATCAAATTTCCGATATTTGTTCCAAAGGGATATATATATAGCTTAATGAAAAAGGTAGAAAAAATAGTCTTTTTGCCAACAGTTTTAAGGAAACCGGTTGAGGATTAAATTAATTGAGTCTTATAAACCGACATGCACAGCATAGAAATTTAGTGAAGTAAAACAAAAGAATATCAAGTGCTTTTTGAAGCTCCAAACCGACGAGATGTGTCAAAAACACCATTTTTGGACGTTTCTGGTGATACTATTTCTTTTTAAAACATAAAAACAACTTAAAATTTCAAAAAAAACATGAAAAATAGAGTAAATTAAACAAAATTTAGTTGAAAAATTAGTATACGGGGAGAAGCGCCAAAAATTTGACACATTTGAGCCAAAAAATCGCTAAAAATTTCTAAAACAACACTTTTCTGCGATTTTTCCCGGATGTTAGAGAAATTTTAGCAGGTTAAAGATTTCTGTTGAAATGAAAGCCTTTCTGGAGGTGAAACCACCACCTTAAGCCCTCCATGCTCACGTATTTTCTGTCCCTAAACCCAGCGATCAGGTGAAAATTAGCATCTAGTATTCAAAAATGTCACTTTCGTTGTAGCAAAAGCTGAAAAAACGTTTTACTCCGTTCGAGAGACAAAAAACATACTAGTAAAGCGATTTGAGGAGATATCATGGCTCCAAGGCAACCCATCGAAAATCCATAACCGGTCGCAATATTACGTACAACAGTTGGATACAATTCGGCAGTATAATTACAGGTCACGGCATAAGCCGCTGATACTCCCAGTTTACTAGCTAGTGTTAATAGTGTGACGGCTATAGCTATAAGAGAAGGAACAACTTACTATGCAAAATATGGATTAAAATTTACTTGAATGACGATTATGTAATAAAAACAGTCGAAAATTTTTGATTTCAATATTAAGAAATGCATGCATTAGGATTGCCGACCCTAAACACGAAATAGGATTTTCCAGATTTTTGATCTTTTCGTTTGGTCGATTTGTAATCAGAATCCATTCATAATAAGCTTATCAAATTGGCAGATTGCAAATTAATCGTCTAATATTTTCTCGCTTCATAATTATGAAGTCATGAGCTGATTTGAACATGTTTCAAAATGAAAAATTACAACTGAAATTCACGACGTTTATGCGCGCAAGCAAAGGAACGGTCATCCAACACTTTTCGATACTTTTTGTGCTTAAATACTCTATGTCACAATAATATTAAATTTTGTTAATTATACCGCACTTAACCCAACATCAAAGTTATTTAAACTAAGCTATATTATATAACTTTAGAAGCTTTTAAATCATAGGTTTCCTATCATTCTGTCAACAAGTTCATTCCGTACGAAAAAAGTTTTGTTATTATCTATAGGGAATTATTCGTATTTGCTTGCAGTAGCAAATGACCCAATAACACATGAGAATGCACAGGCGCGGATTTAGGGGGCGGGGGGGGCGGCCGCCCCCCCATTGGCCAAAAATATTTGGCGAGTTTAAGAATGGATATGCAATTTGCAATGATTTTTGGCCGTCAGTGACCATAATTTCTCAAATTTTTCCTGCGCTACGCGCCAGATGATATCTATTAGCAACATTCATTAACTTTCTTGGCGATCTTGAAGCCATTTTCTGTTCTACTTTTGCATAGTTTTCCTCTATTTTCAATTGAAAATATCGATGTTTCGCATCAAATGCTATAAAAAGAGGAAGTCAAGCAGTAAATCATGCTTCTCAGACGTCTATCCGCCTTAATTTCGTAAATTTTCCGGCGCTACGCTCCAGATATTTATAAAAGTCAAAGAAATTTAATGATTTTTTCGTACAAAATTGTCGAAAATTTTAAAATTTTCCTGAAAAAACATTGCGTCAAAAGTGTTTTTATGTATAAGTAGACAATGTAAAACACCGAAAAAACGCTATTTTGCGCGTTAAGGGCAAATTTTCGGACCTATTTTTGAATGTTTTTGAAAAAGTTAGGATACCAGCACCGCCCTCCCCCAACCCTTAGGAAAATCCTAGATCCGCCACTGAGGATGCAGAACGGTATAAAAGTCAATATGACTGGCATGGTATTTTTTATACTTTATTCTGTAATATGTTACGGATTTGCTGGAAGTAAACGAATATAACACAAATTTCTTTATATCTCGAAGACAACATTGGAATAGCTAATAAAAGTCGCATTTTTCGACGTCAGTTTTAAAAGCAACAGAGAATCAGAGCGATTTTATTGATTTTTCTGTCAATATTCATATATTCAGGAAACAAGGAAAGAAAGTTCTCTGTTGACTTGTTGCATATATAAGTTATTCCAATCATAAAGAATGGGGCAGTATTCGAAAAAGTATAGCGTTAAAGAGCCTAATACTTAACTCACTCAGATTTCTCGTTGATTATATAAATTCAGCGGCATATTTTTGTCCGATGAGCGAAGCATAAGATGTATATGATCATATAAAACTAATTGATTAAAGTGCTTTTTTGCTTCTACCGCACCATGTGATAATATGGCCGCGGATAACTTTGAAAAATGAGCTAACTTCGCACGATGTAAGATTTATTTTCCGATACGATCAAATTAAATTTGAATTATATTTAAATTAATTTTTCAAATTTTTTCACGACGTTTTGATTTTTGCCTGAGAAGACCCTCCCTCTTAATTTTGTAGTTGCCTATTCAAGTTATCGATTTTCCTCAAACGAAAAAAATAATAAATTCAACAGAATCGGTATTAAAACGATGGATCAATAAAAAACTTCTGACATAATGACAAGTACGCTTGAAAAATTTTTCAAAACATTTTGAATATGGTTTTCGTTTCCTTTTAGCGGGATTTTAATCTTTTAAAAAGCGTGTATCTTAATAAATAATTAGAGAAGTCGACGGTTACGATTGAGTAGCTAAAACTTACAATTTTTGAAAAAACAGAGGCTGATAACGCAAAAACCACCGACGCACAGAAATATGACGAAACTTTTTCGTCTTCCTAACAGTTCCATCAGGGGCATGCAAAGGATGTAGCCCAAAATTTCTCCTAAAGCCGAAAGCGTGAAATTGACGTAAATATTGCCCGGCAGTAGCGAGGTATTCATCGAAATACCTATATAAACGACCGAAGTAGCCATCCTGCGTAATGCAAAGCACCATACATGGGCAGCACCTTGATTATTGGAGTCTAAGTGGTTCGAATATTATCAAAGGTAAAAAAGACGCCTAAAAACTTATGATTACGGCGGAATGCATCATTTTTCGACGTTACCCACCGACATATATCTATTAGTATAGAAATATCGCGAAAAACTAAAAAATTTCGAAACTTCGATGTAAGGAGACTTTTGCATTCTTGATTGCGCCTATACATATACAGCATAGGAATTATGGCGAGTTAGGCAAGCAAAAGTTTAAAAAAATGCTTTTTTATGGGCTAAAGGATGATGGACAGTGGCTTGGGTACACGTGAACTTTCGGGCAATGCTTGTTTTTCTAAAAAATAAAAAGAAAAAAATTTCGATGTTTCTGTAGAAATTCGAATAAATTGAACAACATGTAGTTAAAAATGAGTAAATGGTGCGAAGCGCCGAAAATTTAACACTTTTGAGTCCAAAAGTTAGCTAAAAAGTTATAAAAAAGCACATTTTCTACGATTTGTTTGGAAAATATGTAATTTTGTTGGTTACAACAGTCATTTTGCAAAGGTCAGTAGCCGTTTTCGGTGGGGGTCTAAACCATACTACAAGAACACGTATGCTTACCACACCTGGGCGTGGGGGGTTTGGGGGGCTATGCTACCCCCAGAAACCAAAATACCCCCAGAAATCAAAATAACCCCCCAGAATTCAATTTTTGAAAATTGTTTTCGTTTTTTTCGCAATTTTTGATGCCAATCGATAGTGCTTGATGAAAAACGTCGAAAAATGGTGTTTTTATCGCCATACCACCATTTTAAGGCCATTTTTGACCTTCAAAAATCTTGCATCCCCCATAGAATTTTCTTGCTGCCCTAGTATGATGCTTACGCTAGTTTGTGCACAGCACTCAACGTAACTTTGGGCAACCATTACGCAGAAAAATAATTAAATGCCCTTTAGTATATGAAAATCCTACCATAAATAGAATATTGCGATGTTAACGCAGGCGTATTCGCCACTCCTGAACAGGTCCAATGCCGATCCCTTATTAACTTCCTTGGTTATTTCCTAAGATGACCTTCGATATCAAGTGCTTAATGTATAAATTGAGTTTATTAATGAATTAATTAATTGATTACAGATAAGCTGAATACATAACTGACAATACGAAATGATCGGCATGAACAAACAAATTTTATCCGCAAATCTCATCTACCTTTGCGCAAGAATCAAAAATTTAAAATGATCCGGGAAAATATCGCTCATGTGATTTTCAACATTTTTTTGTATACCACTTTCGAGTTCTACATTTTTTATATATTCTGCGCACTTATTATAATCGTTCATATATTTTTACTGTTTTTTATTGGCTTACAAGATCTCGCTTGAGAACGTCCTGTGGAATATCGACGCCGTTCATCTTAGCTGCAGTCAAAACGATTTTTTCGGCTTCCCTGATTCGCTTTTTTATAACCAGCCAGCGGATCGATTCCGGAGCAAACCTACGTAAAAAAGACTAAGTTTTTTGCTTAGCTTGAACTTAACAAAATTATTTATTCATGGTGTATGCTGAATAAGGGAAGAAGGGAAAATCATAAGAAAATTAATGAAAAACTAAAATGTATAAAATATATACCAAGAACCACGATATTCGATAAAATTAGTAAATTAATTTCTTAACAACTTAATCTTCAGATTACAATAATCAAATAATTTGTAGATGACGAGAATACAAAAAAGTGAATTAATTTTATATGCTCACCAAAACAAAGGAATGTATAGGATAGTCAATGAAGACACGGTCCAATTCAATGTTTTCCAGTCGCGTATGAAATAGGCTAAGAGGCCTATTACGCCATAGCCGAGCGCATAATTGATATGAGTGCTTACGCCGAATATCACAGCCGCGGTGCCGTTAAACAGCTCCATTACTTATAAAGCCAAATTTTTGAAATACGTACAGCAGATTTTATAGCAGCGTTAGATAAATTAAATAAATAGAACATAAAAATAATTTACAAATATACAAAATGTAATAATAAAAAATATAATATAGAAATAAATAAGTAAATAAATTAAGAAATAAAATAAATAATTTCGATAAATTTTCGTGTTATTAAATTCACAGATGCACGGCATAGCAAGTCAGGGCAGAGTTATTCATTGAGTAAATAACCGTTTCTAGTAAATTCCAAAATGGCCTCGAAAACTGTTATGAATGCTAAATGCTGTAAAAACATTGAGTAAATAACCGTTTCTAGTAAATTTGATCATTTTGCGGGAAATTTTTGATTTTCTACCATTTTCGGATTTTATGACTTTCCCCTAAAGATTTTTCATGTTTTTGCTCTGACTTAAGACACACCAAACCACCCCTCACCCACGTGCATGTGTGATTAGATTACGGTAGGACAATAAATTAGTTATCATAAGAAACAAATCTCTAATCGATTTTCTTGGTACAATAGCCAATTTCGGAAACATTCTAATTTTTCCTGATTTCCATATTTTTCGCTTTCATAAAGTTTTATTGCGCAAATATTACTGCCTAATTCTGCTAGACACTAAATATGCCACTGCGTGAGCAGCGCTTATGCATAGGTTTATATTAAGCCGCTTTTATAGCTATAACCTTCATGTTCAAACCAATCTTTAACAAAATTTTAAAAATTTATAAACTACTAATTATCGCTTGTTATTTTAAAATTAGATTTGGCCGAATTTCACCTTTAATAATTTTTTTAATATTAAATTTAAATTTAAAAACTATTATGAATTTCAAATTTTAATATGAAAACTAATGGATTAAATGTCGCAACTTTAAAGTGAGTAGTGGTATTCACCAATAGTAAAGCCTGACAAATAAGCGCCGGTTTCGAACGCACCAAGAAAAAACCGAGAAACGGAAAACAAATAATAATTGGTCAGAAGCGGGGCAGTGTTGAAAGCTATCATCTGGCCACAGCATGCGATCAGCAAACCAATGCGTCGTCCATACCTGATAATTGCGTCGCATGAGGTTATAAAATTCTGACATGACATGTACCTGAGAGAAGACTGGCTGGACCATTTCCCTACAAATTTTGGGAGCACAAGTATTTTTGCAAGGATCTCTCAAAATAAAAAACTGAAAATTTAAAAGAAATTTCTAGAAAATTACTGAAAAAAAATCTTAAATTCTAAATTCTAAGAATTCTGAATTCTAAAATTTTAAAGAAATTATAGAAAATTCTAAAATTTCAAAATTTTGAATATTAAAAATCAAAAATTTAGAAGAATGCCATTACAGGTATTAGTGCATATCGAGCTAACAATCTCATTGTTTTCAGAATTGGTATTTTCGTATATTTTTGGTCTTTAAGACAGGCGTTTTTAAGCATGACGTGGTAAATATTTATATTGAAATTTTCTGGCGCTTAGCGTAGAATTATTTATTTTCAGCTTTGCAATGCATCTGAATTAGGATTAAGGCAAATTAAATATTTTGGGGCGTCTTGAGAAATTATTTGTGTGACTGTTTTCACATGTCGTCTATATTGTACACACGTTAAATAAAGTGAATTCATAGCTGGCCAAAAAACGATCAGAAGTACTACTATTTGGCTCTTGCCAGAATGGTTAACTTGAAAATTTATATCCACCTTAAAAATCCAGACGGCCAGTCAGCGAAGAGCTGAGTTAGATAAAATTTTAATTTTATAATTAAAACACAAAAAATTTATAAATAGCAAAAATTTAAACTTACCAATCACCAATCGACCCAAATGCTATCAGTCCAAGGAAAGAACCGCTCATGAAAATTGTGCTCAACAGATGAACTTTATAATAATTGTCACAAACCATATTGAACTAAATAAAAAATATATGACAACAATTAAAGGACTAGCAAGGAAAAATGCTCCGATAGAACAAAAAAGGACGAATATACTTATAAACACGCATTATTGAGGATATAAAAGACAGGGACTATGAAAAATCACCTAAGCTTGCATACATGCATGCTAAAAAATTAGACTTTATATTAGCAATGCAAAAATCTAAGTATATTCTGCGGCCTACAGAAGAAAAAGACTAACAGAGTATTACCCAAATAGAAGTGATCACTTTGAAGTAAAAGGACAAATCTTGCGGATTATTAACTTTAAGTGCAATCGAATTTAGGTAACGCAGCTGAGGCGCTAATTCTGTTAATGAATAAGCACACGCATAAACAATATGTAGCACTAAAACGCATAAGGCTGGTAAGAATAATTAAAAAGACAATAAGAATTACGAGTAAATCAGGACGACAGTGCATAATAACAGAAGGAAAATTTGAGTAGAATACCAAATATAACAAATAAGATGCGAATTCCACTATTCATTCATCATATTGATAAATATTGGCTTTCTATCATCAAAAAATTAGATATTGACACATAAGCAAGAAATCGAATGTTTATTACACTAACTTTCTTCCTAAGCTCTTCTATGAGTGAACCAGCAAAAAAATGTTTTACACCTTTATTTTCAGAGGCTGCAGAATATACTTCGATTTTTGAATTGCTAAGAGGAAGTCTAATTTTTTAGCATGCATGCATGGATAGGTGACTTTTTCCTAGTCCCCGTTTTTATGTCTCAATAATGCGTGTTTCCGTGTATATTCGCCTTTTTTTGTTCCATCGGAGAATTTTTCTTTGCTAGTACCCACCTTTTTATGAACAATTGCATAAATCATTGAAGTTCATGAAGAACAAGCTTAGACGTATAATAAGGGGATAGGGGACCCCCACCCAAAGTAGGTCGTTCACTCATCTCCCCAAGGTCAGAAAATTGTTGACCCCTTCCCAATTTTAAGAAAAATCTTGCGTTTTTCGGCTATTTTAAGGTTGTTTTGCATTTTTTGGCTGAAAATTGGAAATCATTTAACCTCTTTCCCTAAAAATGGCAGCAGACCCCCACCCGAAATTTCTAGCCATTACTTGTATGAACATGCAATGCTCTTTCGTGTTTTTGGGTTCATATTCTCGGGGTCCTCCTGCCTGAACCCCATGCCTATATGTGGTGAAGCGTAGTGTACCATATGTTTCCTTTTGTTTCCTTTGTTTATTCCAACCTACATAATTATAGGTTGCATGGCTTTTAACGACATACATAAAATTTGAAAAAATTACAAAGGCAACTTTTTGCTGGGCTCGAACACACGACTTCTCGCTTTCTAATTCGACGCTCTCACCGTTTGACCGAAAATGACCTGATTGCTTGTTTTGCTTTTTGTTCTTAAGAAGGTATAGTATTAAATTATATTCATATACACTAAGAAGCTCAGTATAATAAACTGCACGCACATCTTTCACACTTAAGCCCTACAACTTTAGTATTTATTAAAATTGTGTCACAACTCATATATGTACATTGAAGTTGACCCAAATATATCGACTTTTTCCACCCCATAGTTAGTACTTTACACCGCCAGGACTAACTCCACATTGAGCGTAAATAAAAGCAACCAAGTGCGTTCGATAACCATTGACATGTGCTTCTTTTTTAGGATATTTAGCACGATTCGATTCATAACCGGAGAAGCTAGCAGACAAAACGGTCAAAAAAACTTGTTCTTTCAACCGAGAGTTTAAACTTTACGCTTCCACAGCTAAATCTATATTTACTTTGAAGGAACGCGTCCCAGAGCGATGTGTATACCCCTAAGAGTACTTTATTTTTATAATTTCTTATATGTTCCGATTCATAACTATAGAAGCAGGTAAACTAAAAAACAGGTAAAAACGCATTTTTTCGTCCACCTCAGAGTGTTAACTTTAAACCCCATAACTAACTCCGTATTGATTTTAAATGAACGCGGTCAGATTCCACGTGTAGCCTCTAAAGCCTACTCTATTTTGACTATGATGTTTAGGGCGCGACTTGTAAATAGAGAAGAGGGTAGTCAAAAACACCAGCAAAAACGTGTCTTTGCGTTTTGTTGTTCATGAACCAGCGCAAATTTCAAGAAACAAAAAGAAGACGAATTCAGAGGAATTGATGCTCTACATCACAAATGCGTTAGATTCCATCATTTTGAACTGAGTTATTTACACGCGGCGTTTTGTAAGAATTTCGAATTAAACGCATTGTCTTACTGTATGGCTTAGGGCCAGCTAGTGAATAAATTTTTAAGTACAGATACGTGACCTACAGATTATGGGCAACATTTTAAAAGAATTGGTCTTCTGCAAGCATTTGGTAGAGATTTGAATTTTCTGTGTAAACTTGGCACGCTCATTACAAGCTGGGCATTGAGTGTAAAGAAGGAAGAAAAAACGCAGCGAACTTTTTTATTAGCTGTCATTAGAAAAACCGCACATCCTAGATGTGTCTCGTTATAGCTGTAGAGGGGGTAGACATATGTTAAGGGTACCCAAGTATATTTACGCGCTGACGCGCTACCTATAATAAAAGACGACGAAATCGATTAGTTTTGAGATTTTCGCATTCGTACAGTAAAAAAGGCACAATTTGAGCGATGCTGAGCAACTTGAGCAATATTTTTTTGTTATGTCGGCAATGAAAGCAAGAAAACATCTAGAAAAATAAACTACCCATGCAGAAGAATCAATTAATATGATTACAATATAATTCACAGATTAATTCTAATTCATCTAAAAAATTTCTCGGAAAATATAATACATAAAGCTTAAATATTGCAATTTGAAGCGAAATTAGTCGAAGCGTTGACATCAGATTTATATTGGACTTAAAGCTTATATAGACTGGCGAGAAATATCTATTAAGACGGAAAAATAACTAAAACATGATAGTCAACCATTTTTACACCGTTTCTGATCAATTTCAAATACATACTTTTGCGAAGAAAATTTATTTTCATCCATTCTGATCTTTATTTTGACTTATTTTACTAAGAAAATTTCCCGTTTTAGAATCCCAACCTCCACTCCACCATAGATGCACAAGCGTGGCTGGTCCAGCTTAAAGGAGACAGCCAGGCAGGGAATCAATCAGAGAGCCTTTCAAGCTAAAATGGCCTTGAAAACCAGTACTGGAGTAGCCTAAATACAGTAGTAATCCGCAATTTCTGATCATTCCAAGTAGTTTTCCAGAAAATTTTAAATTATTTAAGTGTTCGGATCAGACATGCATAGCATGGTAATCGGGGGGGCGAGGGCTTAAGACAGAAACTTTTTCCTAATTGCCTTTTCGGGACTTCAAAACTGTAGATAGTCGCCAAAAACGTAATTTTTGTCACTTATAACGATGCTCTACCTTTCTAACACGCACAAACGTAAAAACTCGAAAAATGTAAAAAAAACATTGGAATAAATTAAAAAATATAGTCAAAAAATGAGTGTTTGGCGCGAACTGCCGAAAATTTGAAACCTCGTATATCCAAAAGCGCTTCAGCACCTTTTCTACGAATTGTTAAGGAGATCTCGAATTTTGATAAAGATTAAAAAAATTGGGGGTTTAAAAATCTTTCCGATGGTTAAAACCCCCGAACACCATTCATGACATAAATGCGTTTTCATGGAAAACGTTCGAAACAAAATCAATATTTTTTAGCCTAATTAAATCAGATTTACCTCTGACACTAAAGTTGTTTTAAATTCGGTAGTGTCATAAACAAATCTATCACACTTTGTCGCAACGTCATCGGTGCATGTAAAATTCAGCGACCCTTCTTTTTTCATATATTGTGAGCAATATGTGCAATACGTTACTGATCCGGACAGATCGACCGGATTAGGAAATAATAATGACGACACGTTTAAAGTAAACGGAAGGAGATATTGATTTGTATGTGATGCATTGATGCTACGATTGTCGTCATCTAAGCCGGGAATGAAACACCTGTAGAAATCATGCATGTGTATAAGGCATGAGGATCATGGGGGTCAGCCTCGGAATATTTAAAAAAGTATTACTTCATGCTTGAAAACCGGCTCTTATACATCAAAAACACTGTTTTCGACGTTACAGACGGTGCCAATTTTTCTAGGACATAAAAGCTGGAAAAATATCGAATAAATTTAAAAAATGAATAAGTTGAGTAATATATAATCAAGAAATCAGTATATGGTGCGAACGGCCGAAAATTTGAAATTTTTAAGCCAAAATTTAGCTGATTAGCATAAAACTGCATTTTTTACGATTTTTTTCGAAAAATCGATAATTCTGAGGGTCGGCATTCATTTTGCGGGGTATCAGCAGCAGACCTGTTCTTGGGGAGGGTGGTTTGGGGAGAGGTTCGGCCCCCTAGAATTGCAACTGACCTCCCGCAAAATGGCTGCGATCCCCCTACCAGAAGTGTTGATTCTTTGTAAAAGTTGGTAAAAGTTGTAAAAAGTGTGCCTTTTTGGGCGTTTTTAGCTCCTTTTTAGCTCAAAAATCTCAAATTTCCGGCGCTTCGCGCCATTCGTACATTTTTTGACTATATTCTGTTCAAATAACCAAATTTATTTCAATTTTTTCGTATTTTTTTACGTTTTTATGTTTGCGAAAGAAGAGCAGCATTGTCTGAAACGTCAAAAAATAGTGTTTTGACGAGTAACCATAATTTTTTAGCCCAAAAATGGCACTTTTTAAAAAAGTTTTGGGCCTGACCATTACCCTCCCAAAATTCTTATGCTGTATATGCATGGTCAGCAGGTGCTCTGGGGGTAAACTCATTAAAGACACGCATAATCAAAATGTTTTTTTTAAATGTATTGGTACGAAAAATTAGAAAAAAATAATCTGCACTACTTAAAATGTTTGAAATGCAAATTTCATTGTTTTAAAATTTTGTTTTATTAATCAATTCTGTCGGTAATCTAGAATTAAGTTCATTTCAAGAAAAAACGTGAAATGAGTTATTCGGCAATTGCAGGTGATATTATATTTCAAGAAATCAAAAGCACACTAGTGGGTTTACACCGAAACATGCGGCCTTATGTAACATATGTAGGCAAGTCGCCGAACCTTAATTTTTGCGCCAAATCTGTGCTATGACGTAGTCAAAAGATGTCCAGAAATAAGGAAGTCTGAAAAATATTTTTCTACTTTTCACGGAATTGTTGCATATAATATATGCATGCGTACAAATATAATTTTGAATTTTTTGGGATTGAAACTCTGAACTTCCACTATTTGCGCTTGTTAAAGTATTTTAGTATTTTATAAAAGTATTTTATTTATCTGATTTTAAAACTATAAATGACGATCGTCAAATGCCATTTTTACCTAACGTTGGGCATTCCTGCCGTAAATACCGTTATCAATACCTCGCAACAGGACATCATGAACGGTATGGAAACTAAAACGTACAAAATAAGCTGATAACGCCCCCAATTTCCAATATACTCGAATATTTCTTGCATGATCTGTGGAACAAAACATAATGACTAATAAATCAAATCAAAAGAGACATCAAAACAGCTAATTAGATGCGGTCCGAGTATACTTAAGCAAAAATGGGGCAAAGTCAAGAGGAAAGGGCCAAAAATTTATTCCTGGGAGTCTAAAGGGTTTCGGGGATTTTCGGATTCTGGGGTCTAAGACCCTAACGCCTTTGTGTGGCTCCAAGCTATCTAATTGAGCAATATGGTTATTTGGCCTGTCAAAAAACGATGTTTGGGATGAAAAGAATGTCGCAATGCCGAAATTTTGATGTACATATTTCACAAATGTACAAGTTTTAGGCAAGACATTGAAATAACGGATATTTCGATGCATTAATTGTGTTCAAATTTTCAGAATGTTCAAAAGTAATTTTTATCAAGACGTGAATTGCTAAGATTTTGCTCAAAATTATTCGAAATAGCGAATTATAGTAAATTATGCCATAATACAATACTTTTAGTTACGTTCACCACATTTTTAACCGCTCAAAATGACTATGCAGTTTAAAGTATGCCATATACGGCCTATGAGATTAAAAGTTTGATACAAGTTTTCAGCGTCCTTATCAAAATCAGATAAATAAAAACTATGAGATATTCGCAACTAAAAATAGTGACTTTAAAAGGCATGATGAAGCTGTACTATTCACCTATTCCATCCAATAACATAGACTTATCCAATCAGACAAAAAAAGAAAAGAAACGGGAAAAGAGGAATGAAAAAACTAATAAAGGGAAATAACAAATACATAAATAAGCGAAGTGAAAAAATAAAAATAGGTACCAGAATAATAACGAATACTGTTAGTAAAAGGAAAGGGATGCGAGAAAGAGCACTAATAAATCTAGAAAGAATGGAAATTTTAATTATTAAATTATTTAATCATTGTTAATTAAATTTTTTATTCACCATTTTAATTACTTAAGAGTCAATGTCTGTAAGAATCACCTTGCTGTAATAGTGACTTACGTGAGCAAAAAAATTATTTTTCTTAGTTTTAACATATACTAGCAAATGGGGCGCTTCGCCGCCCCATCTGCTAGAGTGTTTGTAAACAAATAATATCTTAACCAGTAATTAGTATAAAAAATTGAATGACTCTGCAATGGATCGGCGAGCGGTTTTTATATTTTTTATATCTAGCTGAGCTGCCCGGCGTTGCCCTGGCTGAACTTA
The DNA here is from genome assembly GCA_036768485.1 of Mermis nigrescens. Classification (NCBI taxonomy): domain Eukaryota; kingdom Metazoa; phylum Nematoda; class Enoplea; order Mermithida; family Mermithidae; genus Mermis; species Mermis nigrescens. Next base: position 186,417 of record JAVLUZ010000380.1, read on the forward strand.
GGCCTGGCTTGATAGCTGTATGGGATTGAGATGTTTCTTGTATTTTTTATTTCTCGGGACTTTTGATGTTTTTGGGATATTTCTAAAAAAATTGTTGGTAAAAACATATTGTATTTTTTAAATTTTTTAAAACTGTCTTTTGTCAACCATTTCTTTGATTAAATCCATATTTCTGATGTTATAGAATGGTTCTTAGAATTCTTTATCCTAAATCATATTTTTGATGTTCTGGGATGTTCTGTAAATTATACCATTAGATGGTTTTGGATGTTTAGAAATTTTGTTTGATCATAACCATATTTTTAACGTTTTGGAATATTAAAAAAACTTTTTTGGTCCAAAACCATACTTTTGATGTTTTTGGAGGTTTACAAATTTTTTTTGGTCAAAACCATATTTTTGATGTTTTGGGGTGTTTAAAAAATTTTTTGGTCAAAACCATTTTTTAATGTTTTGGGATGTTTAAAGATTTTTTTGGTGCAAACCATATTTTTGATGTTTTGGGACACCAATCTTACAGCACAGGATATGTTATAGCACTGGGTATGGTATATCACGTCCTATCTTGTACCATGGGGTATGTTATATCACGTCCTATCCTGTAACACTGGGTATGTTATATCACGTCCTATCTTATAGCATGGGGCATGTTATATCACGTCCTATTGTATAGCATGGGGTATGTTACATCACGTCCTATTGTATAGCATTGAGTATGTTGTATCACGTCCTATCTTATAACGTCGGGTTCAACTTTGTACAATGCTCAACTTTGCCCTTATTGTAAACAAATGCAAAAAGTTGCATATTAAATTAGCCGCTAGAAGCAAAAGCATTTGGATTTGTATTTTCGAAAGCCGCATGTTTGCTGCTTTCTTTCGAAAGCCGCATGTTTGCTGCTTTCTTTCGAAAGCCGCATGTTTGCTGCTTTCGATTGCTTCGCATTAAATTTCACGCGCGCTGGTTTACAAAGTCAAAAATTTTGACTTGGTGCAAGCTCTTTTTCAGTGATTAATCATGTTTATAAGTACCCGTACGTGATTTCCTTTCAGCCCGTCTCATACATGTTTTATGATGCCAGATCGTATATTTAAAGTAGCGAATATGGAATCAGCGGTCCCAGAAACCTCAGCGGCCAAATTTTGGAAGCAACAGTCAATCTGTGCTTCTGCAAAAAGACAAAAACCTAAATTTTACGCTATGCATAGGGTACCTTTGGGCTCCCGTATCTCAGAAACCAATTCGTGAATTTTCTTCAAATTCTACAGTAAGGTCAGTCATAAGATATCCAATAATTGGTGAGAACTTTAAAAAAATTTATCCGCTGCGATTTAAGATATTTGATAAAATACACTTGTAAATCACGTTTTTCTTACGGCATCACATCAGTTTACACTGTAGTGTAAAGTGGTTTACACCAGTCGATAGCGCATAAAAAGTTGATCTAGGGTGACTTTAAAATTTTACCCTGCGGCAATTGCATAAGCGGCTAGAGCTACCAAAACCTTTTACATAAATCCGTAGTTTCTGGATTTCAGGAGTCCGATCGAGCCATTTTAATCAAAAAATTGTAATTAGCGCCCGAGAATACCCATTGAGTGAAAATATAAGTATCACAAAATTATCCAGTAAAAACTTTTTTGCCTCACACACACACACACACACACACACACACACACACACACTTACACACAACTCGAAATTATTATTATAGATTACACAACTTTTTACGCTGATTCCGAATCTGAAAATCGTTTTACACAAAAATGATTTTTTGCTGACTTAGTTATAGGGGTGTTAAGTGTGAAAAATCGGAATATGTGCCGAAGTTCATATGTTGAATGATATTTTCCAGAATAATTAACATTTTTCAATGCAGTTTTTTCAAATTACGGAAGATCAAATGGGCTTAACAAAAAGTATAAAAAGTATGTTTACCGGATCATCCCATGGGATACAGCAGTCAATAAAAGTCAAAAATATGAATTTTTGCACTTGCAAAATTTTCACTTTTTCAGCCATAAGTCCAGAGTGGTCATGCAGAATCAAACCTTATTTCACCACAATGTGTGCCACCTATGTACCCATTTCTGTTTGAAAAATGTAGAATATGTGATGAATATTGACCACTTTTCACAAATGTGAAATTAACTCATGAGTTCGAATGTCAAAAATGATACATTTGTGTTATAAAAAATTTATCGTTTCGATCTATAACTCCAGAACTGTAAAACATTGTGCGACTGCATTATACCACAGCTTGTACCATCTATGTGCCTTAGTGCTTGCAAAAGATCATGTGTATACCTTAAATGGTTGTTGACCATTTCTGACAAACGGTAATTGAACTCAATTGGTCGAAGTCGAAAAAATCATACATGTATGGTACAAATAACTTTCCTTTTGGAGCTGTAATTCGGAAAATAAAATTCATCTTGTAGCCACATTACACCACAGTTTGCACTCTCTATTTGCCTAATTATATGCAAAAATCCATCTATATATGTTTGATATTTATTGACCATTTGTGGACAACGTTAACTTAGCTCCATTGGTCAAAATCAAAAAGTCACACATTGGTACTTCAAAAAATTTTTCTTTCGGCTCTGTAACTCAAGAATTAGGACACATCTTTTATACGCATTACACCACAGTCTCTACCATATATGTCCCTAATTGTACACAAAAAATCATCTGCATATGTTACGAGCTTATTTATCAGTCATATTTCACAAGTATGAACTTAACCTAATGGGTCAAAGTGAAAATGCATGCTTTTGTTTTAAATAATTTTATTTTCTATTTCTAACGAGAAGTAAAATCTATCTGGTGACCATACTACGCCACGGTTCGCACTATCTATTTGCCTAATTGGATGCAAAAAATTCATACATATATGTTGGATTATGTTTATTTATTATTTTTACCTGTAGAAAATCCTAACATAAAGGAATATGTTTTATATCGTCAAAACATTCTGAATGAATTAATGTGTCTTCAACGTCATCTGCCTCATCATCTAGATTTGGGTCTGGTTGGAAAAACCTTCTAAAGCAGTCATCTTCATCAGTTTCGGTTGGGACAATTGCTTCTCTTTTTCGTGATTCCCGCGACCAAAATCCTGCGATATGCTGCCATGATAAAAACTCAGATCGCTTGAATTGGGGCAATCTTCTCCCAGAATTGCTGCAAAACTTCAATTAGACTTGGAAGTCGAGGCATTAGCTGCCGATTTTCTATTTGTTTCTTGTACGTTGTAATAGCTGCATCACGCAATGTCAGTCACTCAGGCTGTAACTGGTGATTTGCTAACTCCATGTGATTTTCAAGAGATCGATGTCTTTGAAATGATTTCACGCAACCACGAAGTAAACAGTTGCAAAGATCTTTCTGATCTGTCTTTTTCTGGTAAAATTGGCACAAATCTCGCTGTTGACTGGTCCCTTGTCATGGGCTCTTCTAGGATGAGTTGCCAGATAGTCCTGGGATCAATTTCTCTTGGCTGTTTTCCTTGATGTATGATACTCTTGACATTAAATGATGATGTTCGATCTTTTTCAAACCACGAGCCAATATTTGCCTAAAAAAATTTGATGATGGGATTATGACTCGAAGAAAGTGCAATCCAAGCTGCGACTGAAATGCGAAGATTGCCCAAATTCAAGCAATCTGAGGTTTTATCATGGCAGCAAATTGCAGGATTTTGGTCGCGGGAAGCACGAAAAAGAGAAGCAATTGTCCCAACTGAAAATGATGAAGAATACCGCTTAGAAGATTTTTTCTCCAACCAGACCCAAATCTAGATGATGAGGCAGATGACGTTGAAGACACATTAATTCATTCAGAATGTTTTGACGATATAAAACATATTCCTTTATGTTAGGATTTTCTACAGGTAAAAATAATAAATAAACATAATCCAACATATATGTATGAATTTTTTGCATGCAGTTAGGCAAATAGATAGTGCGAACCGTGGCGTAGTATGGTCACCAGATAGATTTTGCTTCTCGTTAGAAATAGAAAATAAAATTATTTGAAACAAAAGCATGCATTTTTTCACTTTGACCAATTTGGTCAAGTTCACACTTGTGAAATATGGCTGATAGATAAGTACATAGAATATGCAGATGATTTTTTTGTGTACAAATAGGGACATATATGGTAGAGACTCTGGTGTAATGCGTATAAAAGATGTGTCCTAATTCTTGAGTTACAGAGCCGAAAGAAAAATGTTTTGAAGCAACAATGTGCGACTTTTTGATTTTGACCAATGGAGCTAAGTTTACGTTGTCCACAAATGGTCAATAAATATATAACATATATGGTTGGATTTTTGCATATAATCAAGCAAATAGATAGTGCAAATTGTGGTGTAATGTGGCCACAAGATGAATTTTATTTTCCGGATTAGAGCTCCAAAAGGAAAGTTATTTGTACCACACATGTATGATTTTTCGACTTTGACCAATTGAGTTCAATAAACGTTTGTCAGAAATGGTCAACAACCAGTTAAGGTATACACATGATCTTTTGCAAGCACTAAGGCACATAGATGGTACAAGCTGTGGTATAATGCAGTCGCACAATGTTTTACAGTTCTGGAGTTATAGATCGAAACGTTAAATTTTTTATAGCACAAATGTATCATTTTTGAAATTTGGACACATGAGTTAATTTCACGTTTGTCAAAAGTGGTCAATAACTATCCATCACATATCCTACATTTTTTACACAAAAATGGGTACATAGGTGGCACATATTGTGGTGAATTAAGGTTCGATTCCGTACAACCACTCTGGACTTATGGCTAAAAAAGTAAAAATGTTGCAAGTGCAAAAATTCATATTTTTGACTTTTATTGACTGCTGTATCCCGTGGGATGATCCGGTAAACAAACTTTTTATACTTTTCGTAAAGACCATTTAATCTTCTGTAATTTAAAAAAACTGCATTGAAAAATGTTAATTATTCTGGAAAATATTAATCAACATATGAAATTCGGCATATATTCCGATTTTCTACACTTTACGCCCCTATAAGTCAGCAAAAAAATTATTTTTGTGTAAAACGGTTTTCGAATTCGGAATCAGCGTAAAAATTTGTGTAATATGTGTTAAAATTAAGAAAAATTATTCTTTTACTTACGTAAGGTTAAGGTGGCCCTTACAGAAACTGACTCTTGATTACTTTCATTACTCAACTGAATTATGAACAAATTCCAATCATTTTCGTACTAAGCGTTATATCAGCTGCATTTCATTCATCATAACAAACTGTTCAGAAATTTCAAAATTTTTAAATGTCAATGCGCCAGAAATCATTCAACCGTTCTAGTGACAGCAGAAAAGCGTTACTGTGCACATAATAAACTATTTTTTATAATATTCCAATATTTGAGGGTAGATTTGGGGTATCGCGCCCTATGGATTTAAAATTAGTCTGATAAGTACAAAATTACTACTCGTAAGGCTCGTTGCGACCGTGGCCAAGAAATTTAAGGGCTGTGATTGGACAACAATGAAAACAATGCAAACCATCCAAATTAAATGATAACAGAATGCACCATATGCAATAATCACGAGCTACGAATTTGAGCGCACCATTGAAACGGGCAATTTGTTCATTAATTGGGATCTTTAGTACGACAAAGGTACGTCACGACATTTAAAATTAAAAAAACGAAGCGCCGTTACTAATCGATATAATTTTATTGCAAAACTAAAATCGCTAAATAGTTCCACGTGAAAGAATATCGATTTTTTCTATCAAGAAGCCACGCATAATGCCAACAAACATGGCCTTGATTTCACCGATAGTCACAAATTTATTCCTAAATAAACAATGAGTTTATGGCACGTACAGTACGAAGTGCGAATGTCGCGAAAAGAACTGTTTCGGTAGCATGGCTGAACCACGTATGCATATGTGGATTCGGGGTCTAAGTCCCTAGAATGCTTAAATAGGGATTCTCGGAAAAATGAGGCAAAATGAAAGCTGAAAACCGATGAAAATGAAAAAAATTCCTTCAAAAGTGCTCGAAATTGACCAGAAACCGTAGATTCTAATGATTTTAACGCTATTTTGGCGTTTATGCCAGTTTTTGACGTCCTTTCGCCCGAAAAAGTTCAATATCTGACTCCACCAGACTGGCTGACCCTCCAGACCGGTCATGCTGGGCATCTATGGTTATCCGAATTCGCGGCCGTGCGTATTCTTAGGAAGATGTTTTTAGACACCCAGAATGGCTAGTGACTATCATACATGATCTTAGGGGGTAGAGTAGGTTTCCACCCCCTCCCCAGAAAAATTTTCACCCTCCACAAATGATTAATTATCCCCCCAGAATTGACGATTTTCAGAAAGTTACCAAACATTTTCTGAAAATTCGTAAGGAAAATGCTTTTTAAAAAATTTTTAGCTATCTGTTTGCACAAAAGTGGAAAATTTTCGGCGCTTCGCATCATTATACACATGCTTTGACTATATTTTGTTCAATTTGATCCGACTTTTCCGAGTTTTTTTCGAAATTTTTATGTTTTTATGATCTAGCATTGTCAGAAACGCTAAACATGATGATGTTTCTGACGCGTACCTACCGTTTTTGGACTAAAAATGGCACTTTATTATTCCAGCCCCCCATCTCCGTGCTGTGCATGCATAATGAGACCCTCAAAATAGCTGCGACCCCCAGGACTATCAATTTCATGAAAAATCGCAGAAAGTCTGCTGTTTTAAGCTTTTTATAGCTAAATTTGAGTTCAAAAGTGCCTGCTTTTGGGATCCTCATTTTGACTATAGTTTCTTCAAGTTATTCGTTTCTTAACATTTCATAAAATTTTTACGTTTTTATCTCCGAAAACGAACCAGCTCGTCCGAAGCGGCAAAAAGCATTGTTTTTGACGTGTACCTACCGCTTTTTCGAACCCCAAAGGTACTTTATATTGATTTTTCCGGCTGATCCTCCAGAATTCCAAAATTTCCATGCTGTGCATGTATGTCGGTTGGCTTAATAATTTTCAGAGATTAAAAATACACTCAAGCATATTTTTAATACGCCACTTAGATACGTTTCTCGTGGAAACCTATTCGTCTAAAAAGTTTAAAATATTTTCGAAGATGGAGTTTTTGAGAAATGTGTAAAATTTAGTTTTATTATTCAGCAAAAATTGGCAAAATCAGATCACTTTTCTCAGAATCAATTTTACGCTCTGTTCTAAAATTACTCAAGCCAACAGAAAAATAACGTTCTCCGTAAAGGACAACTTATTCACTTTTAACGGATAAACGAACCATTTTGCATGCGAAATAGTGTTAGCAAAACATATTCTAAATGCTGAAACAAGCAGCAACATGGAAGAGTGATTCAGCATGATTTTTCGAATCATTCTGTCATTACGAGCATCATATATGCACACGGTCAAAAGGTCTTGAAGGGGTATATCAACTTTCCTTGGGGGAAGGCGGTGAACGAGTAATTTTTTACTTATTTTATGTCAAAATTTACGTATTTATATAGTCGTATTCGATTTTTCATGAATATTCGTGGTTAAATTTGCAAGAAAACAATTTAATAAGGACAATGGAATGCTGGATAAATGAACTGAACAGTCTGCTGCTCGAAAAAAGTATATGTACCTACTTGAAATTATACTATTAGGCGTCATTTGATGCTTTTCCGCGGCTGAAGCAAGTCCTGGTAGGAAGGATCCAAACATGTACATAGGGGTGAGGAGGGGAATATTACCTTCCCTGAAGAATCAGCCGGACAGATACTGTCCGACGATTTTGAGCTGATGGAACGTTTTTGCACCATTTTTGAGATCAAAAGCAGTAAAAACGTCGAAAGTTTTCCAGCGCTTCGCGCCAGATTAGTATATTTGAGTACTTTTTACTCAAAAAGCGCTCACAATTGATAAATTTTTACATTTTTCAGTGTTGAAAGTGATATAATGCAGTCAAAATGGACTAAGAATGCTTTCAAAATGCGATATTGCCACGAGAACACATTTTATAGGCTATTTTGACCATTTTGATCATTAAATGGCAAAAAAATCGTGAATGTTAAATTTACTGTTTTGGATGTATGGGATTTCACCACACCTGGGTGTGAGGGGTTCCGGGGTATGCATCCGCCCCCCACCCGAGATACCAAAATACCCCCCAGAAATCACAATACCCCCAGAATTCAATTTTTGAAATTTTTTTTCGTTCTTTTCGCAATTTTTAATGCCAATGCGTAGTGCTCGATGAGAAACGTCGGTAAATGGTGTTTTTTCGCCATACCACCATTTTTAAGACCATTTTTTTACCTTTGAAAAATCGTGCAGCCCCCAGAATTTTCTTGCTGCCCACGTATGGATTTCACCCTCCCCCAAGTTGCCGACGCTGACCTTATGCACCGATGCCCCCACCTACCCTTCCAGAGCGCATGTTTGACGAGTATGATTAAGGTTTTATCTCTCGCTTGTACCACATTATCTGCACTAGCAATCAAACGCTTAAACGAATCAAATACGTTGCGATGAGATTCATTCGATCCTCGTTGAGCTCTAATATTTTTTGAAAAAGTCGAGACAGGATCATTCAGATCTCTTTTAATTTAAAATGACTTTATGGATTAAAATGTGCAAAAAATAGCATTTAAATTAGTCTTCTATGTTCAATTTCGAGCAATTTTTGTACTAGATGTCCATATTTTCGTTCGCTTCTGACATCGATTTTTCCATATTTTATAAAAAACAGCTTTCTTCCTTGTCCTATTGGGGTCTACGAGACATGTACCTGGAGGGAGGTAGGAATTTGAGGGTCTCTAGACCTCACAATGAAAATCTCGAGAAAACGAGGTAAAATGACCGAAAAAATAGACGAAAATTGAAAATTTTCTCCATAAGTCCATTAAAGTGACCAGAAACTGTGTAGTAATGTAGTTTTAACGATATTTTAGTGCTTTCTGAGGTCATTTCGGCCGGAAAAGCTAAATTTCTGGCCATCCTAAATCGGCCAAACCCTTAGATCAGTCATGTTGTGCATCATATGGTCTAAACCCAGTCTCCTACGTAATATGCTTGGTCACATATGCAAGTTGTCCAAAACACAAGCAACGCAGTTAAAATCAGTTCTTTTTCGGCGTTTTCAGCGTCTAATTTTATTTAAAATCCTTTCCTATGCATATGTTTACAAAAATTCCGAAATTTTAAGAATATTTTCACGACCGTTTGACTATGTTGTCTGAAATTCGTTCACAAATCTTCTATGAGCAGAAATATGACGTGAGACGACGATTAGTTCGAAATACTTTAGACTGACGCTTGGTTGTAGTTCAAATGGCTGCACCATTCGTTCCATTGATGCGCATGAGGCAAGAACAAAGCCTCTTAAGAACTTAGTTCAACGTTCAGCGCCGAAAAGTTTTTAGAATTTCGGCTTATTAAATTTGCGTAAATATTTTTGAAATAATTGTTTTCGCCACAGAATCTTCGGGTGAGCCATAAAACCACACATGGGCGTGGGAGTGTCTGGGGAAGGGTTCAAACCCTAAGTGTTAAACCCCTTCCCGCAGATTACTGTAGTCCCCAGAATTATATTTCAATAACATTTTTGGTAATTTTTGGTGATTTTAGCCCACCCCCCTCCCACAGAATTTTCTTGCCGCCCATGTATGCGTAAAACGGTCATAAGAGTATTTCTGGCATAAGTAGTGAGCTCACCAGACTGACAATGTGCAAGGAAACAATGCAATTGGAATGTAAACCATAGCTTTTACAATAAGGCTTTTGATTTGATTATAAATTTAATCGAGGGCTGATAAATTTTCAAATAAGAAAAATCGTTCGGCTGATCTGATATGTTATAAATCAAGCCTTATGGCATTTTTTAAAAGTATACGCTAACAAAATTTGTTATAAGTGCCCTATCACCCTCTTCTAATTAAAAACTTTTCGCTAAAAAAATTTTATTTCAATCTTATGCTAACAAATCGCCAATGACCGACCTAAATCACTAAGCAGTAAAACGGATTGACGACAAGAAAATGACGCAAGTTAAAACAACAATCAACGTCGCAACCATGTAAAGACACAAACGATCAACAACCATGGCCGCAAATCTAAAAACGATGTATCAAGCGTAATTAAAAATGGCATAAATTTTTGAAAATTGTAGAAATCGGAAAACAGATATTAATTAGATCATAAGCAAAACATTAAAAAATTTCATTGTCGTATTTGCTACCTGTTCAAATTCTAGGTAAATACAGTCGGGAAATTTACCTCACTTGTACAACGGCATAATAAGTTACTAAAAATAAATAAATAAGATTTACTAATAAATAAAAGAGGAAAAGAAGTCAAATATTTGTGAAAAATAAATCACTAGATAAATAATAAATAATACCCTAAAATCGTAAGGTTCGAGGAAACATGGACAGGCAGTCATATTGAAGATGAACTTCTTATAAAGTCTCGAACATCGGTAACACAAAAAGCGATAGGCAAATGACTCAGTTTTCGATCTTTTTATCTATTATTTGAAACTAAAACGCGTGTAATATCTGAAATACACATAATAGTATACAGACATGCACAGCATGGAAATTCTGAGGAAGTGAGATTGAAAAGTGCCGTTTTTTAGCCTAAAAATAATAGTTGCGCGTCAAAACACATCGTTTTTCGGCGTTTTTGACGATACTCTATCATTCTAGAGCATAAAAGAATTATTTTAAAAGAATCAAAAAATCGAACAAATTGAACAAAATATAGTCAAAACATGAGTATAATAGCGCGAAGCGTCGAAAATTTGACACTTTTGAGCAAAATTTATAGCTAAAACCGCTTAGAAAAGCGCCTTTTCTACAAATTTTAAGAAAGTTTCTGGTAACTTCTAAAAAATCGCAAATTCAAGGGGGTTGGCCCCCAAACTCCCCCAGGATCATGTATGGTAGTGTATAATACGTACGCCATATATACGTAAACTATATAAAATCCATTGCATAAAGTAAGATATTCTGAATTTATGCATAGGCTAGACTTGTATTATGAATATAAAGGCAGCAAGCAGGGACTAAGGAGCCTAAAAGCTAAGACAAGTCGTAGAAATTCTTATTTCATGTTAAGGGTCAGAGTCGGAAGGAGGCAAAATTGCCAGAATTCGACAGCAGTAAATACAGTGTTCATAGATTTTTGCAAGTCATATGACAAAAACGATGAAAATTATCTGTGTAAGATTGTTTTTATGCATCAAAAAACTTTGACCGTTTTTCTCATTCTGGCTTAATTTAAGCTACTTAGTTCCAACATCATCGCCAGTTTGTCCCTAAAAATGATGCAAAAATGTTCCAAAAGCTCAAAATTGTTTAGCAGTTCTTGTATCTCTGACTCGTCAAAGAATAAGGTCACTCAAATTGCTTAATTGGTAGGAATCCGTCGTCACCAGCATGAAAATTCTGGGGGATGAAACAAGAATGTTTTTCTAAAATGCTAAACAATTGACAAGCGTCAGACATTTCTGACAATGCTCTATCTTTCTAAAACATAAAAACATAAGAAAAGTTCGTAAAATATCAAATTAATTCGAATAAATTGAACCAAACATGGTCAAAAAATCAGGATATTGAATATTCTGACACCTTTGAGTCAGCAGATAGCTAAAAACGCTTGAAACAGCACTTAATCTAATTTTTTTTAGAAAATTGCGAATAACGGGGAAGATAAAAAAGTTTTTGAAGGTGGGAGGCTAAAAATCTCCCAGAAACCATTAAGATCATGTAATGGTCACGACTTTATGCGATAACGATAATTGTCAAATCGGGTAACTTATTATTCTAAAAAACAAAAAAAGCGCGGAAAAGGATAGAAAAACGTTTTTATCGGAGAAAATAGGGAAGATTGCTTAATCTAGAAGACCACCTTGCATTTGAATATTGCTTAATCTAGAAGACCACCTTACATTAGAATAATAAATATTGGATACTAAACAAATAAATTAAATTATTAAATTAAATATTATATCCCAATTTAAATTAGGTAGTGGAAATAACAGAATCAGCTGACTTCCAATCATTTTTAACATTTCCCTCTTCATCGTCGCGTTCCAGGCGTTTTACGATAATCCCAAGACTTTCGTGAATTTTCGTCAAACATTTCGCCGTGCTTTTGAAATAATCAGCATCTTCGGTAAAGCTTGTTGAATCGGATTTTTTGTCCGATTTCCAAATTTCTTCGGTTTCCAATTCATATAAATTCGACGGCAATGATTGTTTTTTGCAATATGACGACTGATTTCGAGTTGAAATAGGAGACTCGGATTGTTTTCGCTTTTCGTGCACTTTTGCTTGACTCGTTTTTTGGCACGTGGCCAAAATTTCTGTTTTATGTATTTAATTATTGAATCGCGATGAAACCGATGTCCTGGTCGACTCATGCACAACAACCAAGGCAGCCAATCGAGCAACAAAACTTTCACCTAAAAAAGTTACTGCAATGAAGTATCTAGTTTGAAAGCAAGCCAACGGACGTTAAAAGTTTTCTGTGATGCAGAAGATCATATGTGGATATAGAGGGGGCGGCCGCCCCTTTTGTCTAAAAATATATGGGCGCTATAGAGAATGATGTGTATTTTTTGATGATTTTAGCCATTTTTTATCACGATTCTTCGAAATTTTCCGGCGCTGACATTTACCGACTTTCTTGGCGTTCTAAAAATTTTATTTTTTGCGTCACAATAGTTCTTTATGAACAGAAAAAGTATCTTTTAGGTCATAAAACGATTTCTCGAGTAATTTACGGTGTTTTGCGCCGATTTTTGCCGTCAAGTTTTGCACGTTTTTCGCATAAACAATTTCGAAAATTTCGAATTTGTTCAAGATTACAAAGTATTCTGTCTATGAAAAGACGGCAAAAAATCGATGCTTTAAGCATAATTTTTTAATTTCTTGGACACTATTAGGAAAATTTGAGGTTCTGCCCACCCTGTCAGAAAATCCTGGATCCGCCACTGTAGATCACACATATATCAGTTATGTCGTTGTCATAAATATCTTTGTAGAAGTGCCACAGCTAGTCTTCAAATTTTTTATTACTATAAGAAATTTGAGAAAGCCCAGCTGTACAACAGAGCAGATGATTTAATTAAGACGGATGAGAATTTAGAGGGAGCAGCAATTACACGTGAACAATGGACTCCCAAAATTCGAACCCTTGGAATACAATTTTCAAAATTCTCAGTTTTTTCCGATCCTAGTGCGAATTTTTTTAACATTTTCGCATTATTAAAGTAGCGTTGTATTCTACTTTATGGCATAAGACATGTGGACGCGAGCAGCAATAGGTAACTTCAATTATATCAGGCCACGCTTTGATGTGAACTTCCAAAATTTTCCATTGCTTTGTGGCACGTTTCAGCACATGTTAAATATTTTGTCAACAATCTACCCACTTTTTCCAGATGTTTTCTTAGTCATTTCGGAGCTTTTAAGAATTTTCTGCTCCGGAAAGCGTTTTATTAATCGGAAGAGAGTGACTGCTAGCAAAACCTTGCCGATATTTTTTGACAGTTTGCTAAAATTGGAAGTATCGCCTCCTCCCGATCATTGATTTTAGACAAAATAATCAAACATTTTGTCACTTCAGTTTTACTTTGAAACGCTGCATTTTTCCTTTCCTTGTCGGTCATTCTTGTAGAATTAAATTTAAGGCTGACTTGATCTTACTGGTCTTTTAACCATTTTTTCAAGATTCTAGTTCGTTTTTTCCGGAATAGAGCTAAAATATTGTATTATTCATATCTTTTTATCAATCGTTGATGAAACTCACCCCATCGGACATTGTGTGCGTATTAGGCGTTCTGTAATGCAATCCGATTATCAGGACGTTGAAGAAGACTGAGGCGGAGATAATGATAATGTCACAAGTAAAAAATATAATGATAGCTGGCGCCGAATCCGACTTAGGCGGTATCATCTGGCTTATAAGGTTCAAGAAAACGCAAACGGACAAGAGAACGGTGATTTCTGCAAAATACATACGTGAAAGAGAATAAAAATCGGATACAAATAAAAACGCAGATAGAACAAAACAAAAATCAAATAAATAAACCTGATAATGCAAACTTAAATAATGCGAAAAAACGAAGCAAATACGTCCACAAGCCACTAAATGTAAAGTGCGTAATATTGTGAGTAAAGCTACGAGCTTTTAATTTAAATTCGGTGATGATAATGTGATAAAATTAATTCACTGTTTTCGGCCAATTTCAAGCACAAATTCTATCCGTTTTCGGTCGTTATTCTGTCTTTTATTTTCTTCATAAAATTTCGTATTTTTCCGTTTAAGACCCCAAACCTTCCGTTTATGTCTAGTGCTGAGCAGACGTGTTCTTGGGTAAGGGAGTTTGTGGAGAGTGTGGCTTGACCCTCCAGAATTATCGATTTTTTGTAAAAGTTGGTGAAAGTTGTAAAAAGTGAACCTTTTTAAGCGTTTTTAGCCCATCGTTGCCTCAAAAATCTCAAATATTCGGCGCTTAGCGTCATACACACATTTTTTGACCGTATTTTGTTCGATTTACTCCATTTTATTCAAATTTTTTCGAAATTTCTATTAAACATTTCTATGCTTTAGAAAAAAACGAGCGTTGTCTGAAACATCAAAAAACAGTTTTTGACGTATACCCATTGTTTTTTAACCTGAAAAAAGCACTTGTTAGTAAGTATTTGGGCCTGACCCCCCTAGAATTCCCATGCTGTACATGTGTGGTGCTGAAGTGCTATGTTGACTATAAACATAAAGCTATGCTTACCCAAAGTTACTTTTTCGCCGCATTCTGCAGGAAGCGCAAATCCTAAAAAATGGTGTCAAATTTCTCATTGCGAAGCAGGAATTCGAGGAAAGTGAAATATGAAGGAACAGAAGCGTTTTTAAGGCATCACGCCATCGGTTTTCCTCTTCTCAGACATATTTTAGATATTCTCCGGGTTTCACTTTTTTCTAAATTTAAAATTTATAAAATTTAATTTTTTACACGATTATACGATAGGCTCAATTTGCCTTGTGGTACTTTAAAGCCACTGTAAACAATAAAAATGATTTTATCAAAATTTGCACGTTTCGACAACTGACTACAGATTAAAAATGCTGTATGTATAAACGTCAACAACCCGTAATAATAGTGCACTTATTCCATTCATTCTCAACTGATCGAAATACGAATAAAACGGTGTAATAAACGAATAAGTTTAATCACGAGTAAGCAATCCGCATTTAATTAAAAAATAATTCTTCGAAAATTAATAGGGTTGTGAAAATAATTTAGTTTATGCGCAAAATTTACAAAGAGCTGAAAAAACTATTTTAATTTAAATTAGGTGTTCATCCTCAAAAACGTAATCTAGTGTAGCTGAAACTTCACCAGCTTTCTTCGACGTCAAGCATGGAAAATAGCATTCAATTAGCTCAACCCTCCGTTTACCGTGTCCAATGCCGGAGGCATAATGAATCACTTTCGTGGCATTTTTTTCTGTTCTACCTTATCCATGTGTCCAAAACTTTGTCTAGCCTCGTTTTGGCTTCAGTTACATCGTTTTTAATGGTTTAGCTCGAAGAGGAGTTATAGAGTAGTAAGAAATAAGCATTTTTTGGCCTATTTACAGTGATATCACAAAAACTCAAGATGGGAAAATAAGGTTCTAATAAGAAAATTTAGTGGTTTATTCCTTTCCAGCTCTTTAAATGCATCCCCTGGATGTGTTTAACACAACAGAAATCTACTTTTTCTTGTTTTTGCATAATGTCCAACAGGTGCCTATTCTTATGCATTGTGATAGTTTTTTAATTATACCTCTTTCAAAAATAATTTTCACAGAAAATAACATACATATTCAGAAAGAGCATAAAAAATTGCACTAAATGAAAGTAATAGCTGTCAGAGAATGTTAAGAAGGCATAGCTTAATATGCACTAGGAGTTTATGCCATGATGGTGCACTTCGACTGCAAAAAATATGATGGTAAACGGAGGGTTAAGTATCTCAGAAATTATGAGACCAATATGCGGTTTATATTTTCTGTGCCGCGCTGTGTTATAGAGAGAATTAGGCAAAATTATGTTTAAAAAATATGATACACGCAGATTTTTAATAATGTGATCATGCGTAACAAACAATCAGTAGATGAGTGCTGTTGATTCCTTCATCATGCAAAATTTTTGACATAGAGTTACTACTCGGAAATCGTTTTTGTCAGTATTTTCTTTATAACAAGTTTTTTTGAATACATAAGGTTTCATCGAATAGGCTGCGGTCTCACAAGGGCTATCTAGTTTAACGAAACCAATTTTCATTGCTTTTTAGATAACGGATATAAACAAAATACCAATTTACCGTCTCTATTGACAAAAAAGCATGATTTTCTAATCAAATCAAGATCTCATTCTTTTCCACCTTTCAATTTTTTCTAACCTTCAATACATACAAAATAAATAGATAAGTAGCTGAATAAAATTCTCCGTTTCAAATTGGCAATGCTTGTTTTAGTAAGCTAAATAAATAAAATTATCCTCACCTAGAATTGTAATCATTAGAATTAAGAATACTGGGTATTATCACATTAATTCCGCAATAGAGCGTTCGGCGTCTCAAATGGAAGTAAAACCTCAGAGAAACATACGGTTCTGGACAACATGCGTACTTTTCTTCAATGCGTAACACAGGCTCGTCTTGAAAATTAAAACAAATTTGTTAAAATTTAATGATTTGGTATTTTTATTCATTTATCACATTATTCCTTCAATTGATTATATTTTTTATTCATGTTGTATTTTGTTATATTTATTACATTCATTATATTTTATTTCGTATACCTCTATTCTACGTGAAATGTTGAAACTTGCTAATAATCAAGAACCTGCAACGCATCACGTGGTTAGCAATACGCGCTTGACGGGTCATTATAACTTAGCACTTCTTTTCGGAAAACTATTCAATGCAACTCGTATTGTGTTAATACTCGTACTTGCGATTGAAGCTCATGAATTTATTAAGTTCATTCTCACGCTAATTTTATGAACTGCTCTAATTAGTGTTCCTCAAACGTGGGCTCCGACTACAATATTTTTTACCTTGAGTCAGAATTTAAAGTGTTCTAAAACAGTGGCGGATCTAGGATTTTCCTAAGGGGGGCGGTACCCCTATGGGGGCGGAACCCTGACTTGGGCGGAAAAATTAGCCGTTTCAACCCGAAAATCGCTAAAAATCGCTCCAAAATGCTTGATTTTGCGCAGCCTCAGCTTTAAACCGCGTTAACACCCGAAACGTAATGAGTTTGAACCGGCCTATGTTAGACTTGTATCTGACGGCCAGGCATGCATGGCATATAAATTTTGAGATGGAAATGTGAAAGTTTAAAAAGCCTTTGTAGGCTCTAAATGGCGAATACGCGTAAAAGCATCGCTGTTTGGCGATTTTGACGAAATAATAACAGAAAGTCATCTATATGGAAAAATAATAAAATAAATTTAAAAAAAAAAATAATAATAAAATAAATTTAAAAAAAAAATAAATAAATAAATTTAAAAAAAATAATAATAATAAATAAATAAATAAATAAAAAAAATAAATAAATAAATAAATAAATAAAAGGTAAATAAATTAGGCATGCTGTTAGTATAAAAGAAACAAAAAGACGCGAGAAATAGTATATACACAAGTATATAAAAAGCACACAAAATTATATTATGAGAAATTACGGGTTTTACGAGGTGCAAGAGTTCAAGTGAAACGAGAGAAGTAAGCAGGAGTTATACAGAATAAATACACAAAAAAACGTGAAAAATATAAACAGGCGAGGTCATCAGAGAGGAACTAGGTTGCTACAGTTTCGTGCCTTTAATCCTCTGACTGTCACTGCAACCTAGCGGCACCAGTCTAGGCGGCTAGACTGCCTCTCATCGTTGAGAAGAAAAAAAAATAAATAAATAAATAAATAATAATAAAAAAAAGGGAAAAATTAATTAATTGAATAAAGAAATAAACGAATTAACATTATAGATACTATAAATATTATGCTATATAAAAAAGAAACATTAATAGAGAATATATAAATAATTAAAAAATAAATGAAATAATAAATAATAAAACAATTGTAAACCTACACGTGAATTACTGCCGTAACTGGCCTGTTCAATCACGTGAGGAAACACAATGAGTAAATAGATAGCGAGAGCAGGACAGGAATAGAAAATCTACATCGATGTGCCCGAATACTATGAATACTATAATAATAGTAATAACATCAATAACAAAAAGAATATTCTAAAAGAAAGAAAATAAATAAAAATCATTGTGAACCTACACATGAAATACTGCCGTACCTGGCCTGTTCAATCATGTGAGGAAATACAATGAGTAAACGAAAAGCGAGTGCTAAGGCGGAAAAAAATAAAAATGTGGGATTGACGTGGGAACATGCCGACGCAACTACATACTCATTTGATTAGCGTACTCTAATGAAAACCGAAGCTACTTACTAATACGGATGTAGTTATGAAGCGCGTCTGGGAATGTGACGGGAGGCGCAGTGCAAACGCGAAGAAAAAATTCAAAATGTCGTTATTGGAAAATTTAAAGTATTGTTGACGTATAATTTTAACATATTGGCTTTGCTTACAGTTTGGTGAAGCTACTTATTCATGCGCATAATGCTGGAAGCAGCGTCCTAACAGCGATGATAAAATCAAAACGGTCTTAAACAGTTCTGAATATAAGAATGTGCTGGAAAATCAGAAAGGTCGCTGTTGGAAAATTTTAAGTATTTTTGGCGCATGATTTTAACATTATAGCCCTGTTTTTGCAATTTGAGTGACAGATGATTCACGCGCGCTTTGAAAAATTCTTCTTTAGAGCAAAGACGCGCAAAACGATGGAGCTGACTTACAAAAACGGCATATAAAAGATTTTTAGGTACGTTAGAGTCTGAAAAAGGGAAATTAACAATAGGAAATCGAAATTGTTCCCTTTTATCAAAAATCGTGTAAGAAATCGGTGTAGAAAGATTAATTTCGACGTCTAAATAACTAACTTTTTGAGCAGAAAAAGTTTCCGTGACATTTAATGATTTTGGGTAAATCTCTTTGATGTAATCACGAAAATTTGAAATATTTATAGCTGCGATGTCATCAATGTAACGAGTTACGTTATTAAAACAATAAGCAGAGTCATTATTTTTAGACGATGATAGGAATTTATATTCGCAGTAGAAAAGGAAAAGATCCGCCAAAAGTGGAGAATAATTAGATCCCATTGGGATGCCAATTTTTTGATGAAAGATTTTACTTCCAAAATTAACGAATGAATTTTGGATCAAAAATTTAAGACTTTTTGTAAAAGTGTCAAAGTCAAAAGTGAAATAAGACTTTTTATCCGAGGGAGAAGAACTCCAGTATGATTTGAAACCGTTAGTACATAAAAATTTATTCTTTTCAAAGGGTTTCTCCAGGAAATCAAAAGAAGTGGAAATAAGGTCATTTTGCGGAAGAGATGTGTAAAGAGTTGAAAAATCGAATGTATTAATCGATTTAATCTTTTTAATTGATTCTAATTTCTTAACGAAAGAAAATGAATTATTGATAGACCAGAATCTGTTAATTCGAGAATTTCTAAAAATGGCTTTACAATAGTTCTCCCAGAAACGACGGACTAACTTGAGGCCTTCAGTAACTAGCGACGATATGAAAGTAGTAGAACAATTTTTAGCCGAAGTAATAAACCTGGATTTATAGGGAATTTTGTGTAGTTTTGGAATCCAATACATATAAGGTAGTTTTTTGTTGAGACGTCCTTCATTAACAGGTCCGGAAAACTTAGAAAAAATATTTTTCTGAAACTGAATATGGTCAAAGATAATGTTTTCTTCACGTAAGTTAGACAAAACGTAGGTACCACTAGAGGGTAGGGATGGAGATGAAAAATAGCCCAACTCCTCACAAAGAACGGACAAATAATGATGCTTACATATGATAACTAAGTTATTACTAGCTTTATCTGCGACGGTGATGACAAAATGATCATGTAAATTCTTAAGTTTCTCTTTAACGATAGTTTTACCGAGGAGCGAATTAGAAAAGGAAGGAAAATTTGATTTTTTAAATTTATGAATTCTTTGTGAAACAACTTGTTTTATTCGATTTCTCCAGTCAAACAGCGAAGAAACAGGGGCTTTTTCTCGTTTGGCCCAATTAATGACAAAATTATCGAGAGCATGAAAAATGTCATTCTCACAAACATCCCAATTTATACGAGGAGTTTCACGGAAATTAGGACCTTTATTGAAAAGTGAAATTAAGTCAGGATCCCCAATGAAGTTCAAATCACCAGTAATGACATGACCACATGGTTGATAAACATATGGGGATGAATGACAATGACAGGGCGGAATGACACCAGTTGATGAAAATTCTTCGACGACTTGTCTATAATTTAATATCTTAGATCTAATGGGTTGAGTTAAACGATATGTAACGACAGGAGGATTTTGACATTTGAAATTAGGAGGAACGAGCTTAGTAACGCATTTTGAATGAAAAATCGAGGGCAAGTTAATGAAGTCAAAACCTTTATTCTTAAAAGTAAGTCGAAAAAAGCTAGGAGTATAATCAGTTTTCATCAACGAGACAGGCTTATAGAGCCTATAATAAGAAATTGCGGAAATTATGCCAAAACATCGTTTTTCGTTGTAGGAAAATTCATGGGTGGATAATGAAACAACGTTTTCACGTAAAGATTTGAGATTTTTTAAAGAAAGACCGAAAATAAGTTTGCGTAAATTGAAAGTCCCATTTTCAGAATCTAATATTCTGCAACATTCATCGAAGGAAGGGATTATGATCAATCTTAATGATGACGGCTTTTTGCGACCATGACCACGATGATTACGCTGAGTACGGAACTCATGGCTAAAATGAGGGGCTTGCTCAGTGCCATTCATTGAAATATTGCCAAAACCAGTAATATTGTCATTTAAGCCGAAAGGGAAGATAGTTTGGAGTGATTTGATCCAGAAAAGTTCCCTTTTAAGAATATTAGACGGGTCTGAGACAAGTTCTAAAAATTGTATTTTCAAATCCATGAATGAATGATTAGGTTGGTTGAAATGAGAGACCAAAGGAGTTGAAAGTTTATTTTCCTTTATTTTATTCCGATGACCATTTAAGCGACTCCTAAGGGATTGACTAGTTTGGCCTACATACTGCAAACCACATACTTTACAAGAAATTAAATAGATGATATTATTGGATGTGCAAGACAAGTTAGATGAACTAATGACATGAAAGGAACGATTATTAGAATGACTATGAAACGTGATGTCGGTAAAAAGAGAATATTTGCAAGTAAGGCACCTCTTATTACTACATTTATTTATTTCAAAATTTATATTGTTTCTTACCTGACTAGTAGTAAGTACCCCAGGGCAGGAAGAGGTAGAAGGTTTGCAGTTCATCATGATATAGTGATAAAAAGGTCCTGGCCCCTTGTTATGAGAAGTACTGGTAACCCATATACAACTCAGCCAATACAGGATGGCAGGACGAACTTAGGACACCAGGGAGCACCACCCTAACAGGCTACAGAGGCCGCAAACTGCAAAAACCGGTACTACCGTACGATTACAGCTGTGGGTAACCAAAACCTCCTTTGGCCCAGTATCCACGCGACATGTAACACTCCAGGGATCGTTCCTAAGTCAGCCCTTGCTAAGACATTTATATACCGCTTGACACCGGCACCAACTTGCAATCATGAGTGAAACTCATGGCCAAGAAGAGCTTCCCGCCGTGTCCTCTAGCCCTGCGGTTGTTAGTAAAAGAAATGAAATAAAATAAATAAAAATAAAATAAAATTAAAAAATAAATAAATAAATAAATAAATATATATATATATATGTCAATAAAAAATAATAATAATATTAAAAGAATAATAATGATAAATAAATAATATATAATATATTAGTATTAAAATATAAAGAAAAGAAAAGGTAAGAAAAAAGGATGAAAAATGGAGAAGAAAAAAAATAATAAATAAAAATTAATAAATAAAATTAATAAATAAAAAATTAATAAATAAATAAATACATAAATAAATAAATAAGAGGTCTTTCTTTATAAAGCATGAAAAGATTAGATAATTTTCGGAAAAAATTGAAAAAATTATGCAAAAAGTACATAATATCGTCAAAAACAGTATATGGTGCAAAAATTCGACACTTCTGAGCAAATAAATGGCTAAAAACGCTTAAAACAGCACTTTTTCTACGACTTTTTTAGAAAATTTCAGAAAATCGTGAATTCTGAGAGAGAAGCGAGAAAATTTCTGTGGAGGGGTGGGGGTTGAAAAATTTGCAGGGTGGGGGTTCAAAACCTGGTATGATTTTGATGATATATAATGTATGATCAGACGAATAATTGTTTAAACAAAAATTTTAACTAATTAGTTAAATAATTTCAATAAATAAAATTCCCGCGATCATATATGCTTTCTAAGCAAATAAAATAATAATTAAGTAATTTAATTTAATTGAATCATTTGTTAAATTTAATAATTTATAATCGAGTCACCCAGTAGCAACCACTCTCCATTTTCCGTAAAATCAGACATATCCACCACGTCGTCCTCCTTCTGCAAATCTAATTTCCATCCATGGTAAGCCCATGATCCGAACTAATATAGATTATTGAATTTTTGATAAATTTGTCTCTGAAGTTTTCGTTGCTCAGCTCAAAATTTTTTGTATGAATAATATATCATAAATTTGTAGTAAAAGTAGTATTTTTTAATACAAAGTTTTCAGGAATTTTTCGGCTTACACTGAAACCATTTAAGCAACTACTTCGATTACGGAAGCGATTCAAACTGGAAAATAACCATGATATTGTACGTTGCAATCGACAGAACAAAAAGTTTTATTGTGGTAGATTGCATTAATGCAGGCCGCACAAATACATGATAATTCTAGAGGTTTAACACCGAAATAATTTCTTAAAGTAATTTTTCGGCTAAAAAGCTAAGGGTACACGCAGTGATGGATCTAGGATTCTGTAAGAGACGGAGGCGGACTCAAAAATTAGCCCAAAAAGTTTAAAAAATTTTCCGAAAAAAACTGTTCATTATGCTTTAAGTTGTAGTTCTTAGGCCAAATCATTTCTAATGCAAAAATTTTTTTAATTTTTCTTGAATTTTAGAGATGTTTCTATAAAAAACACGGAAAAATAGTGCAAAAATCCACACAAAGCGCCAAAAAGTACTCGAGAAATTATTGTAAGAAGTACAAAATCTTTGTTCTGTGCAAAAACACTCTTTTGACGTAAAAATAAGGTTTTTAGAGCGTCAAGAATGTCAATAAATGTCAATAATGAGTAATCAAAATTTTTTTGAAGAATCGTGATAAAAACGGCCAAAAAATTAAAAAAGACAACTATTCCTTCTTGCTCCCGAATATTTTTTGATTTTTTTTCTACCTCATGCTAACTCCCTCTCCCAAATCCGCCCTTGGATAAACATGTCAAAAACACTGTTTTTTGACTTTTTGGACGATGCTCGTTTTTTAAAACACAAAAACATAGAAAAATGTTAAAAAGAATTTGAAAAAAATTCGAGCAAATTTAACAAAATAAAGTGAAAAAATTTGAGTAAAAGTTAGATAAAACAGCATAAAACAGTACAGTCTTCGATTTTTTTAAAAGAAAATCGATAATTAAGGCGGTCGAAGATATTTTTCGTGGGGAAGAGCGGGTCAATAGTCATTCTGAAGGTCCAGCACGTCCAAGCCTCTCAGGGACATTTATAGCTATTTACTTTCACTAAGTCTAAAAATTCAAAATAGAAAGTTACGTTGAACATATTATCAAAAATTTTTTCTCCTTTCTAAATCTTTTGCGTGCCTAAAAGGACTAGTTGCTACTCGCAAAGTTTGTGGTAAGGTTTTTTAAATTTTTTGAATAAAATTTCTGATTCTGGGTGGCCAGCCGAGAACACGGTTAATTATTCTGTAATACAAATAAAAATATAGCAAATTCATTAAAAATTTGCATTAAATGCATCAATGATTTTTCATTTCAATTAAGTTTTTTCTGCTCATGAAGGTTTAAAAAATACTATACGAAATACCTTCAAGTAGCAAATTTGATCGTCGAACGGGAACCAAGTAATGTCAATGTTGCAACTTGACTGCAGAATCGCCGGAGGAAGCCAACTAACTACGCCATCATGGTGAACGACCATGTTTGACTTATAAGTTGTATCAAATTTACGATCGACGCTGGAAGAAAAGTTAAAAGAGCATACGAGTTTTCGGGGGATTTGAACCCCCACCCTATCCTAAGAATGGCTACTGACCAGACTGGTTCTTAGAGGGGGTTTGACCTCCCCAAAATCCCACTGACCCCCGCAAAATGGCTGTGACCTCCCAGAATTATCGATTTTTTGTGAAAGTTCGTAAAAGTTGTAAAAAAGCTTGCCTTTTTAAGCGTTTTTAGCTCAATTTTTGGCTCAAAAATCTCAAATTTGCAGCGCTTCGCGCCATACATACATTTTTTGACCATATTTTGTTAAATTTACTCACATGTTTTTTACGTTTTTATGTTCTAGAAAAAAGGAGCATTTTCTAAAATATCAAAAACGGTGTTCTTTTCTACGTGTACTTATCATTTTAGCTAAAAAAGGCACTTCTTCAAACATTTTTGGGCCTGATCCCCCCAGAATTCCTATGCTGTACATGTATGATACTGACACCCGCAAAATGGCTGCAATCCTCCACACAGAATTGTTGATTTTTCGTAAGAATTCTTAGAATTGTAGATTTTTAAGAGTTGTTAGCTCATTTTTAGAATAAAAGTCTGAAATCTTCGACGCTCCGTGCCGCACGCACATTTTTTGATTTTATTTTGTTCAACTTACTCGTTTTTTTAGATCTTCCTAAATTGTTTATGTTTTTAAGTTCTATACAGAATGAGCATCGTCCAAAACGTCAAAAATAGTCTTTTTGACTTATACCCATCGTTTTCAAGCCAAAAAAGACACTTTTAGAAATTTTTTAGGCCTTATCCCCAGAATTTTTATGCTGTACATGAAATAATTACAGTACACAATTAAATAAATGAATTAGCTTTCGACGACCTCCTTTGTGAAGCTGTAAGATAGAATATTTTATTTTTATGGGGTAAAAAGAGCAAAACCAAGCGGGCAACCGAGCGAGAGCACACTTACGTGACACGACACGAGAAAACAAAGTTATGAGCTTACTAAATGATCCGAGAAAAAAGGAATGTAGGAGTAAGTTTGCAGAAATTGGAAAGTCAAGGCGAATTTCGGTGTATATGAAGTTTTTTATATGGGGTTTAGCTTAACTAACTGCATTACACATGAATATTGAGAACCTGCGCTAATTGCGTTCCGGATAAAGATCTTCGGCGATCGTGATTTAAGTCATATATACGGGGAAACAGAAATATTGGGAATTCCGAGATGAAAAACGTGTTGCGTTGAAACATAAAAATGATGTCATGGGTTGAGTCTTGCACTATGACATAAAATATGAAATTTGTTATAGTTATAAATCCTTTTTTCATAATTGAGAGTTCTGATTAAAGTTTTGAGCTGAAACGCGTCGAAATCGCGAATTTTCGGCGAAAATGACAATGAGAATTTAAAAAACAATCAGAAGGACGAGTCGTCCTTCCATGCATGATCTTGGGGGTTCAACCATTTCCCTGGAAAATTTTTAACCCCAAGAATTTTTTCGACCCTCTTCCTTCTGCTAAAAACGATTCGTGATTTTCCAAGAAATTTCAAAGAATTACTAGGAAAGGTATCTGCTTAAAAGTAAAAAATTTTCGTCGCGTCGCGCCGTTTCTTTGACTATAGTTTTTCCGATTTAATCGGATCTTTCCTGCTATTTTTTAAAGCTTCTCAAGTTTTTATACTCTGAGAAGATAAAGCATAGTCAGAAGCACCGAAAAATAATTTTTGACGTGAACCTTTTTTTGTGATTCCAAAAAAGGCACTTTAAAACCACCACTCCCCAGAATTCTCATCTTGTGCACATCTGATTCCATCCATATTCTCTTCATTTATTTCACATATGCACTTGCCAAAATCATCTCACCTGTTATATAATATAACATCGGGATTCCATAATCTATTAGCCGGAAATCTGAGATCAGGTACCCCACCATGATCGACAGGATCCCACGTTAAGCGATAATCGGTCCAATTCTTAAATAAAAATGTAGTGACGGACCCAGAATTTTCTGACAAGATAGGCGGTACCCCAAATTTTTTAAATAGCGTTAAAAAAGTCCGGAAATTCGTCCATAAGGCTTCAAATAGCAGTTATAGTCGTGCTTTGATAAGCAAGAACATTTCTGATGCAAAAAGAGATCAAAGTTTCTGAAAATTATGCTTTTTTTAACGAAAAATCTTAAAATTAGCGCAAAAATCGGCACAAAGAGTCGAGAAAATACCCAAGAAATCGTTGTGAGAGCAAGAAAATCTTTCTTCTGAGCAAAAACTATTCTTCTGACGTCGAACAAAGTTTTTAGAACGGCAAGAAAGTCAAAGTCAGTGAATGTTATCAACCAATACTACCCGCGCCAGAAAAATTTCAAAAATTATGATAAAGATGAGAGAAATCGTAAAAATACACATCTATTTTCATTGCGCACAACTAGTTTTTACGACAAGGGGCGGCCGGCCCCTTACATAATCCGCTCTTTAAATTGTGTGATCTGACGAATTAGTAATTTAGTAGACAATCAGTCAGAGAAGGTAGTAATTTTAACGACCAACCTAAATATTATAGCAAGCTTGAATAAGGCGATAAGTTAAAAATATAAAATAGAATAATTCGAAACAAAAAGTTAACAATTCTTTTGGCAAAATTAGGAACTAATACCAGGAGAATCGACCTTGATCAAAACACGACAAAATTTATCATAGTTAAAAAATATATATTGTGCACTTTGATGTGTTGGCTTCTCAGTATGAATATATTATTCACTTATCACGGAAACGAATTCTTGTTGTGTAATCACGGTACAATTTTACAGCTTTCGATTAAAAATCGGATTTTACCTAAATTTCCCAAGTCTCACAATTAATTATTCGTCCAACAATACTAAGTCGACATTGGCAATGCGATAAGACTGTTTATTATCGTGTTTGTGTGATCTGCCTTATCTCTGTGTCTTAAACTTTGTCTATCCTTGCTTTGGCTCCACTTACATCGTTTTTAATGGCTTAGCTCTATAAGAAGTTATGGAGCAGATAGAAATGAGCATTTTTTGGCCTATTTACAGATATATCACAAAAATTCAAAATAAGATAATGTGGTTCTAATAAAAAGTCATCTGGTTGCGTTTGACTCAACAGAAATCTACTTTTTCTTGTTTTTGCATGGTTGTCCACCAGGTGCATATTCTTATGTATTGTAAAAGTTTTTTGGTTGCAACTCAAAAATAATTTTCATAAAAAGTAATATAGGCACATATTTAGAGAGAGCATAAAAGATTGCATATAATAATGAAGGTAACACTCTTCGACTACAAAAATATGATGGTCAACGGAGGAGGGTTAACGTGGTGATTGGAAAAAAAATTTCTTGATATTATTGCATCTCTAATGGAATTTTCGTTCATTTTTTATGATGGATGGCCAAACTCTTAACATCCATAATATTAAATAATGCGGTATGAATCATATGCTTACGAATTGCAGGCACACGCTCGTTCGCATCATTTCATTTCTTTCGTCCTGGAAAAAATGAATTACTAGATTCCGTCCTAATAATAAATCAATGGAACAGCTAAGCTTCATTTTTCCTTAAACTAATTCGGTAGGTGACCGTGAATAATTAGCAACTTTGCTGATAACTCCACAAAGTATTAACATTGTATGCAGTAATCCTTTTCTATCAAGCCCCCCCCGCTTCCCCAAGATCCAACAGACTCACCAAAATCCGGGGAATGACCTGAATTAATTTTTTTGGAGTTTTTCGTTTTTTCCATGAATTTTAAGTTTAATAGATAGAGCTTGATGCTAAACGTCGAAAATAACATTTTTTAGTCCATTCATCGATTTTTGGACACTTTTTAATTATGAAAATTTTTGGATCCCAAGAATTTAGGCGCGGCCCATGTATATTCAGAACGCAATGGTTTAAGACTTCTTATAACTATAAAGATATTTTGACGCCAAGTTGTTGCAAAAATCACATGCGTATTTAATAAACGAAAATGATTTGGCGTCATTCAGCTCGCTGAGCGAAAAATGACTCAATGGGTGCTTAGTGTCTAAAACGCTGTGCATTTCCAGAAACTCTACTCAATCAACCCCTGATCTATAAGAAAACGGTGAACTGGTTTCGTAATTATTTAAGAATTCGAATTATCCAAAACTTTAATTTTTATTTTTTGTTTTAAAAAATTACTAAATCTAAAATGTATTGGAATTTATTATATTAAATTAAATATTGAAAATGCACAAAAACCGAGATTACAGTTTTAAACTAAATATCGAGATATTGTCAATTCCATTAAGTACACTCAATATTTCAAAGATAGACATCGTACCTATTCGTGGTCGGGGGGGGAATTAGGGGGAGTTTGGGTACATTGAGAATCTGGAAGTTTTCCCAAAATCGACAGACTCCTAGAATTGAATTTTTGGTGCTATTTTTCGGCGATTTTGCGCCACCGAACCTCCCTCCCTAAATTTGGCTGCTGACCATCGAAGAGCATACCACGTCGATTAATTGTAGGAGGTAGAGCTTCATGAAAACGACCACCGGTTGCGTACTGTCGTTGACTGGCCTTTCCATAACGTTGTAACTTTCCAGTATCTTTTCATATAGCAGCTTTTCGTGAAGATCACTTGTTGAATAGTCGACTAGTACCAGTAAGCAGAGAAACAAGGAGCTTGAATCCTTTAGTATCACATTCATTCTTGATAAAATGATATTTCTGCGATTGAAATTTTCAAATTTCATAATTTTAATTTTTATTGACATAAATAATATTTTTATTTATTTTAAAGTTTGTTTGAAAAATGTAAATATAATTTTTTGGAACACTTTTTTCACAGGAATCGACTACATTTTCAGTTTTTGACAATAAAATAGACCCTCCTCCATAATTTTACCAGAAACTTTTTTACCACTGTTTCAGCCGAAAAACTATTTGAGGCCGAATATGATAGAGGGACCTCTTAAAATTTGGATTTGTTGATAAAAATTACTGTTTTGTAACACACATACATCAGCTTTTTCAAAAGATGGAAACATAGATATCATTAGCAAGTAACAATGCTTTGATTGAGAAAAGAGATCAAATTCATATTTAGAATGATGCATTATTTAAGATATAAAAGAAGAAAAGGAAAAAGTTTTTTACTGGACACAGAAGTTGGAAATATCTGCTAATTGGGTACGCAGCTATCATATGTTATGTCAACATACAAACGTACCATATGTCGGACCAATTACGTGGAAAAAATAATTATAGACAAATAGTTTGAATCATAAGAAAAGCACGACATTTCCAAATCGACATCATGTGGGACGTGTAATAAAATATTGAGTTGAGAACATGAATAAAAATATGTGAAGTAGATTCAAGTTACTGATTGCATATGGGAACTTATACTGAATCGTACTCTCTTACTCTGGATAGCATATGTATGTACATTGTGAGCATTTAAACAATTAAAAATACTCTGGATAGCATATGTATGTACATTGTGAGCATTTAGCAATTAAAAATGGAAACAAAAACGATCAAAGCCTGTAAAAGTATAGAGATTAGCAAAAGCTTAACTTTAGTAATCATAATAATTTAAGGCTTAAACATTTCACATTTTTATTTCGGTCAGCGTTATAGACATCTATATATTAGAAGATAAAAAAATTATATAAAAACTTAAAAATAAATTATAAATAATTTCAATATAAATTATAAGTCATAAAATAACTAATAAAAATTTAATTCTGGAGGTCTATCAATTTTAGACAGTCTTTTAGATTCCGGGGTTCCAGTACCCTCACGGCCATGTGTGGTCTGGACTCCTAAAGGGGGACGGGGGTACAAAAATCTTTAAAGGTCAAAAATGCCAGAAAAAATTGACGACCAGGGACAAAAGCACCCTTTTAGATATTTCTCATCAAGCTCTCTTTATCCATTGAAATCGAACAAATTGCGAGAAAAAATGTATTTAACCCTGAGTATCTTTTGGAAGTTGGGGTTCCAGAATCTCTCCTTACGTTACTACAATTTTTTATAATTTTCTATTCGAGTAAGTTAATCTGATCATGCTTCTAATTTTACTTATTGCTTCATTCTTGCTCTTCTCAATTACAAATGTAACCATACTTTATTAGTTTAAATCAATAATTGAGCACTGATAATGTTAAATGCAAAACATGTAATTTTTACAACAATTTTCAAATTAATTCGCTAATCGCTCGCATTGCTGATGGATACTAGGAAAATTTCCTGAAAAATTTGTGGACACCAAAATCTTACGTGACGGCGTTTAATGATGAACTTTAAAAATTTATAGGTCCAAGTGAACAAAAAGTTTAAAACTCTGATTAGGATTTTTTCTACCCTTCTTTTGGTACCATAATTCTGAAATTCTGTAAGCAGTTCTCGTATGTCTGAGCCGGCTATAGTCAAATTTTGGATAACAAATAGAAAAAATAAGATTAAATAAAATAAAAAATAAATTATTAATTAAAGGAAAATTTTATTGCGCAAAAAAGAGAATGACCTTTCTTCCTGAATGCGGAATACAGCTGCTGCTTTGACTATGCTGCTTTGGGAGGGGAGAGTCGAAAATCCTCTCTAGAATCTAAAATATCCTCACAAATTAAGGCAGAGAATCGACAATTGAATTTTGGCATTTTTTGTAATATTGCGCTCTCCTGGCTTTTCAGAATTTTCAGAATCTGTCAGCTGTCCATGTACGGAAGAGCTAGCATGAGTTTTTCAATGTACATAAGTTCAAGACAAATCGCAACAAAAAACTTTTGAACCTCAACCCATTTCAGGCCTTCATTTTGTCATATTTTCAACCCAGAAAATTTCCCCTTTTTCTGTTCTGCAGTCTAGCTAGATCCTAAGGCCCGAATACCCGAAAGCGGAGTAAATTTACTCCGGGTAAAGCTTACTCCGGAGTAGTTACTCTAGAAGTAAATCGCGAAGTAACTCACTCCGGAGATCCAGTATACCCGACAGTGGAGTAAGCACGGAGTAGTTACTCCGGAGTAAATCGTGGAGTAAAGCATTTACTCCGGAGCAAATCATGGAGTAAGTTGTTTCGAAGCGAATTGTATAAAATTGTAGAATCACATTGCCATGCTTCAGAGCATGTTTACAAAAAAGGATTATTAAATAGTTGATTATTTTCATTGAATCAAACCTCGTTTGATAAATTTACTCATCTTCACTCAATCAAAATTTCAACATGTATGAGAAGAACACACGTGACACAAACTTTTCAACAGCGGAGACCGAATTTTTAGTCGAGTGTATAATGCAATACCAGGATATCATCGAAAATAAGAAAACGGATGTATCCACATCTTTAGCCAAGAAAAAATCGTGGAAGATGATTGAACAAATGTTCAGGGAAGATTCGGACTGTAACGATCGAAGCGTCGCTAAATTGGAAATAAAATGGAAAGATTTGAAAAGGGTAAACAAATTCGGTCAACGCAAAACTTTCATATAGAAAAATGACATCGTCAGAATTATTTTGAAAAATTGTATTTTTTACGGCTGGCCATCGTTTTTAAGCATTAAAAAAGCATTTTACAAACACTTATAGAGCGAACCAACATAATTTTATACTTATCACAGAGAATAACAGCGTTCAATCAGACGATTCCTCTTCGTATTTCCTTGTGCATTTCTTGCTGTTCAATAATTTCATTATCGTTGAGTTTCTTCGAAACTTATAGGAATCGTTGTAACTATTTTCTTCAAAATCATTGTTTGTCAAGCCATAAGTTATGCAGAATTGCGCAAGCAATAACTATTGTCGCGCATTTATCCGGTTTGAAACGTCATTGATTGCTTAAACGGGGAAAACGTCGTTTCAAAATTCCAAATAAGCGTTCTATGTTTATTCTAGTTGAAGAATGTGCGTAATTATATCGCTTTTTCGCTTCTATTTGTGGATTAGGCACGGGGGTCATGAGATCCTGAAGACAAGGATACCCTCGATCGCCTAAAATATGAAAGCGACTAGGAATGTTTCCTGGTCTTTCTTTCAGTGTCGATTCATTGAAAATTCTCGCCTCGTGAGTGCTACCCATTCAGCTAGCTACTATATTACGAATCATCATTTTATCGTCACATAAAACTTGAACAATAATGGAAACCATCCTTTTCTATTTCGAAACATTTCATTCATTTCACCTCCTGACCGCTGATCGGAAAATGAGTACAATCTATGGCTCCAATAACACCTGGAAATCCGTTCATTTGATAGAATTTATTCTCAATAGTCGAAAATTCAGTAGAGAGTGGAAATTTTATGTAATTGCTCTATGACACAATTTTTGTTAAGACGTTATGAACAGTTCGTGAAACACAGGCCTGACTAACTCCATGAATATCTGCGTCTTATCGTTGAAAGCATCCAGTTGACGAATACCGTAATGCCAAGAAAACCTGAAACAAAAAACTTTAATTCATTTTAAGATGGCTAAAACAAGAGTTGCAGCCATCAAAAAGTACCGAAAAGGAACCGGTGGCGGGGCGGTCCGCCTCCACCAGAACTCCCTGGAATTTTTCAACGTATTTGTGACATGATACCCGATCAATTCGAAAGAATACCTAACGTTTTCGATGACGATTCCGTAATGGCAAGTGAAAGTGCTACACCCACAGATTTTATGGAAGACATGCAAGAACGCGACTCTACGCAGACGACATCGGAAAACGACACTGACGTTGAACCAAAAAGGGTAAGTCAACAAAACGGAAAACATAAAATTCGATACCAGCATTTCGACACAGCCTCAACTACCGATGAAAAAGATGGGAAACCATCAGAAAAAGAAGCCAAAATTCAAATTTTTGAGCTGACAAAGAAGAATCTGCTTATTGAGCACAAGTCTAAAATGGAAGTGTTGCAACTGAAAAAAGAAGCTATGATAGAAAAGATAACAGCTTACAAAGCGAAGACTGCCTATTATAAACGAAAATGGCAGAATATAGGACAAAAAACTCAATGCAATGAATATCCAAATCAGGCATCCTCTGCTCCGGCCTATATCAGACTGCCTCGTCAGATTTTCAAGAAAATTTTAATTTGCCAATGTTTTCGACATTGACGAATATGTAGCATTTATTTGAAATTTTCGTTCATTGTTTTTTGAAGGCGCACACCTTTTTGACATTTACAAGCATGTAACATCTTATTAAAATTGCTGTTCATTGTATTTTAGAAGCAATAGTTTGAATGATATATTTCTTCTCCAAACTTCAGCGAATTAGTTGTTCACTGAAATGCCTCACATTAGGGAATGGAGATAGGGGTCTAATGCCCCTGAGAATCCGGTACACCCTCCAAAAACTGATAGATCTTCAAAATTGAATTTTTGGCATTTTTTTGTGATTTTTTGTTTTACATCACACAGACCCTAGATTTTGGCTGCTGCCCATGTATGGAACGCATAGGGAAGTATTTACCTGTGTGTCTACAGACAAACTGTTGGATCGATTGGTAGATCGTCTGAGGTCATCATAAACTAAATCGATAATACTGCGAACAGTTTGTTTTTGAAATCTGTACCGAAGTCGAAAATGATTATCATCATAGATAGCAAATGGATTTGGTCTACTTGCCAAATGAGTATTAAGTAAGTTGATTCCTGCTATCTCTTGCTCATACGTTCTCTCTTGCTCATCAAGAAATTCGAACAAATCCACCAAATCCATTATCGATAAATTCGAAAATATACAGCCAATCAGCAAAACCACCTTATGCTTGCATTAAAATGATTGCTACTCCATGACTTACTCCTGCCCCCGAGCAAGAGTAGGTTCGTGGAGTAAATCTACTCCGGAGTAGCGCTACTCCACCTTCAGGTATACCGAAAAATTTTACTCCATGATTTACTCCGCGATTTACTCCGGAGTAAGAGATACTCCACCTTCGGGTATTCGGGCCTAAGTGCATATCTGCTTTTAACTATTTTTAATGATCGATTGTTGATTAAATATAAGGTTTTAATAACAAAGGCAAAAGCGAAGATAGACCAAAACTCTTTAAATTTCCTAGACACGTAACAAATACCGATTTATTTGAAAGGACAGTCAAGCGGAAAATAAGCGTCAAAGTGAAAACTGTAGAAAAGCTGCTGAAATTTTGGCTGATCCATTTTTCTAATTTAGGTCAGCCTCAATATCTTTGTTTTCAAAATCTATTGCTCAGATTTATATTACTGTTTTAATCAAGATACATATGACTTCGTTGATGCTGTTCGTTTCTCCTATTAAAAACTAATCGTTGTTTAGCGCTTACGGAACATTTGATAAAATGTGCACAAATTAAAATTTATTTAACAATAATCACAAACAAGTGTCAGATAGGCGCACAAATCAACAAATAAACAACTGATTACAAATGTACATGAGTACAATGGATAGATCGGGTCTCCGGTCCCACCCTCAAGGATCCGGACCCGGACCATGGGCATCTGCCCAATTCTGGAGGTCCTACGGGGTAAAATCGCCGAAAAAAGCACCGAATATTTAGGTCTGGGGATCTATCGAGTTTTTCGGCTCTGTGTGACTCGGAACCGGTTTATAGATTTTTTTCTTCGTAAGCTCCAAAACCCGGAACTGGCCCAAAATTTTAATACTCCAAGAAGACCCGAAACCAAAATGTCTATCCATTGAGACTCGGATTATTCGAAATTCCCAAGTTCTAGAGCCATTTTATCCCTGGTACGCGTTTATTGAATCAAACTTAGATAAATAAATATTCTATAAATACATATGTCCGTGAGCAAAAATAAATTATCAATTTGAGCTATACCCGTGAATCATTTATTCCCTTAGGCGCGGGGCGATTGGCATCCGCCGAAATACGCGGTTTTCTTTTCTGAGATCTGTGATAAAATAATATGTACCTATATATCGTTAATTGGTTTAGTCAGTCGAGCTATATTTATAGTCTGTTTCATTTATTCGAGAGCTTTTTAGTAAATTTTTTTAAATGCTTCAAAGTGGAACGACGAATTACTGTAATTCGGCAGATCAGCTCAGTGAGGGCGAGTGGCTGGGATTCTTCCATTTTTATTATACTAATACGCCCAAATAAATTAAATTTAGGCATTTAATTAGTGTTGGGACATAATATAGTAAGTGCGCTAAATAAAAAGCTATCGGGTGGAATCGAACCCGGGTTGCTTCGACGGCAAGCAGACGTTTCACCACTGTGCCATGCCGCACTTTGCGGCGTTTCTTAACATCTTGATGTGTTGTGTTTAAAGTATCAACTTAGGATAAGCTGAATGTGCGATTTTTATCTGTAAGTTGATTGATCTACTGATAGACGAGAATAAATTATACCGCAAAAATGTTATCCAAAAACCCTTCTTTGCTATGTAGCTACAGTACAGTGAGATCTAACGACCTACAGTAAATAGGAAAGAAGGGGTTGCTGTGACCTCCGAAAACATTTACTGAAAAAGCTCTCGGATAAATGAAGCAGACTATAGTAAGGTGTCTATGATTTGAGTAAGTGCGAAATGCATAAATCCGAAGTTATGCAATACGATAGGATTGCTGATCATACATTTAACAGTGGGAGAGATAGGATCCCCTCACAAAATTTGATCGTCTTAATACCCAAAGTCCGAAAATTTTTGAACTCCCCGTTTCTAGCGAAAGCTTGCGTTTTTCGGCCATTTTTAGGTTATTTTTATTATTTTGGTCAAAAATTTGGCGGTCATTTACTCGTAATCCCCCTCCATCAAATTGGCCAAAGATCCTCACCCGTAATTTCGAGCGCTTACATGAACATTAACAAAGTTCGATCACAACTTTAATTTAAACCTTGCTAAGCATAAATGTTATTTGTAAATTTACCCCAATTAGCTTGACAATTTAACAAGCTTACAGCTCGGAGATCACAAATTAATATTCGATTCGTAAGAAACTCTAAAGTCTCAATAAAATCGCATTGAAAAACGTTGCAAAATCAACGACGATTTCGGGAAAATAAATATTTTCCGAAAGTTGAGAATTTATGTAGTAGCTGTTCTGATTTTTTCACGAAAACTAATTTTAATAAGTTTTCATGATGAACAGTGGGACAAATTACCTGATAAACTCAATGCCCTCTTCTATTGTATCCATCATCTCGTGACCTTTTGTTTCGGGCAAAAATAATATAGCTATAGCGGCCAACAAGGAAAAGCAGCCAAAAATCACAAACGGCACCCAGTAGTTAACATATCGGGCCTAAAATAAGAAACCCACTTAGTTTGCGATATTTCATGAGAATGAATAGACTAAAATTCCTATAAAACTTGAAAACTTTGAAGCCTTTCCAATAAAAATCACATTCATAATTATTTTTAGCAAATAGTCTTCTACTGCAAATGTTACACAATCAAGTCTTTTTTTGATCAACTAAAAACATCGTCTATTTTTTATTAAGTTAACTAATATATTCATTTGTATTCATTTAAATTAAAGTGATTTTACTTTGAAATGATTATATGCATTTTAAATCTGTCAAAATGCTTTTGGCAATACTAAATTGAATGCAAAACGGACGACGTGCGTAAATGCAATCGAGTCAGTTTGTGATTATTAGATGTTCACAAAGAACATCATAAAATCGTAGGCTTTATCGAACTATTAAGCTTGTAAAATCAGAATAATCGATTGAAAGAAGCATGAAAATTGGTAGAGCAATTAAAAAACTTAAGATTTTACGTACTTTCGCAAAAAAAGATTTTATCCGTTTTTTGGCAGCACTTTGCCTCATCTCTTTCTCTGCAAATTTTTCCATTTCTTTTTCTTGAGATCTAAAAACCCTTATTTCTTACTTATACGTCCGGAGACCGCGAGCTAGCTTAGCAAGGATTAGATTATTAGGCTTCCTGACTCCAGCTATCAAATGAAATTGCAGAAGACATTACTCGCGATTGTAGTTACTGGAGTATTTAGGAAGTGTTTAAACTTCAGAAAGCTTATTTCACAGAATTTTTCATTTTTATAAAAAATCGTAGAAAAGGTGCCGTTTTAATCGGATTTCACGCCATACACTCATTTTTGACTATGTTTTGCTCAAATTGCTCGACTTTTTCCACATTTTCTCAAAAACTTTATAATGCTCTTAAGTTTTGAAAAGCGAGCATCGCCGGAAACGTCAAACATTTGGTTTTTGACGCATACCTTTCGTTTCTGAGTTAAAAGGCGCTTTGGAAAAAAATTTTGGTTTCTCCTAGCTCGCAATTCCCATGTTGTACATTTCTGGTCATTGCTAACAAAAAACGATCAAAAACCTCACTAGTAAAGCAATTTGGGGAGATATCATGGCTCCGACGCAAGCCAACGAAAAGCCAGCACCAGTCGCAATATTACGTACGACTGTTGGATACAATTCGGCTGTATAATTGAAGGTTACAGCATAAGCCGCCGATACCCCTAGTTTACTCGCTATCGTCAGTAGTATAACGGCAACAGCTATAAGAAAATAGAAATGAATTGAAGTCAAGTTGAACTTCTACTAAATTGCGTACAACCAGACATGCACGTAGGGGAGTTGGGGGTCTAGACCCCTAGAACGGAAAAATGGAAAAATTTTTGGGAATCGAGGGAAAATAAGGGCCAAAAATAGATGAAAACTGAAGATTTTCTTAAGAATTGCTGTAAATTCACCAGAAACAGTGTAATAACGTAGTTTTAACGTGATTTTAGCGCTTATACCGGTTTTTGAGCATATTTTAGTCCAAAAAAGCTCAATTTTGACCCCCACATAAGACCGGCTGACCCCCGAAGATCGGCTACTCTTTGCATCTATGCTTTACAACCCAATAAGCACTATTATCACTCTGTAAAGACAATTCCATTTTATTCGCTTTAGTTGTTAATAAGTTACAGAGTCTCGTAGGCGGTTCGTTTTTTTTCAACTCTGTTGTACATATCAGGTCTGGAAATCTGCAGAAGAGTAATGTATACAGCTGCATGAGTATTGTGAGCTGAGAATCCAATCTAATTCTACATACATAAATTTTTCTCTCGAGCTTAACGATAATATCAATATTAATATATTCAGTCACAGTCATAGATGCAAAAAAAAGCTGATCTGGGTGTGACTAATGTAAATGCTGAAATAGCGTTAAAAGTATGTTCATCCGCATTTTCTGGTCCATTACAAGCATTTTTGAGAAAATTTTCGATTTTCATTCACTTTTGGCCGTCATTTTGCCTCCTTTTTTTAGAAATTTTTACATTTTTTCATTAGGGGTGTACTAGCCTCCCTCCTGAATCCCCCATGTGCACGTCTGGTCACAATGCGGCGACTCGACGCAAGAGCATATAAAAGCTAGTCGTTTACTTGCAGTTCTGAAAAACCACGAAGAATTTGATGCGAAAAATTTGAAATGTGATGGATTATTTTAGGATATTTGAAAACAATTAGGAACAGAGAAGTTATCCGTACCGACTAATGTATTATTCTGAAAAAAATTTTACTGCCATCTTTTCTTGTCAAATATTCAACGAGGCGTAAAGCAGTAAATATATTCAGAGAATAATTAATTGAAATGTTTTTTTAGGTTTCAAATGTATCAAGTGAGAATGTGACCAAGGATCGCTTTGCAAAAAACTACTTATTGCATATAATTCAATCTTCCTAAGTTTTTCATTCCGGTAGTCTGCTTCGGAAATTTATTTTCGAAGTCAAAAAAACATGCTATGCGACAAAATTGGTCTTCAAATAATGGACCAAAGATAATTTTTGACACAACGTTACGCTTGAATGATATTTTGAAACTTTTAAACGTGTTTTTTGACGATTTCGTTACACATGAGTGCTGCTACATGTGACAATTTTCTCGCCAGACAGACTGTTTTTTAGGTCAGCGGGCGGAATTTTAACAGGAATAGGATGTTGTTGTTCTTTTGAAAAATTGTCACTTCGCCAGACGGATTGATTTCTTGGTTTTTTTCTAGATCGCATAAAGAGAAAAAGCTTTTCCGACTGCGAACTAATTGCATATTGTTCTTAATGCATCGTTAGAAAGTATGTTTTGGCAGCAAACTCCTATGATGCATACAGCTATTATTTGTCATCCATCACACATAAGAACTGGCCCAGAAATGCACGTGGGGGGGATTCGGGTTATAGACCCCAGACTGGAAAAGTCGAAAAATTTCTGGGGTAAATGAGGCAAGTGCAATAAGGTATAGTTTTAACGCTATTTTAGCGTTTATGCCAGTTTTTGAGCTCATTTTGGCCCAGAGAAAGCTCCATCAATGACCCCTCAGACCATCTAACGCGATCGGCTATGAGGTCAGGACTCCCGAGAAATTTGAAAGACCCCCTGAAACCGATAGCAGCGAAATAATATTTTTGGCGCTATTTCGAGCAATTTCGTCGCCCAATCGACCCTCTAGAATTTGGTTGCTGCCCACATATGTTTGTCATATTATAAGGATAGTGCGAGTATTTAATTCATAGCAGATCGCTCCTTTGTTTGGTTGCTTGCCAAACAATTAGTCACAAGATTAAACTACTATGACTAAAAATGCGGATGCATATCAACTTGAATGGAATGTGTCAAAGATCTGTAACAATTTTCATATATTGGTTATACACCCAAAAAAATACTTTAAAGTTCGGGCGTGACCTTTAAGAACTATTACAGGCAATAAGTTGACAGATTGTGACTGATGTATGCATTATCGTAATTTGTCAACTTACCGTCGACAAACATTTTTAAGATTTATGCCGAACTTATGCGAAACGTGCTATAGATCAGTATTTCTGGCGCCAGAGGGCTGGTTTTTAAGAATCTAGCTTTTTATGAGACAAGCAGTACTCAAAGGTGCATGAAGGGTATTTACTACTTGGGTAGGTGAGTAAATGGAAACGTAATATTGAGGCTAACCACAAATTTCTTCGTGTTTTGAAAAGGGTTGATTTTCATTCTTCAAAACCTTTACTTGAAGCAGCTGTGCAAGGTTTTATCTCTTAAGTCTCGGCATAAAAGTAAAAAATGTCACAAATGATCAAAAATTCACTCAAAGTAAAAGTTAAAATGTCAAAAAATGTAGCTAAATTTTATTTTTCGCAGTCATGCTATGCTGCTCTGTTAGAATAATAACCTAAACGCATGAATTAGGCATCATGATTTTTCACCATTATTCTTCTCTCACTTTCGGCCGTTTGACTTATATGAGACACATAATAAATGGCGAGCAAATAGGTATTTTGCAGCATTATAAGCTCAACACTAAAATTTTTGGGATTTGACTTTTTGGCTGTTGACGAATTGTAACGCTTTTTTGTGACAACTAATGTTCCATTTTAGTCAATAGAATGACAAATAAATTTTTTTGTAAAGTTACACTTATATTTATTATTTTATTATTTTATATCATTTTATTACAGTCATATTGAAGCAAAGAAAAAATTTCTTTCAGTAAAAAATATTTAAGTAAATTCAATAATTAATGCGGTAATGAACAAGAAATCATCGAATTTGCAGGTGCGCTTCAAATGAATTAAAACTTACGATTTTTGAAGAAGCAAAGACTGATGGCGGTAATGCCACCGGTGCACAAAAATCCGACAAATGTCTTCCGTCTTCCTAATCGCTCCATCAAGGGCATGCAAAGGATGTAGCCCAGAATTTCCCCCAATGCCGACACCGTAAAATTGATGTACAGGTTGCCGGGTAATAACGAGGTATTCATCGATATGCCCATATAAACGGTCGAATCAGTCATCCTAGATTACGCTAAACATTCAACACCTAGTGCCTGATGTTAATAAATAATTTGGCCATTGACATTTTTCTATTCTAAATCTAAATTCTGCCATTTTAAAGATATATAGGACAAACAATTACTCATTTCGGCGCGAAGCGTCGAAAATTTTTGTGAATTTTACACCTGTTTACACTTTATGTCTTCCCAAAAATCTTTGTACATTTTGTACACACAAATTTTTGCGTACTATTATATGGTACAGTAATGATTTTAGTGTGGTAAAACAGAGTCGTTCTACACTTGTTAGTGTATTTTAGCTAATTTATGGGTCCTTAGAGGCAAAAATCACAAAAATCACAAAAATCAAAAATCAAAAATCAAAAACCTTAAAACGGCGCGAAGAACCCAAAAATTTGACACTTTTCCTTTTGAAATGCAATTTCTGCCATTATAAAGATTTAAAGAACACACAATTAATCATTTCGGCGCGAAGCACCGAAAATTTTCGCGAATTTCAGACCTTTTTTGCAATTTTTGTCTTCCCGAAAATCTTTGTACATGTACAAAGATGGTCCCAAAAAGTCTTTGTACATCGGGAAAAATCTTTTAAAGGTAAAAAATAATAATATTTTATTTCTTTCAATTTTCATACAAACGACTTTATTTCGACTACGCTTTATCTTTCGCAGGTATCGATATCCCCGTTTTTTCGGTGAAACCCAGGATGAAATGCAAGTGAAACTAGTTGATGTTTTCAAAAATTATGACTTTTAATTGCTTGACTTGTTTTCTTACTAAATTAAAAGCATGCGAAGTAAAGTAACATAAGAGATTTTATAATTTTATTTCACTTCCAACTTAATTTTCTTGATCTACACACCTTACCATACACTCATATTGGGAAATAACAAATATTTAAACAAGAATCTGCTTAATTGATTAATTGAGCGGAAAATTTCGAATTACGCAAACAAAACATCTTACCATAAATAGAACACTGCGATGGTAACGCAAGCGTATTCGCGACTTCTGAACAGGTCCGATAGTGTTCCTCTTTTGATTTCTTCCGTGATTGCCTAAATTAATTTTCGGAATCAATAACATCTAGGTGATTACAAAGAAAATTCAAGCTGATTCGAAAGAGTCTAAAAAGAAAATTTGAATGCAAATTTAGAAAAATTTAAGTTTTAATTTTTTAATTGATTATAATTTAATTGTAAATATTTCAAATTCGAAAAAAATAATCTAATCAGGCTAGCAATTGTATTAAAGCCAAAAAACATTTAAAAAACTATAAATTAACATTTAAAAAATGAATTTTCATTCCTTTGTAAAACAGAAGCATAAGTCCCGCAAACTACGTCAGCTCTATATAGTCAATAGAATTCTGGTCAATTTAAAAATTGTCAATTAATCACAATATGCTCTAATTTGACAAAAATTTCGTATTTTTTGCATTACTACTTCATATAAGAATTGATACTTAAGTCTAGGAACTGATTTTACAACCCAAATTTTGATTTCCCTATTTGTCAGGTTCAGTGCTTATTCAAATCCTGTATCAAATCATCGAGTTTCCATATATACGAATTGTAACTAATTTTCTTTTTTGAAATTTTGAGATCTTTTTCATTAATAAGAAAGATCATGTAATTTCGCATACTTTGCAGGATTGAAAAAATCAAAAATCATTCGTTCTTTTAATTCCGTCAAATTTTAAATTCGAACACTACAAATGAAAGTAAGAATAAAAACGACAATACCTAATTCTAATTTGAGAAAGAAGTTTCATCAACGGTTGTGTAGTAATAAAAAAAATAATAAATGTTTCAGAAAATATTTTTTGAATGTTCTTTATGCATTTTGCCCAGATTTTATTTTATTTTTTATTTATTTTATAGGTACTGTTCTAATTTTTGCATTTTTATTCTTTTATTTTACAAATTTACTATTTTTACGCGACTGCTTCAGCTTACGAAATCTTTCTTAAGAGCATCCTTCGGAATAGCGACTCCGTTCACTCTAGCCGCCGTCAAAACGATTTTTTCTGCTTCCTTAATTCGCTTTTTCATTACCAACCATCGGACCGATTCCGGAGCAAACCTGCGCAGAAGGAGAAAATTTTCGAATGAGACTAAATTTCGAATAAAAATTATTTATTAAAGCTGCCTGCTAACTAAGGTTGGAAGGCGAAATGATTAAAATTAACAAGAACAATTGAAACGCATGAAAAATATATTAAGGATGAATAATGCAAAATAAGCTCTCCCAAAAATATACGCACAATAAACTAGAATATACTAAAGTAAGAATACACGAAATATAAGAATGATGAATAAGAATGAATAAATGCATTTATTTGCTATTAAAAAAATTTTTAATTTTAAAATTTTGGACATAAAAATACGATGGACGTATTAGAAATTTAGAATTTGATAGAATAGAATTTTAAAAGAATTCAATAGAATTAATAGAATTTGATAACTTTTATAAAGCTAATAGTCGCAACTTTTGCATAAGATACCAAAGGGATATGTCACGAGTA
Organism: Mermis nigrescens; assembly: GCA_036768485.1. Lineage (NCBI taxonomy): Eukaryota > Metazoa > Nematoda > Enoplea > Mermithida > Mermithidae > Mermis > Mermis nigrescens. The sequence goes on from JAVLUZ010000380.1 coordinate 229,959, forward strand.
ATGGATCATAAAGTTTGGTTACTGTAGCTCATAAGGAAATCGCTGTGGCGAATTCCACATAATATGCGTTAATAGATGCATTTCTATTATTTATTATATTGCTCACCAAAACAGGGGAATGTACAGCAGAGTCAACGACGACACAGTCCAATTGAGGGTTTTCCAGTCGCGTATGAAATAAGCCAAAACGCCTAATACGCCATAGCCGAGTGCATAAGTGATGTGAGTGGTTACGCCGAATATCACAGCCGCGGTGCCGCTAAACAGCTCCATTACTTTAAAGAACAATTCTCATCAAAATAAGAAATGCGTAAAATGTGTAAAACAAAATGCAAACGAACAAGACGGACAGATTTTATTTGATTAGCAAACAAATCGTTCATTTATCACACATCGAAATTGACGGACGTGAAAGTGGAAAGTGGAAAGGAAAGTGAGAAAGTGAGAAATGAATGTGAAAAGTATAAAGAGTGAAAACTGATGGGCGCTACACATTTATTCACCGGTCGCAGCATATACTTCGATTTTTCCGTTGCCTACAAGAAATCTAGTTTTTTTAGCAAATGTTCACGATATCCGCAAGCATAGCATAGATTAGGTACTACTTTTTCCTAGTCTCCTCCATAGATGCACAGCATCGCCGATCAGGCGGAGAGGGGTCAATCGGGCTGAGGAGTCAATTAGTGACCTTTTTAGCAGGAATGTCCCCAAAAACTGGTATAAATTATACATGCTGATATAGCATAAAATAATCCACTGCATCTGGTCGATTTCAATTTCACAAAGCTTGACTTAATTCGTAGAAACTTTCTACTAACCAATAGTAAATCCTGATAAGAAAGCGCCGGTTTCAAACGCACCATGGAAAAATCGACCAGCAGAAAACAAATAATAATTGGTCAGAAGCGGTGCGGTGTTGAACACAATCATTTGGCCGCAGCATGCGATTAGCAGACTAATTCGTCGCCCGTACCTTTGATTCGAATTAAAGATAATTATAATAACTTTTAAAATTTTAGCAATAAAAATAAATAAATAAAGAATATATAAAGTTAATAAATAAAATGAGTAAAAATATAAATGATCTACATGAATCGTAAATTTACGCATTTACCAGTCGCCGATCATTCCGAACGCAAGGAGTCCAAGAAAAGAACCGGTCATAAAAATCGTGTTCAAAAGATGGAGTTTATAATAACCGTCGCAAACCATGTCGAACTAAAAGTAAGATATATGTCAATTACCAATGAAAACGATAACAGAACATAAGATTGATAAACTTTAAAGCGTCTCCTCTAGTGCAGTGAAAATATGAACTCGTAGCTGCAAACTCTCGAATAATTTTGAAAAACTTTACTATATGTTAAATTATGACATTTTTCTGCGACTTTTATTTTTTGTCCCGTTGGCCATGGAGAATGAAAAAATTAAAAAATTATAAATCGTTTTTACTGTAAGTTCATCAAAACTATTCGCACGCTATTATGGAGTTATGTTATGAGATCTATGCATTTTAATTCAGAAAACATCTCGAAATACAATAATCACAGAGCCTCGGGTAATAAGGAGCAATTTTAAGCGAAATCAGTTCAGACGAACTTCACATTTATTCTTACGCTATTTGCTAAATAAATAATGACCTTTCGATCTTAGCAATAAAATCGCTAAAGAAGCTTAAATTTTTACTTTGCTAAATTTTCGGTAGGTAGGAAAATCAGTGGAAGATCAGTATCTACTTGGTGGGCCAAAAAACTATCAAGCACTTTTCAAAAGGGCATTTTGATGCAAAGTTGGTATGATGAAAATATGACATAACGATATGCTTATCCCTTCCATTTGATTTTACCTCCGAAACAAGCGTTGTTTTATATTCGGCAGTGTCATAAACGAATTTATCGCATTTAGTGGCCACGTCATTTGTGCACGTGAAATTTCGCCGACCACTGTTGATATTGAGCGGGCAATACTTGCAATATATCAGTGCTCCGGACAGTTCGATCGGATCAGGAAGAAACGATTTTGATACGTTAAGAGTAAAAGGGAGACTATATTGATCATGGCGTGATCCGTCAATACTCTTATTATTATCATCTACGCCAGGGATGAAGCACCTGCCAAAATACGCATTTTGACCTACAATTTTATTCGGCTTATAAGCTAAATGTGCAATTATGGACGATCCCCCACCTAAAGTCAGTCGACACCCTAACCCCATCCCTCCAAAGTCGGAAATTTTGACTTGTATTTTTGGCAAAAACTTGCGTTTTTTGCTATTTTTAGCCTTTTTGGCGATTGTTAGGCAAAAATTTAATGGTCAGTGCCCCCAATCCCAAATCAGCCGATTACAATTACCTTAAATTTTAAGATTTTTGCATGTCTGCTCTAGACAGAACCCAAATCCTAATAGTATGATGAGGCGAAATCGTAAAAAGTGTCAAAAAAATCTATTTTGAGGAGTCTTTCAAATTCTAAATAGGCTGAAGTTCAGACCGTAGATGCAAAGCATAGCCGGTCAACCATCGTTTGGTATGCTTTTTCGGACCAAAAATACCTCAAAACTGGTATTAATTCTAAAGTAGCGTTAAAATTATGTTCATCAATAGTTTTTAATCAACTTTAAGGGCTTTGAAAGAAAATCGTCAATTTTTGCTTTTTCGACCTCCACTTTGCCTCACTTTCCCTAAAAAAATTCCATTTTTCCGTTCTGGGGACTCAGTCCCCAAAACTTTTCATCGACGTGCATGTCTGATCCAGACATCCACACATCCACACACATGTCTAATTTAACTGTTGTTTAAGAAGTCAAAACGAGTGCACAATATGCGTTCGAACATGATCATGTGAATTATAAAGCTTCAGAAACTCGCTAAATCCTCAATTTGGCATGAATATTTATTTACCCAAGAAATTTAAAAAAAACGAGAAACCTGCCAAGAAGTGTTTTTACTTCGCGATCATTTTTCCAATTGGCTGACTATCAGGCGCAATGAGGTTTAATGAGAAATATTCAAAAAATATAGAACCATTGATCATGCGAATAAAAAAATCTGGTTATTTCTAAACACTGCATCTGCTAATACCTAGCATTGGGCATCCCTGCTGTAAATACTGTTATCAAAGCCGCGCAACAGGACATCATGAACGGTACGGAAACTAAAACGTACAGGATCAATTGATACCGGCCCCAACTTCCAATATATTTCGATATCTCTTGCATGATTACAAATGATCTGGAAGAAAATTTACTATCAAATCAATTGATAGAACACAAGAAAAAACGGTGGAGAATACAAAATATTTGCGAAGCATTCTAAGCTGTTTAATTGTTCATTCTATGTGAATAAAAATGACGTTTACTGGTGAATCTAGTTTTTATTTGAAAATATGTTCAAGATTTCAGCCTACCAGAAACCTACCTGACCATGTGAGAATGGAAATGTTCCGCGAACTTTTATTGGAAATGCCAATGACACTAAGAGTTAGGTACCTATATTAATACTCGTACTTTGATAAATTTAGGTTTCCTCAGGGTAGAAACACACGTAGCATTAGCCTTCGACAACAATAAACAATGGCAATCCGGTTGTAGAATTATGAAAAAGGCTTGTTTTGATACAACTGTCGTGTTCTTCAAGGTTTTAAAGGGTTGATAAAACTCAATTAATCCTAAACAACTATACGCTTCAGCAGTAATGCAAAGATAAAATAAATAAATAAAACAGAAACAACTATAAAGCGCAAAAACGAGTTGTTTATTAACCTTATAGTACGTTTCATTTAACTTTTGGGTTTTTTAAAGATTTAAAGTGCTTACAAAAGCGTTTTAAACTAGCGTCGCAGTTGTGATATTCTACAGTATACCGAATTAATTTCATTAAAAAACCTCAAAGTTAAATGAAACCAACTATTGTGCATGAATTCGCTCGGCAAACCATTTTCCTTATTACCACAACGCCCGAATCTTTCCTCACTCTGCAGGCCATATTTATGAAAAAATTTGCTATCGACTCATGCGAGCAAGGAAAAAATCGAACACTTTAGTAAGAAGATCAGTTTTCCGAGCCTTAAAAAAACAGACTATAGGTACTCTGTTTCACGAAACCTCGTGCATGGATCACAATTCTTGAGTCAATAAAAATCGATTATATGTAAATGCGCTTTAAAGTGAAGCAGCAACCATCACACTACATACTTAAGCACAGCAATTGATAAACATATGAAGTTTTACAACACAAAACTGTATTACAGTAAGCTGCTTTGAAACCACTTTTGTACTTACTAGCTAGATCGCTAAAAATTGATTTCCATGCACAAAATTTTGTGAAGTAGACTATAATCTGTTTCACAAATGTGCACGGATCATGATTCTTGCGTCGACGTAAATCAGTTACAAAATTGGTTTAAACTGCAGCAGCAATCATGATACTGTACTTGTGATTGATAAGCATAGAAGTTTAACTATGCGAAATTGCGTTGCAGTAAGTTGCCTGTAAACTAATTTTGTAGCTGCTCGCCAGATCGCTGAAAATTGATTTCAATGCACAAGGTCTGGTGAAATAGATTATAACATTCTTTCAGTTGGAAGAGAGCTGTGTGGTGCGAAAAATTTAGAGAATGAATTAGCACGATACTGATGCATATATAAATTCCAAGTTTTTCTGCAAACCGGACATTGTGATTTTTACACAGAGCCTTACGCTTAACCCACTCTATTTAAGCAAATCGTCTTGAAAACACGTGTATAATACGCGTATGTTAAGCCATTAATGCGATTTATTACTTCGTAGTTTTTTTAGGAACGATAGTCACGTCAGATGGCCCAAAAAGTGCAGAGCAGCCGCAACTTGACAATCAGAAAAAATTCGAAACGTTGAAAATTCGTAATTTATAAGACGTATGATGTCTACTTTACTAATCACGAGCTAAACGAGTTTAAACACGCCGGAAGGATTATTAAATTTATTAAAAGACACCTTGATGCTATCGATCAGTCTACCGCAAAAAATAAAACCGCAAAAAGTTCGCACGCTTGAAGAATTTCGGGTCTGTTATTTGAAGTGACGTAGCGCTGACGATTAGAGCCTGAGGCTCTCATCGACGATCGCCAGCAGTTCACACTCGAAACCTCGTCGAAAAAATTTGTCGGTGGCTTTTACTCAAACCTTGCGTCCGAACCACGGGCTCGGCCTGAAATTTGTATCTTTTGCATATCTTACCCCACGAAATTTACTACTTCTAACCATGTACCTTTGCGAAGTGGAATATCCTGCCTTGCCTGACACGGCGACGCCAACGATCGTGTAAATCCGTAAGCGATAAAATCATCTGGTGACCATTGTCAAACACTCGCATCTGTGACAGAATGCCAAACTGTTGCAGAAATCTAACAGCAGCTGGTTCATCAGGTAATTAATCATTTAAAATCTGATAATGTTATTTTTAAGCCTACAACTGAAATTGAAATATTTATTATTTAAGTAAATGGTGTTTTTGTATGTGTAAATATACAAATAGTGTAATCTGTATGTCTATACTTACATTGTTTAATAAAGTAATTAATTTCGTGGGGGTAAGATAATGCAAAAGATGCGAAATTTTTGTTTTAGTAAATTTTTCGAGGTGAAAAAATGCAGTAGAAAAAACGGGAAATAACCTGGGAAACAGAGGCGAAATTGGGTGGAAAGGTTTATGGAAATTGAAAATTTTCTAGAAGATTGCTAAGAAATGAATAGTAAAAGGCATATTTTCATAGTTTTTAACTATTTTACGCCATTTTCCGAGGTCATTCCGGCATCTCAGACAGGTCATGCTGTGCAGCTCTGGCTGGACGGTACCCCGGTTTCTTACCCCAAAATTTGAAAGGCAGACATGCACCTGGAAAGAAGGGATTTTGGCGGGTCTAGGACTCCAAAACGGAAAAATCGGTAAAATGGCCAACGGGTCAAAAGTTTTTGCAAAATTGCTTGAAAATAAACAAAAACTGTGAGTAGAATAGTTTGCACTCTATTTTAGCATTTGTTCCACTTTCGAGACCATTTTCTCTCTAAAGAGCACATGGTCATAAGCAGACTTGCACAGGGGATAGGGGATGGGGTCTTACCTAATCCCTTCCGTCCCTCGACCCCCAGAATGGAAAACTGGGAAATTTTAGGGGAAATAAGGCAAAATGAAGACCACAAATAGATGAAAAATGAAAAATTTCTTAAAAACTAGCCTTAAATTGAACAGAAACTGTGTAAGAACGTAGTTTTAACACTATTTTAGCGCTTATACAAGTTTTGGAACTCATTTCGGTCCAAAAAAGCTCGATTCTTGACCTTCTCAGACCGGCTGACCCCCTTCCCAGTTCGGTTATGCTGTGTGCCTATGTTCATAAGTGTTCAGTTTCATTAATTCCATCTTAAGCTCTTCATACAAGTATATGATGGGTACTTGATAGCATAACAGACATGACGTGACCGGTCTGTAGGGTCAGCCGGTCTGAGAAGGATTAGCGATTTTGCGCTAAAGCCTCAGAGAACTGGAATAAATGGTAATCGTAAAAGAGACACGTTAATCAACACCTACATATGGTCAGTTTAAAACAATAGCGGAAAAATTCTTTTATTTCTTCCCTGCTTTTACTGGGCCCGGTTGCTCGATTCGACCATTAATAAAGCTTTACCTTAACGTTAATGGTTTTAAGGCAGCTATTAACTAATGGTCGCGTTAAGTCCAATTTCCACCTCAACGAAACCATTAAAACATCGGGTTGCTCGATTCAGCTAAAGCTCGACTTTGAGGAAGTCTAATATGGTTGATTTTAATTTCAGTAACTGTACTCGACCTTAGTGCAGCCGTTGATTAAGGCTAGGTTTTATAATGTTTACCTACGCTCCCATTATTCATTTAGGGCCGTATTCACAAAGGAGATTTAGCTTTAATCGATTTAAGGTCTTAAATCGATAATACTAAATCGAGATTTAAATCGATTTAAGGCAACGACGATTTAAGGACAAATCGTATTTACAAAGGCGATTTAATAATATTTTGACTAAATCGACTTAAAGTGCATAAAGAATACTGTCTGCATAACAAGAGGTAATGAAGGAACAAGCAAAAAAATATGTACACAGGTAATTTTTGAAAGGTTTTCCGTATTATCTTCTTGACATTTTGCACTATAAAGTGGAAAAATTTGCGTCTAGAGTGATACTTTTGATGGTTACTGCTGATTTACGTACCTATACACTTCCACAAACGAATTCAATGTGTCGGGTATTCGAAAGCTAGGAAACCAAATTTCGAGACTGAGGAATTGTGTTTCTCACTCGAATGCGTTCGTCAAAGAGCAATAATATTGGAAAACAAGGAAAGCAATTCAAAAGCATTGGCTCAATAGAGATAAATGCTACAACAAACAAAAAAATTTTAAAACATCAAAAATATGGCTTGAACGAAAATTTTTCCAAAACATCCCAAAACATCAAAAATATGATTTTAGCTGAAGTATTTTCAAAACCATTCTGTTACGTCGAAAATATGGATTTGATCAAAAAGGTGGTTGACAAAAAACATTTTGAAAAAAATTAAAAAAATAAAATATGGTTTTTACCAACAATTTTTTTAGAAATATCCCAAAAACGTCAAAAGTCCCGAAAAATAAAATATACAAGAGACAACTCAATTTCATATAGATCAGGCCTAAGTTCAGCCCGGGCAACGCCGGGTATCTCAGCTAGTCAGCAATAAATGAATTGTTGCGTGCTTTCACTTGCCGTTGAATTTGATCCACATGATTCTGTTCTATTTCTTCTATTCTATCAAAGTCGTCGAAAAAGTCTAGTAATTCCATACAGTGGCGGATCTAGGATTTTCGTAAGGGGGGGGTTCCCAACTTTTCCAAAAACAGTCAAAAAAAGGTCCAAAAATTTGCCCTTAATGCGCGAAATGGCGTTTTTTCGTTGTTTTACATTGTATACTTTTACATAAAATCACTTTTGACGCAATATTTTTTCAAAAAATTTTAGAATTTTATACAATTCTGTGCGGAAAATCATTAAATTTCTTTGACTTTTACAAAAATCTGGCGCGTAGCGCTGGAAAATTTGTGAAATTAAGGCGGATAGACGTCTAAAAGCATGATTTACTGCTTGATTTCCTGTTTTTATAGCATTTGATGCGAAACATCGAAATTTTCGATTGAAAATAGAAGAAAACTATGCAAAAATAGAAGAGAAATGGCTTCCAAGTCGCCAAGAAAGTTAAGAAATGTCATTAGTAGATATCATCCGGCGCGTAGCGCCGGAAAAATTTGAGAAATTATGGTCACTGACGGCCAAACATCATTGCAAATTGCATATCCATTCTTTATCTCGCCAAATTTTTTTGGCCAATGGGGGGGCGGCCGCATCCCCGCACCCTCCTTAAATCTGCGCCTGATTCCATAATCAAACAACGTCGCAAACAACACAAAAGACAGCCCTAGATCGAGCTCTAAACCTGCTTCCAGTAGATTTAAAATCTCGATTTAAAAGGGGCTGATTTTCAAATCGATTTAAGCCAAATCGCCTCTGTGAATACGATTTAACAAGTTACGACGATTTAAGTGCCCAACTTGAATCGATTTAACGCTAAATCGCCTTTGTGAATACGGCCCTTAAGGGTTTCTTTAAGGTAAATTGGGTTGCCAGGACCTTTACAACTTTAATGGTTTTGTTGAGGTAAATTGTTTAGGGTAGGTCGAAAGCTATATTAACAAACTCGTTGATTATTTTTCACGCTTGAAAAAGGCAAATATAATGCATGGCGCGTCGATCCATTGTCAAATGAAGTCCTTTAGTTCATTTTATTGACAATAAATTTTAATGAAGATTTTATTCGAGAATGAGTTTTTTCAATTGGCTACTTCAGTTTTCTTTAGCTGATGCCGAAATTGCGCCTAAATCAAAATGGTATTTCCCTATTTTTATTTCTCTATGTTTTCAATTTCAATATCTTCACAATCAATAAATATGTTTACCCAGACTAACGAGCATTTTCATTCATTTTCCTCATCAAGTGTATCGCTGTCAATGCAATCCATTATCAGACAAATTCGAACCAACACAAGAAGTCAAGCAGTAAAAGAGTGAAATAAAAGAAAATTCGAATTTTCAATGGCTATGGTTCTCAAAGTTTTATATCTATCTTAATCAAAACATTAAGATTCTCATGAATAACCTGTGAAGCTTAACACAACCATTAAACTTCCCTTAACGGAACCATTTAGCTTACCCTAACCCTACCATTACATTTTCCTCGACGCTACTATCAAAGCTTTTTGTTAATGGTTTCATTAATGGTACCTACCCTTAAACGTCCCTCAGCAAATGCTCGACCATTAATTAATGGTCAAGTCGAGCAACCCGATTTTAACGAACCTTAACGAAACCATTAGTTAAGGGTTTATCTTAACGTTAATGGTTTCGTTAAGGGAATCTTAATGGTCTTAGGCGTTAAGGTAAAGCCGAGCAACCGGCTGGCCATTAAATGTCAATTTTTAGTGGTAGCCTTAGTCGAGCAACCGGGCAATTTCTTTTGAAAAATTTTCACTTAAGGGGCTCAGAACCAGAATCTCCCACATGTCGGGCCGGAAATCGATTAAGTGACTAATGCGTAGTTACTTGAGGAACGCTCGCGTGATTTTTTGAACAGTTTTTACTTTTAAAATTATTAAGATCGGTGATGTGACAGACAATGATATTATCGGGGGAACGGGGGTTTAATCAGGCAAGCATTTAAGGGAGGCTAGTAGTATACCCTGCGACCCTGGGGGGGGCAGTTCCGGAACTATTTAGTTCTGGAACTAGGTTCGGGAACTTTTTTCCTGTGTTATAGTATAGGCAAACGTGGTAGGCAGCTGAAAAACGGGGGTTAAAACGTGCGCCCTGGCTTTGACAATGTGCGCCCTGAGGGGGTTCCTGTGTTATAATATAGGCGGGGGTGAGGGGTGCGCCCTGAGTGCGCCCTGAGTGCGCCCTGGGTATTTTGCCGAAAAAAATAGTTGTCCCTGGTGGGGATGAGGTAGTTCCGGAACTTTCAAAAACTTATCCCTGGGGGAAGGGGGTAGTTCGGGAATTTTCTAAAGTCCCTAGGGAAGGGGGTAGTTCGGGAACTTTCAAAAAGTTGTCCCTAGGGATGGGGGTAGTTCGGGAACTTTTAAATAATTGTCCTTGGGGGGAAGGGAGTTCGGGAACTTTCAAAAAGTTGTCCCAGGGGAGGGGCCACCAACAAGGGTTCATTAGCGCCTTCTCTTTAAACTTAGGATAAGAGGGGCCGAGGGAGGGTAGTATAAGGTAGGCCTATGATAGGAATAGGATAAGAATGGGATGGTGAACCACTTTACACCACTTTACACTTTACACTAGTTTACACTTTACACTACTTTACACCACTTTACACTTTACACTACTTTACACTTTACACACTTTACACTTTACACAGTTTACACTTTACACTACTTTACACCACTTTACACTTTACACACTTTACACTTTACACCACTTTACACTTTACACGACTTTACACCTCTTTACACTGTACGTTACATTTTTTGCTGCTCTTTAAGCATGAGCATAGAATGAGAGGATTTGCGCGGGTCACAAGCACCACCAAAGCGCTGTTTTTGGAGGAAAAAACTTACTGCACTTGAGGCATTTTTGTAATCAGATCATAATGATGATTATTAGCAGCATGTAAATCAAGCACCTTATCAGCCACAGGTCCTTGAAAAAACAAAATATTATTATAATATACTTTTATTTGGTAGTCGGGCACTAGAACTTTTTGTATTTTTTGAACAGCCTCAAGACCATATTTATCTTCATTGATGTTAATATTAGCCTTATGCATTAAATCTAAAGCTAGCTGTTTTTGCAGAGTGTGACGTGCCCTGTCACCTTTCCGAATAGATTCCCATTTTGGGCTACTGTCCAGCTTCGCTATTCCTGTTACAATAGCTCTGGGTAGCGATAAATTATCATTTGATGTAATTTTAATAAATGCTCCTCCATTTTTGCAGAACTCACTCACATCAAATTCCAGACCACAACCTATTTGTGGTCTTCTATCAACGAGTACTACCTTAAATTCCATGTCTTCGTTGAAGCAAAGCTCATTCTTCGATTGAGCCACATTTTCTATAATACTCAAAACCTTATCAGCATTAATATACTGGCGCTCAGTAAATGGAACTAACACAGGCGTATTAAGGCTTGGCTGTCTAATTTCAATGCCTACCATACTGTCGGAAGGGCAGCCATGTAACATCTTGTTAATAGCTTCCTCAAAAATCTGTTCAAAAATCTCAAAGAGATTAGGGCATTCATGAAGGTTCTTAAAACGCAACAAAAATGCCTTGGCAGTTGTCCTAAACCTACGAACAGAAATGCTCGGGAGTTTATGTATTTCAAAGTACTGATTCAGATCCATTTTTGAGTAAAATTATATGTATGTAGTATCCATATTTATAGACAAAAACTCTATAAATACTAAATATTTTGTCACTTAGAATATAATAAAAATGGAGGAAATTCAGGAAATCAAAAAGCGTTCATTCGTGGACACGGAAAGGAAACCGTATGGGAGGTCAATAAAGCCGCCCATTGAGATATGTGGTCGTAATATGGAGAGGCCCATGTACCCTTTGATGATTCAACTTTGTTATTTTTGCCAAAAAGCATCGTGTGAACGAGAATTTTTCGAAACTAACGGGGGTCGATGGTACATTAATATTCAGATGTGCCCTAGATGTGGGGAATATAATAGAGCAGCGCAGGAGGCTGGAACTAAAGTGCTCCAGCGGTATGCAGCAGAAGCGGCCGAGGAACTAAAAGCTAAAATGGCTCAAGAAAAAAGTCTATAAATATGAACCCACTAGCGTATTTTCAATAATGTCTTAGAAACATGGCTTCCCCGGAGAGCTTACCTACCAGCAATTTATCGTTAAACTTGTTGAAAAAGCGTGTAAACGGTTTGTCACAAATCGTGATGTTCAGAGTATAGGTGCGTTTTTCTGGAGAATTGTTAATGATGAGTTTAAGGAGCAAAGAAGAGAAGAGCTCAAACGCGACGCATTTTTGGCAGTTTGCGTTAGACTTGAAGGATTGTATTCTGGAAAAGAAAATGGAACAGCTGTTCAGCCTATGGCAAAAGTTCAATTCAAACGGCAAGAACCTGTTTGAAAATATGTACGATAATTGTATCTGGTACAACGTAAATTGTCTTATATAGCTCTCCTTTATAAATAGTAATGTAGTTTTCTCATAAAAAATGGATAAAACATTGAAAAAATTGTATTATAACCCAAAAACCGGGTATACTAGTGCTGCTCAGCTTTACACTCGTGTAAAAAAGCTGCGCCCTAAAGCAAACTTTGAAATGTAAAGCGTGGTTAAGAAAAACAGCCTACTTATACCTTACACAAACCTGCATTAAGAAAATATTCACGGAACAGGGTTCTAGTGAGCAGCATTGATGAGCAGTGGCAAGCTGATTTGGTTGATCTTCAATCACTAGCTAAGCACAATGATGGCTACAAGTACCTATTGAACTGTATAGACATTTTCTCAAAGTGTGCATGGTCTATACCCTTGAAAAGCAAGTATTCTAATGATATTGCTGGGGCTTTTAAGCATATTTTTGCACTGTCAAAGCGCAAACCATATAAATTGCAGACTGATGCAGGAAAAGAATTCGTGAACAAGGAATTTCAGAAATTTTTGAAATCTGAATCTGTCGACTTTTTTGTTACTAAAAAGTGAAATGAAAGCATCGGTAGTAGAGCGATTTAATCGAACGTTAAAAGAAAGATGTGGCGCTACTTTACTAAAAAGAATACGTACAGGTATATTGATGTCTTAGACAATCTTATGTATAATTATAACAATTCGATGCATAGAACTATAGGTACATTTCCGGCGAACGTATCATCAAAAAATGAGCAAGAAATTTTAAATAAAGCCTTTCGCATTACAAAAAAAGATACCGTATTTAGATTTGATGTTGGCGATAAAGTAAGGTTGAGGTAAAGTTAAGCGCACTTTTGAAAAAAGGATATTGGCCAAATTGGACCGAAGAATTTTTATTATTAAAGAGAGGTACGCTAGAACCCCACCAGTTTATATTTTAGAGGACCAAAAGGGCGAAAAATTGGAAGGTATTTTCTACGAACCAGAATTGCAAAAAATCAATGTTCTGACATAAAAATCATAAACAATTATTCTTAGAGCATAATTTCTCTTTATTTTTCAGCATAACTTCTAAAAATCTTAGCCTATTCGCGTGTGGCTTTACTCCATGTGACAAATAGCAGTAAGTAAAACCTGCAATCGTTCTTTTGCCGATTTCACAAATTGTATGGCTCTTCGCGCCCTATTTTTGTAGAAATCAGAGCATTCAAAGCACTTCCGCATACTATTGCCGAAATTTTAAACTTTTTAAAAAAAATGGCATCTCAGTTATCATATTGAATGAATAAAATGTAAAATTGCGAAAAGACTAGTGTTAGCAAAGTTAGTAAAATACGATAGAGTTAGGGTTAGGGTTCACCCCATTCCAAAAAAGTTAATAGGGTTAGAGTTAACTCTAACCCTATTCCTTAAAAAGGGGTTAACCCGTTTTAAAAGGGTTATTTATATGATGAACAAAGCACGCTTTTTGGCACTCGAAAAATTTGATTCAAAATAGACTGGACTTTTAAATTGTGCATCTTTATTGAAGTTGCTTTAAAGACAAAGCCCCTTTCCAAATCAGCAAACCCTAAACTTGCAACAATTGCAACAACAAAGATCAAACAATGCTTGCCTGGCTGCTTTTAGGCAGTAACAAGAGCTACCTAGCTTAGTCCATATATGCATAGTATATATATATATATATATATATATATATATATATATATATATATATATATATATATATATATATATATTGCATGGTTAGTATTCAGACATTGCTGTGTACCTATGTACTCGTACATGCTAGCATACCTAGGATGTAATTAAAAACCTCGGAAATGCCAATGTAGTACGTTTAAGCAATTCAAAATAGTACAAGAATAAGACGAAGACAATATAACAATAGGACAATTTATCGCAAATTAGAAAGTAAACAGAACCACGCGAGAAGAGGCGTTAAGACAACCAGCCAGGTCGCACATCGGCTCGATCAATGAGACGACCAGGGTTGCCAAGTGCTCTTGTCAAAAAACCCCATTTTCGGTCACAAAAAACCTCAAAATGGCTAAAAATGGCTTTAAAACCCCCTACACAACGGTGAAGCATAGGCGCAAAAAAACCCCCAATCGCTTCAAGGTGCCCCCAATGCCCCCAAAAAACTCCTAAATTGGGGAAAAACTCCTAACTCGGCAACACTGGAGACGACGACGACGGGAATTATTTACTTGAAAAAAACAGTAATAAAAATCGTAAGTTATAACTGCACGAATGAATAACTTACTCACCCTTTTTTAACCCTTTCTCGGTTGGAAATTCAAAGAGTTAGGGTTAACCCCGATGGTCACTAACTCACCCAAAATAGGGTTAACTCTATTGAAAAAGTGATGGGTTAACCCTATTTTGGGTTGAGTTAAGTTAACTCTGCCAACACTAGAAAAGACGCTGTTTTGTACGAGATTTTTTATTGTTGTGGAGAAAAGTGGTGCATTCCACACGTGGGCGTGAGGGGGGTTCGGGGAGTATGCATCCCCTAGAGACCGGATACCCCAGAAACCAAAATACCTCCCCAGAATTCAATTTTTGAAAATTTTATTTTGTTTTTTCGCAATTTTTTATGCCTATGGATAGTGCTCTATAAAAAACATTTAAAAATGGTATTTCTTCGCCGAACCACTATTTTTAAGATCATTTTTCACCTAAGAAAAATCTTTCAACCCCTCCCAGAATTTTGGTGCTGTCCAACTATGGTGCCCCCTGAGAAAATCCTAGGTTCGCCATTTAGGTCAATTGGTTCGAATGCGCTACATATATAGAAAGAAGTCATCAATACGAGAAAGAAGCAAGAAGAAATAAACAAAAAGAAATAATGAGGAGAAAAAGTAAAAAAAGAAAAAGAAATAAAATAATAAAAAATAAAATGAACAAATAAATAAATAAATAACCATGCAAATATTGAAAAAAGAAGAAAGAAAGACAGATATAGAGTGCGTGCATCATGCTATTAGTAAGAAAGAAACAAAAAGGACACGTAAAATAGCACAAGTGTACCTAAAAATAATTATATTATGAGAGATTACATGTTTTATGAGGCGCAAAAGTCTAAATGAAACAGAAAAAGTAGGCAGGATAATAAAACGAAAACTTACATAAAAAAGGTAAGAAAAGGAAGGAAAAAAAACGTAGAAGAGGAAAGAGAAGAAAAAATCGAAAAATCATAAATAGACGAGGTCATCAGAGAGGAACTAGGTTGCTACAGTTTCGTGCCTTTAATACTCTGACTGTCACTGCAACCTAGCGGCACCAGTCTAGGCGCCTAGACTGCCTCTCATCGTTAAAAAAAGGGAAAAAATTAATTGATTGAATGAATAAATAAACGAATTAACATTATAGATACTATAAATATTATGATATATAAAAAAGTAACATTAATAGAGAATATATAAATAATTAAAAAATAAATGGAATAATAAATAATAAGAACATTGTAAACCTACACCACGTGAAATACTGCCGTAACTGGCCTGTTCAATCACGCGAGGAAACACAATGAGTAAATAGATAGCGAGAGCAAGACAGGAATAGAAAATCTACATCGATGTGCCCGAATACTATGAATACTATAATAATAGTAATAACATCAATAACAAAAACAATACTCTAAAGAAAGAAAATAAATAAATAAAATAAATAAAAAATCACTGTAAACCTACACATGAAATACTGCCGTACCTGGCCTGTTCAATCATGTGAGGAAATATAATGAGTAAACAAAAAGCGTGAGCTTAGGCGGAAAAAAATAAAAATGTTGGGATTGACGTGGAAGATGCCGACGCAACTACATACTCATATGATTAGCACACTCTAATGAAAACCGAAGCTACTTACTAATACGGATGTCTTATGTGCAGCATTATCCTGAAAATACCAAAGTAGGGGCACATTGACTGAGGTTTTCTAACTTTTTCGCGTTCGCCTAGTTTTTGTCATGTGCAGCATTATCCGAAAATACCAAAGTAGGGGCACATTGACTGAGATTTTCTAGAATTTTCGCGTTCGCTTAATTTTTTTTTGGTCATGTGCAGCATTATCCTGAAAATACCAAAGTAGAGGCACATTGACTAGATTTTCTATAAATAATTTTCGTGTTTTTGTTTTTTTGGTTGTTGTTCGTAGAGTTGAGAGGCAGTCTAGCCGCCTAGACTGGTGCCGCTAGGTTGCAGTGACAGTCAGAGGATTAAAGGCACGAAACTGTAGCAACCTAGTTCCTCTCTGATGACCTCGCCTGTTTATATGTTTCACGTTTTTTGTATTTATTCTGTATAACTCCTGCTTACGTTCTCGTTTTACTTGAACTCTTGCGCCTCGTAAAACCCGTAATTTCTCATAATATAATTTTGTGTGCTTTTTATGTACATGTGTATATACTATTTCTCGCGTCTTTTTATTCCTTTTATACTAACAGCATGCCTAATTTATTTACCTTTTATTTATTTATTTATTTATTTATTTATTTTTTCATATTGATGACTTTCTGTTATTATGAAGCGCGTCTGGGAATGTGACGGGAGCATAGGTGGGCAGTACCGAAATTCTGGGGGGTGAAAAATTTTCAAAGGTCAAAAAATGGTCTTAAAAGTGGTCTTATGACGAAAAAAACACCAATTTTGAACGTTTCTCATCATTAGACGTTTCTCATCACTATCCAATGGCATAAAAATCGCTAAAAAAGCAAAAAAAATTTCAAAATTTGAGTTCTGGGGGGATATTTTGATTTCTGGGGGGTATTTCAACTTCTGGGTGGTGCATACCCCCCAAACCCCCCCACCCCACAGGCCGCATGTGTTGACGGGAGGCGCAGTGCAAACGCGAAGGAAAAATTCAAAATGTCGTTATTGAAAAATTTAAAGTATTGTTGACGCATAATTTTAACATATTGGCTTTATTTACACGGTTTGACTGATAGATTATTAAGGCGGATACAGAAAAACTCTAAATTTCAAAATGGTCTTAAGCAATTTTGAATATATGAATGCGCTGGATAATCAGAAAAGGTTGCTATTGCAAAATTTGATGTATTTTATGGCGCATAATTTTAACGTTATATCCCCCTCTTTTTGCAATTTAACTAACAAATGATTCACGCGCGCTGTGAAAAATTCTGCTTTAGAGCAAAGACGTGCAAAACGATGTAGTTGACTTACAAAAACAGCATACAAAAGACCTTTAGGTACGTTAGAGTCTGAAAAAGGAAAATTGACAATAGGAAATTGAAACTGTTCTCTTTTGTCGAAAATCGTGTAAGAAATCGGTTTAGAAAGATTAACTTCAATATCTAAGTAACTAACTTTTGAAGCAGAAAGAGTTTCCGTGACATTTAAGGATGTAGGGTAAATCTCTTTGATGTAATCACGAAAATTTGTAATATTTATAGCCGCTATATCATCGATGTAACGAGTCACGTTTTTCAAATAATAAGCAAGGTCATTATTTCTAGGAGATGATAGGAATTTATATTCACAGTTAAAAAGGAAAAGGTCGGCCAAAAGTGGAGAATAATTAGAGCTCATGGGAATGCCAATTTTCTGATGAAAAATTTTATTTCCAAATTCGACAAATGAATTTTGGATTAAAAATTTGAGACTGTTTGTAAAAGTTTCAATGTCAAAAGTGAAATAAGACTTTTTGTCCGAAGGAGAAGAACTCCAGTATGATTTGAAACCGTTAGTACATAAAAATTTATTCTTATCAAAAGGTTTCTCCAGGAAATCAAAAGAAGCGGAAATAAGTTCGTTTTGAGGGAGAGATGTGTAGAGTGTTGAAAAATCGAATGTATTAATCGATTTAATGTTTTTAATTGATTCTAATTTTTTAATGAAAGAAAATGAATTATTGATAGACCAAAATCTGTTAATTCGAGAATTTCTGAAAATTGCTTTACAATAGTTCTCCCAGAAACGACGGACTAACTTGAGGCCTTCGTTAATTAGCGACGATATGAAAGTAGTAGAACAATTTTTAGCCGAAGTGATAAACCTAGCTTTATAGGGAATTTTATGTAGTCTTGGAATCCAATACATGAAAGGTACTTTTTTCTTAAGACTTTCTTCACTAACAGAGCTGGAAAACTTAGAAAAAATATTTTTCTGAAATTGAATATGGTCTAAGATAATGTTTTCTTCACGTAAATTAGATAAAATGTAGGTACCACTAGAGGGTAAGGATGACGATGAAAAATAGCCCAATTCTTTACAAAGAACCGTTAAATAATGGTGCTTACATGTGATGACTAAGTTATTGCTAGCCTTATCTGCGACGGTAATGACAAAATTATCATGTGATGCAAATATTTTGATCAAATAAGCTCGAATAGTCCACGTGAAATAATATGAATGAACGATGAAAACATCTTGAAGCTATAGACCGTTCCCCTTAAATTTTAGCATAAATCATTAATCAGAATTTTTTGACGGTAAGCTGACAGGTTATACGATACTTATATATCAGATCAATGCAATTATCGCAAATTTGTCAGCCTATTGTCGGTGACCATTCGTATAGGTTATGCCCTAATGTAAACAGACCATATCTCTGGGGTGGGGCGGGCTAAGGGATGCCCGCTACCCCCCCTTGGCCCAAAATAGTTAGCGAAAAAGTAGTCGGAGTAATTTTGAACCGTCAATTAGGTGATCATATTTCTCGAATTTTCCAGGCGCTTCTTGCCAGATAATTCTTTTTAATGGTAAATATTTGCCTTCTTGATGCCACGGTACATAGTCATATTTCGGAGGCCAAGAACACGTTTTTATACAGGAAACATTTTTATGACTCCTAAACCGATATCTGGAGCAGAAGCAACTATTTCAACATAGTTTTGTTATATTTTAGAGCAAAAATTTTCAAAATTTCAGACGCTTTGCTCAAATGTTAAAAGTACAGGAAGTCTAGCAGTAACGAAAAGTTTCTGATGCGTAAATTTCGAAAATTTTCGGGCGCTTCGCATAGGATTTTCGCTGAAATTAAATAACTTTCATAATTTTTTGCGCAAAATTTTAACAATATTTTATTTTTACTGATAAATTATTGCGCTAAAAGTACTTTTAGATAAAAGTAGGCAACGCGAAACATAGAAAAAAGCGATTCTTCTCGTGAAGAGCGAATTTTCGGACCGCTAGTGGTGGAGGATTGACCCCAGAAAATTTTTATGTGCTAGAGCTCATAGTCAAAAAGGCCATTTTTGACGATAGAAATAGTGCTCGTTTTTCTGAGGCAAAAACATTTTTAAAAATTCGAAAAGACTAGAAAGAATCCGACTAAACTGAACAAAGCATAGTAAAAAATGAGAATACATTTCCTGAGCTGAAAGATAGCTAAAAACGATTGAAACTGCACACTTCCTTCAATTTTTTTAGAAAATATAAGTGATATAGCCTTTTGTGAAGGTCAGAATCATACATAAGCGCAGGAAGAAGTTGGGGGTAACGAGGGAATTAAGAACCCCTAGAATCTGGCGAACCCCCCCGAAATCCCATGGACTCTCAGAATTGAAGTTTTAGCGTGTTTTCTGTGATTTTGCCAGATTAACACCACCCAGACCTCCTATAAATTCGATGCTGCCCATGTATGGTCAGAAGACATTCTGGGGTTCTACCAAATACCCCAAACCCCTTCCCCAAGAACACGTATGGACGAAAAGCACAAATGCAACGATGTAAAACCCTTTTTCATGCTTCATCCCTCGAAGTGTTTTCCGTGGCTCTTGATGACTTCGAGCAGCCAATACCCGAAATACACGACTTGCCTTTTTGACTTCTGGAAAATAACGAGAATGCAATAATTCGCCCCACTAATGCAATAATCTGATACAGGTGAAAGGCGGTGGGATTTACGAAAAATAATATGATTCTAAAATAGGCAAGTGACTTGATTAAACAATGATTAGCATCAAAATTGTAAAGGCGGGGTCTGAGAGTCCAAAAAATTTTCAAAGGTAAAAAACTGTCGAAAATTCATTGATGGTAGGTGCAAAAAAATTACCAAGTTTTACGTTTGTTTATAGAGCTCTATTCATTAACATCAAAAATTGCGAAAAAGCGGAAAAAATTGCAAAATTTAATTTTAGGGATCTCCCGGATCGTAAATGGCCTTTTGGATATAACCGCGTGCTTGTATCTAATTATCCTATTTCAAAACAGGTTAGAAATCAATTTTCTTTGATGCATTTAAAAAACACAAATAGTGTAATAAATGCAAAAAGGGAAGTAAAAGGAGTTTAAAAAGTAAAACATATAAGAATGTTAGAAAGAGGCGTTTATTCACTACTTTACAATTTTATAATTCATGTCAATAATGCTTTAATTTACAAATTACTGTCAGTGCTCAGTTGGGCGAACCATAAGCAATTAAAGTAAAATAATATGTGAGTAGAATAAAGAAAATTGTTGAAACATTAATTAATATACCGAATAAATTGAATTCCTTGCTCCAGTGTATCGGTCATCTTTTGACCTTTTGTTTCAGGTAGAAAATAGATAGATAACGCGGCCACCAAAGAAAAGGCGCCATATACAGCAAATGGTACCCCGTACTCAAAATATCTGGCCTGAATTTCGAATCGAAGTGAAAGGGTACACTGGTATTTTTCACAATGGTCACGCAGAAGCAAAAATAATAAAATTTTTGAAGTATATTAAAAGGCCACAATTTTCTTGTTTTCCGCGCCAGACTAGGCATTTTCGTTAATTTATTTTCCATTTCTAAATCCTATTAAAGCCAGCACTTTTATAGACCGGGTTTATTGACTACTAAAAAAGTGAAAGTCATGCGAGAAACAGAGCGGAATTAGGTCTAAGGATGGAAGAAAATGTATTTCTTTTCCGCAAAATTACTCTAAATAAACGAAAAAACTGAATTATCGAATTTGCTGCTGATTTTTGTTTTTTAAATTTTAATAATAAATTTACTAAAATTCAACGAAGACAATCGAGCAACTAGTCGTAACTCACTAATAAAGCGATTTGAGGAGAAAGAACGGCTCCTAGACTGGACATCGAACTTCCATAGCCCGAGGCAACACTGCGCACGACAGTCGGATACAATTCAGCAGTATAATTAAATGTGATTGCAAACGCCGCAGAAATACCCATTTTACTCGCGATTGTTAAAAATATGACAACTGCTTCTACAAAAAGAGAAAATCGTCTTTTAATTTGACTAATGAGATTTTTTTGAATAAAACGATCAAATTCTTTTAGACCGATGATGTGAGCATCATACATTGGTAGGGGGTTGCACCGCTCCCTCCAGAAGTTGAAAAAGCTCCCGTAGATTACTGTAGACCCCAGAATTCTATTTTTAGTAACATTTTTGGCGATCTGGCACATCCTGACCGCACGTGGGCGTGGGAGGTTCGGGGGTAGGCACCCCTCAGAAGGTCGAATACCCCCCTTCCAAAGCAAAATAACCCCCAGAATTCAATTTTTGAATTTTGTTTGTTTTTGTCTTAATTTTTTGATGCCAATGGATAGTGCTCGATGAAGAACGTTGATAAATTGAGCTTCTTCGCCATCCGATCATTTTAAGACCATTTTTTGACCTTTGAAAATCTTGCACATCTCCCAGAATTTTGGTGCTGCCCACCTATGATCCCGACCCCGCCCAGAAGTTTAATGCTGCCCATGTATGGTGAGCGCGAATGGAATTAGAATTCGCACAAAAAGTTGAATAATTTAATCTCCTTTTATTTTTCAATACGTTAATAACCGATTGCAATCGAAAACTCCGCGAGATAGTGCGAAACAGGAAAGTGAAATTTTATTAGGTCGAAAATTTCAGGGACTGATTATACGTGGGCAGCAACCAAAGTTCCTGAGGAGAGTCTGAATGGGACAAAACATGCAAAAAAATTAGAGAAAAACTTGTCAAAAATTGAATTTCTGGTTTCTATCGTAATGTGCGAGAATATTTTGAATTATCGGGGGTACTCACTCTAGATCCTTCATTACCTTGCCTTCTTTTTATCCATTCCGTGAATTGATTGGCCAGTATAACAGTACGATGCAACTGCTTTCACTAAGTGAAAGCTTTTAAGCAAGTCATTCAGCAGTTATTCAAAGTGCAAGCTCATACAGGAAATGGATCAGTGGCCGAACTTTAAAAAACTTTTGAGGAAGCATTTGATCTGTAATTTTTTAAAAAATAAGGAAATTCATTCCAAAAGATCATCGTTTGCCTTTTATTTCACAAAACCATTTATCGATCCGATTCAGTAAGCTATTTTTGATTTTGTGAAAATCCAAGCTACACTTTCAGGGGCAGGTCAGTCAAAGAACTTATTCAAGCCTAAAAGGCTTCGAAAGCTGTTATTAATAATAAAATAGTATGCAAATTAAGTTAATCCACAGCTTTTGTTCAATTTCAAACACATTTTTAAATTATTGTTGATTTTCATCAATTTATAGGCCGTCATTTTGCTTTATTTTCATTAAAAAATTTTAAATTTTTCTATTCTAGGGAGCTTATGCATCAAGACCTCAAGTGCATGTCTGATTAATAATGACCACATTAGAAAACTTCAAACCTGAATACACTCAATATTTAATATTTTTGTAACGACGTTAATTAATTATTAATGCGTCTTATATATGGAGAATAAATACAAATGATATTGTTTGCACTATTTTCGTTTATTGAAAAATCGTTCAAAATAAATGTATCTTTAAAGTGATTATCCATACTCTTTTTTGCACGAAACCTTGAATTATAACTTATCATTACCGCCAATTTTATGGCACTCCATTTTGTCAAACAACGCGCTCCAAAAAATTTAAAACGATTTTTTCGTCTTAAAATGTATCCAACTGAAATTTGGCAGCTCAAACTTCAAAAAAAGATGTGCATTATTTTCCGATCGCCCCATTCGTCAAATCAAGAATAGGAGTAGACTAATTTTTTTCCTTATAATAAAGTTTCCCACGCGAATCGCTCGTCTGCGTGAATGCTTCCACTGGTGTTTTTCATCGTTTGTGAGCACAAATCACCATATTTTCTTATGTCACGATTTATTTCGACCTAATTAGTCAGAAAATATGAGATTTATAAATAAGTAAGACGACGGTTTGAAAAAAATTGCTGGATGCACCGGCCTAATAAGAACGTTCCACCTGGTTTATCTTCGAATCGTCCATTTTGCAGAAAACGTTGATTTATAGGCCCAAATAAAAATTGTATTTATAAATCACCAATTAAAAAAGCGTGAAGTTCCGCGTCCTATAACGCCCGATCTAGCAAAAAAAATTGAAATGGTAATGTAGAACAGAAAACGCAGGACCAAAGCTCCGGGGTTCAAAAATTTGCATAGATCGAAAATTTAATACGATTCTTCCAAAATCGTTCTTTGTATAGTCTAAAATATCAAGGCGAAAAATTTTAGTCAAATATTAAAGAAGTTAAAAATTTTCGTTCCAATTTCAAAAAGAACCAATTTCCCATTAGAGAGTTATTTCAGTGGTAATCCTTCCAGATGAAATCGTTTGTTCTTATTCTAGCAAGTGTCTTTCGAGTCAGAATTAGAGATTACTCAAAAGCTGAAACCTGGTTCCAAAAATGTTTTTTGAGAATGCCATGAAACCATAAAGTTATGTAGACAATGATTGTACTTCGTCTCACATCTCGTGTCGTCGTGCTCATTCATGTACAGCATAGGAATTCTGGAGGGGTCAGGCCGTGAAAGTTTTTAAAAAGTGCATTTTCTGGGCTAAACAACGATAAGTACGCACCAAAAACATTGTTTTTGATGTTCTGAACCATGCTGGTTCTTTTAACAACACAAAAACATAACAAAATTTCTAAAAAAATTCAAAAAATTGAGGAAATTGATCAAAATTTAATCAAAAAATGTGTACATGGCGCAAAGCGCCGAAAATTTGAGACTTTTGAGTCAAAAATCAGCTAAAAATGCTCAAAAAAGCATACTTTTTAGAATTTTTATGCAAAATCGTCAATTCTAGGGGGGGGGGTAAAAACTCCCCTAAATACCTCCAAGAAGACGTATGGTCATGCTTGCATGTATTTTACCCGTTTCTATTGGCTTTGCGATTGAAACTTTGAAATTTTAAAAATATTATTATGCATTATGTTTCTCATCACAATTGAAGTTTTGGAATGTTTTTTAAATTCCTGACGGTTTTGTCCCTCCTCCATGATTTGGCTGCTGCATATGTATCACGGCATCCCATTTAATCTGCAAAGTGTAAAGTAGCTACAGTCATGAAAGGAAAATAAAAATAATTCGCTAATGATATTTTCAATAATCTCAGCTCTTTTGAGATAATAGAGAATAGTTCTAAGATTTGTCAGATAAATTGCTTTGGGATGCAACGAAATTTTTTTGATAAACTCCAAGTATGCATTGAAAACCGATTATGTAATTCTGCTAGAAACGTCAAATTGTTGACTCTTTTTCAAACATATTGTAAAAATTTCTTTTTTTTTGAAAGAATGTGCTTACTTTTAAACGAGTCAAAAAAGCTCTACCGATGTGTCATAAAAATAGCCGGAGAAGTTCAAACCCCATTGTTTATCGTTCGGCATTCAACTTTTCCTGTTCGGAAATCCACATAGGCTCCAAAAAGCTGAATCGCGTGAAAAAATAATATTTTCGGGGATTCTTACGATACTCTATCTTTTCTAGAATGTAAAAGATAAGATTGCCAGAAGATGTCGAAAAAAATCTGATTTAATCTAACAAAATTCAGCCTAAAATGATTCAATGACGCGGAGCACCGAAAACTTTTGAGCAAACAAATGGCTAAAACCGCATAGAACCGCATATTTCCTACAAATTTTTTGAATTGTTTAAAAAATTGCGAATTCTGGGGAACGGGGTGAAGATATTACTGGGGTTAAAAATTTCCTGAAAACCCCTAAGCCCCATGATCATGTATTCTAATAGCTCATTACATTTTGTATGGAAGCGAACCAGAAATGAATTGGCAATGTCAAGTGAAAGCAACTTACGATTTCTAGAAAAGCATAGACCAATGACGCAAATACCGCCTAAGCTTAAAAATCCAATGAGGCTCAAACGCCTTCCTAAGTGTTCAATAAGAGGCATGCAAAGAATATAACCGGCTATATCTCCAAAAACCGACAAAGTGAAATTGACGTAAATGTTGCCAGGTAATAGAGCGGTGTTCATAGAAACGCCAAAATATACGATACCGTCGGTCATCCTACAAGAAGAAACGCCAAGCTTACTGTGCTCTGTGAGCGATGAGCATATATGATCTTGGGCTGGGGGTGGGGACCCAGGATGGGCGTGGGGGTCTGGGAGGTATACACCCCCTCCAGAACTTGAAATTCTATTTTTAATAACATTTTTGGCAATTTTTGGCAATTTTTGGAGATTCCACTCCACAACAATTTCCTTGCTTCCTATGCATGTTGGGGACCATACATGGGCAGCAGTCTGATTCTGAGGGATCAGATGGGGTGTAAACCCCTAAAACCCCCTACCTACTACGCCCATGTGCTGTTGGTACCCGCATAAATTTTTTTATTCCTAGATCCGACCAGAAATTGCGATTTTCCAAAAAAACGCAGAAAAGTAAGCATCTTTGCACTATATCCCTCGCGTTATCATGTCTAGGACGGCGTCAGTGCTAGTGTTGTCAGAGTTAACTCTAACTCAACCCAAACAAAGGTATAACCCATGGCTTTTTCAATAGAGTTAGCCCTATTTAGGGTGAATTAGTGACCATCGGGGTTAACCCTAACTCTTTGGAGTTCCAATTGAGAAAGGGTAGAAAGGGTGAGTGAGTTTGGACGAAAACCGTTACAATCTCAGTGATAAAACTTTGGGATAGGAAGTGTTTTTTAAGTCTAATTTGCGATGAATTGTCCTATTATTATATTGCCTTTGTCTTATAATTATTCTATTTCGAATTGCTTGAACGTACATTGGTATCTCAGGCTTTTAATTACATAGGTAATCGTGCTAAGTATGCTAGCATATACACTGAAATGTCTGAGTACTACATGCAGAAATACGTATACCCAGCTAGGTCGCACAAGTTGCATACGTGCAGACTGCAGAAATACATTTTTCGATCCTTTTAAGTTGCATTGCATGCAAGCATACATGGGCGGCTTGAACATTCTGGGTTCTAAAAATTTTCAAATTCAAAGAGTGCCTAAACATTTATGGTAGGGCAAAAACACTATTTTTTGGGCGTTTCTCAATGAGCTTCATGCATCGGCGTCGAAAGATTGCAGGAAAAACGAAAAGAATTCAGAAAAATTAATTTCTGGGACGGGGGTCTGGCTGGCGGATTCTGATGTGGTTGCAATGTAAGTTAGGGTTTGCTGACGTCAAATGGAAATTTTTCATTGAAGCAGCTTCAATAAAAATGCACAATTTAAAATCATAGTCTTTTTAGAGTCAGTTTTTTGAGTGCCAAAAAGCATGCTTTGTTAATCAAATAAATAAGTCTTTTAAATGGGTTAACTCTTTCTTCTAGAAATAGGGTTAGACTTAACACTAACCCTATTAACTTTTTTGAAATGGGGTGAACTCGAACCCTAACTCTATTGTAATTTACTGACTCTGACACCGCTAGTCACTGCCACATATGGACGTAGAAGGGGTCCGAGTAGTTCACACCATCCAGAATCTGAGGCCCCAAAAAATCGATATTCCCCCAGAATGGAATTTTTGGTGCTATTTTACCCCATCTGAACACCAGAATTTGGCTGCTGCCTATGTGTGGTCCTAGCCTAACCAATCTGTTTTTTCATGTTACATATTACATATGTCTCTCAAACGTCATATAACCTCGTTCTAACTAAAAATATACGTCATTTAAAATATTTATGGCGTATATGAAGTAATGCATTATAAAAAAAATGTTTTCATTCGCACAAATGCTAAATAAGAAAATATCGTTTTGATCAAGATTGGTGCAAACTAGACGATCTATATTACTGTTGATTGCCAACTAGGGTCTCCTAATTACTCAACTCAAATCTACTATTCGTGTTTATTGTAAGCATCTTCATCATGCCTATGCTTGATTACAGCTACAGTTTTTCGATTACAACTTTTTACAAAATTATTCTAAATATAAATACCGCTAATTTTACGAAAAAGCATAAAAAATTACACAAAGCGATATTAATATTTGCCATGCAAAGTAAAATCAGTCATGTTTTGACCCGGATACTCCGTTTTCGAGAATAATATTTAGTTTTTAAAGTTGTGTGAAAAATTGCTTTACTTAGCCTTCATGCATCACAGGCTGCATGAACATCAATTCTTAAAACTTCTTTTGTGTTTTCTATAAATTATAATCCATTTTTCAATGAATAACACTATCAAAGCATGAAAAGATTTGCTTCACTTAGTACTTGTGCATAATATGTTATCTTGTTAGAAATAGCTTTATTTTTAAGCTGCATAAACATTAATTCGTAAAATATCTTTTCCGCATATTAGAAACTGTATTCTATTTTTTAAGAATAACAATTCGTATTCAGAACATGAAAAAATTGCTTCACACAGCTCTTTTGCATAACACATCTAGCCACGTATAGTCTTATTTTTAAGCATCATGATTACTCGTATTCATTCGTAAAACTTATAATACACGATAAAGCTCTGACCACAAGTAAAATACCGCAATTGTCACGCAAGCGTATTCGCGACTTCTGAACAAATCCAGTATTGATCCTTTTTTTACATCTTCGATTACTACCTATTTAAAAATATCTAATCATAAAAAATATTTCGAGTATATATATGAATCAAACGTATATGTTGGAAGAGCCTCTTTGTACATGTACAAATATCTTTAGAGAAAATAAGGAGCGAAAAATGTTTGTTCTCGTACATATAATACTCACATATGTATGTTGTAGCTATACTATTGAATATGCGTATTTTTTTAAACTACTAGCATATAATATGCAATCCACTTGTTGCCCGAAGAGTGTTATTTATAAGTGTTCACGAGTTTTGTGAATTGTTGGGAGTTTTTATGAGTTTTCAACTAAATTCACACTTAAACCTGCATTCAGAAGGCTAAACCTATTTGTGGTACAAAATCAAAAGTGGTTGTAGTATTCCGATTGATTCCTATAATAAAAGTCATCGCGATTAAAATTTTAATATAACGAAAGCAAGGTCCCGGAAAGGGGTGCTAGGTTGTCAATTAGTTCTTATTTCCTGCATTAATTTTTAACCAAAATAATAGAATAATGCAAAAGACGCTCGAGTCTGTAGAAGACGTATTAGATTGTAAAAACAGGAGTGCTTAATGTACAAAAAATTTTTGAGACTTGTGGACAAATCCTCGGAAAAAGCGTTAAAATAACTATCACTTTGCCTTCAAAAAATCCTCATAAATTGTGCAAAGACGGCTCCATAAATCTTCACGTAAGCCTAAAAGACTTTTTTCTCTACAAAAACCACGTAAGCGTCAAACAAAATGATTTTTATAGCAATTACACATTTTACCTCCAGCTTCCTTTACATAGGAATCGCCTGAATTTCAGAAGCTCAGATACAATACTAAGTTTTTCAATAACGGAAAAAGTAAAAAGTCTGAATTGTAAAGTCTAGGCAGAAAGGTGAAAATTCAATATTTTGATAGATGGGGGGACGGCCCTTCTTTATGTGAACGGAGTAAATGACCTACATTTTTTGGTCAAAATGCTGGTTTAAAATCCACAAGCCCATATGACTCCTATCGTGCTCCAAAATTAGAATAAAGCTAACCAGATCATTTTTAAGAACGTCTTTCGGTATATCTACTCCATTTATTTTGGCCGCCGTCATGACAATTTCTTCCGCTTCTTCACTGCGCTTGTTTACGATCAACCATCTGACCGACTCCGGAGCAAATCTATTGAACAAAACTTTATTTGACAAATACACCGATTCAATTATATTTAGTAATATATGAAAAGAATAATTTGAATACGAGTGTAAAATCCTGTACCTGCAGGTAAGGTGCTAATCCTGCATATTATCTTTTTTAAATTTTTTTAATTTTTGATTTTTTTATTTCTGTTTTCATAAAACTGCTTTTTCGCTCTTTTCTTCTATTATTGTGATTTCTGATAGGCTCTGAAAAAATCATTTTTTATATTCCAAAGCCTGCGACGAAAGTAAATTGTTAAGTACGGGACGACTAGGCCATCTTAGGAGGCTGCAAGTCTTGTTGGATGTTTTATAAACGAAACAGACTAAGTTGAGAAATAAATAAAAACAATGCAAATCAGTAAGAGCACGTTTAATAAAACCGCCTTATTCGAAAAAAGATTAATTTTTTTAAATCTGAGTTTTTTGAGCGCCCGCAAACTTATTTCTGCTTACTTAAGCAGAGGAATGTACAAAAGAGTCAATGCCGATACTGTCCAGCTAAGAACTTTCCAGTCGCGTATGAAATACGCCGAAAGGCCTAAAACACCTATGCCAATCGAATAGATCATGTGGGTCGCCACGCCGAAAACTACGGCTGCCGTTCCGTTGAACAATTCCATGACTTGAAATGAATAATTCAAATACCGATACGTAAAAGTGAATATTTGCGATCATTACATCGCAAATCAAAGCAAAAAAAGCGAGGAAATTTTATTTATCTTCATTTTAATTATTTCTCATTATTTGTTGTTATTCTTTATTGTTATTTTTTGATATATCTACTATTAATTTTTATTTTTATTTATACTTTGCACAACCTTTTACGCTGCAGGACCTCCCATATCCTTCTAATCCTCGACTCGCATGGACTTATGGACACTAATCTAGCAGCTAAATTCACAACATGTCAATATTATCTTCGGCAGGTTGGCTAAGTCAGTTATTATAGTGAAATTTAAGATTTCTTCTATTTTTCCATAAAATGCTTATGAAATTTATGCGCCTTTATAAGGCTTAATTATTTTATTCTCTAGTCGTTCGAGGATGTAAAAGAATTTCTATTTATGTATTTCCAACAAGTTCTCTAGAATTCTTGCAAAATAAAGAATACTTAATCACTGTCCACGTATTCCAGCTAACACAATGAATAAGCAAGAAACGTAATAATTCGTTGGCTATATCGTGGTATCGTTCATACGACTAGTTATATGTATAAA
Organism: Mermis nigrescens; assembly: GCA_036768485.1. NCBI lineage: Eukaryota > Metazoa > Nematoda > Enoplea > Mermithida > Mermithidae > Mermis > Mermis nigrescens. The sequence goes on from JAVLUZ010000380.1 coordinate 260,288, forward strand.
ATTGCATAAAAAGAAAAGGTGAGTTAAAGCTAAAAACTAAGTAATTGCACTAACTAAACCTGTATAAATGCCAAAATGGCGCTAAAATTATGTTAATTCACATTTTGTTAGTAAATTTCAGGCACTTTTGATGAATATTCTCGTTTATTTCTATTTTTAGTCTTCATTTTGTCTGATGTTTCCTGAAGAAATTTTCCATTTTTCCATTCCCTTCTACAAATTGCAATCCCCATATGACGCGTGTATTCCTGGCTGCGACTGCTAACCTATCATAAAACCGGATAAACGCGCCCCAGACTCCAAAAAACCGACCAAAAATCTAGCTATAGTAAAAAGAATGTAATTGGGCAAAAGCGGCGAAATGTTGAACACTAATATTTGCGCAAAGCACGCGATAAGCAGAGCAGGTCGTCGTCCGTACCTGTTCGAATAGATAAATAATAAATTTTCGACTAATTAAATTTTAAATTTGAATAAATTTTAACAAGTATAATTAAAATTCACATACATTTTTCAAATTAAAGTTGAAAATGTCGTTTTAAAACCGTAAAGTTAACGTTTTAGTAGCCCTCACCAGTCGCCGATCGTTCCGAATATTATCAGTCCGAGACACGAGCCCATCATGTAAATCGTATTCATCAAATTGCCTTTGTAATAACCGTCGCAGATCATTGAAAACTAAAACTCAAGATTATCTACGCCGGTCGATAAACAAATAAAAATGAATTATAAATATAAATTAATAAAAATTATAAAGAATAAAAATAAATAAATAAATGATCAAAACAAATTTCCTGATCACGCTATGAGCACATTGTGGGTATAGCCAAATTTTTTCGAAGGATTCGCGCTAAAAATTTTGGGTGTCCGGGAAGAATTCGAAAATTCTCAAAGAGGACAGAAAAGTGCTGATAAATTAATCGTAGGGATCAAAAATAGGTAGAACATGACCGATCTGGAGCGATCAGCCGGTCTAAGTGGTCAGTTAGTGAGCTTTACACTAATATAAATGGTAAAATAACGTTAAAATCACGTTTTGCCACACTTTGTGGTAATTTCAAGCACTTTAGACGAAAATTTTCGACTCTCTGCTGTCTTGGCCTTCGTTTGGCCTCATTTTAAACAAAAACTTTTCAATTTTTATTCTGGAGGGTGGCTTTCGATGCCAATGAGTAGAGCTTGATAATAAAGTAATGAAAAGTAGCACATTCTTTGCATCTAAATGTTTGTTGGCCCGCCTTACGTAATTTTGGCCATGCTCGTCCATGCTTACCTCCGAAGCAAGCGTCGTTTTATAAACTGTAGTGTCATAGACGAATAAGTCGCACTTTGTCGCGGAATCTTCAGTGCACGTAAAATTAGATGACCCGTTATTGATACCTTGACAAAAGCAAATTCGGGAATGAGCTGTCGTCTAAAATAGCTGAGTGCAATAGAGAATATATGTGTTTTTTATGGGATCGGTCATGTATTTTCTATCATTATTTTTCAAATTTTTACGGACATTCTCGCCTGAGTACTAATTAATGACATTTACTGACTTACCTCATGCTCTAAAAACCTAATTTTACGTCGAAAGAGTTGTTAATGTTCAGGAAAAAGATGTTTTAGTTCTCTCAACGATTTATTAGGTATTTATTTATTCAGCACTTTTTGCAGGTTTTTTTGTCCAAATTTTGCGCGTTTTTCGTAAAATCTTTCGAAATTTCTCAACTTTTTTTCGTATCACAAATGATTCCGTGTTTCGAAAGATGGCGAAAAACCGCTACTTTAAGCACAATGGACGGATTTTTTGGATTGTTTTGACTGAAGTAGAAAAATTTTGTGTCTAAAAACTCTACTAGAAATACTGAATAAAAAATAAAAAATGAATTTATAAAAAATTTCAGAATAATTGTCAGAAAATCCTGGATCCGCCTCTGTACCCTGTGCGCAGTATTTGCAATACATGACCGATCCCGACACTTCGATAGGATCAACGAATAATATTTTGGATAAATTTAGCTTGAACGGCAGGTAATATTGATCGCATGATTCGTCGATGCTATTGTTGTCGTCGTCAAGACCGGGTATAAAGCACCTGTCAAGAATTTAAAAAACAAATTTATTTTCAAATTAATGTAAAAATTGTCAAAATTCATTAGGTGCTTTTTGATTATTTCATGTCAATATGATTTTTTGATATCTGCCGTGAGTTCTGAGCGAGTAATTCAAAGTTTAGATCGATTTCGACAACTTTCGCTGGTAAAAAAACTGCTTGGAATAAAACTAAAGATGTAAACGCGTTGACTGCGCGTGTTCAACGAATGAATTGCATGTATACTTCCATAATTCACTCTTTCATGTTTTTCGCTCTCAATTTTTTGCAGAGGAGTGTAAAATTCACTTTCTTGCTTAAAATACAATGTGATTTTTAGCACCAGACGCGTATACTTGGGGCTAAACCTCTTATTAAGGAAAATGGAAATTTTCTGCTGGAAATATTGCAGATAAAGGCTAATAATGGATTAGAATCAAAAATTTTTGGAAGAGTGCTTGAAATTAGCGAAGAACAGGTGAATTACCATATTTTTTGCGCTATTTGAGCAATTATGTCAGTTTGACCTCACGGACACGGCCACACTGCATATCTACGATTATCACTCGTATCAAAATTTTTTGTTATATCTATTTTTCATATTGTACATTATTCAACATTTTATATAGTATTGCAATTTCATCAAACCTCATACTATGATAAAGACATTAAAGAGGGTACCAGAGCTGCTAGTGTCCACATCTTTGAACAGGTCTCGTGTGTCCACATAGTGGCAGTGTGATTGGCTCGTTGACCTAATCGGCGAGGAAGAGCGAGGTTATGTCGGATCAGTCGCAGAAGTCTGCTATCTAGCTTTTTGAGTTGAATTTAAAAAATTTTAATTAAAAACATTAATTTAAAAAAATTGTTCGAAATTGCTCATTACCTAAACTCCAGATGCGCTGTTGTTGTGCATCTGCGGTTACTTCTATCTGTTAATCATGCTGGGAGGTGGGCACTTGTTACACGCCTAATTTATTAGCACTGGACACAAATGTGAAAACAAGCAGCACCAATACCATTAAAGAGTGATTCACTGAAATACTAATGGGGATGGAAAATAGAAAGTTTATAGCATAAAATATTTTTTGTGTATCCTTGTTCGTTTCAACAACGTACGTACCTACACCATAAAAATTGTTTTTTGACGCTTATCCATCGTTATGAGACTAATGAAGCAATCTGACAAGATTTTTTTGGTTTCATCACCCCAAAATTATTATGCTCCCCGTATACCTGACGTTTGGCACTGCAGCTGTGAACACAGTTATGAAGGCCGCTAAACAGGATATCAAAAATGTTGTTGAAATTAAAGCGTACAAAAGTAACTGATAGCGTCCCCAATTTCCTATGTAAATGAATATTTGCTGCATGAATCTGGAAAATCTGAAGCGGAAAAAGACGATTAAATTTAGGAAAGAAAGTGGGGAAAACGGAATAGAATATATATAATTTGTAAAGGAATAAAATATATGTGGAACTCTGAAAAAGCAAGCCAAAAATGTAGCAAAAATGATGATCGATCGAGAAAATCTAAATAAAAGAAATTGTGCTAACATAATTATTCTCTGTAAATTAATTATAATACGTTAAGGATGCGAGAGTGCGTCCAAAACATACCATTATGGAAGCGTAAGTACCTACTAAATAGAATATTTTAGAATGACAATAAACGTAGTGCAAGCAAATTATTTGATAAAACGAATAATCGAGTCGTCGAATGTTGTGTCTCATTAAATCTACAAAATCAAGTTTTTTCATGGTTTGAACGTAAATTTCGTGTTACAATCTTAATTTACAAAAAGGGTAGGAATTATACATAGATTAAGACAGGAATGGATTTATCAGTAACATAAATAATACTTAGATAACTGTAACTTTTTTTGACGAAATATTGCATTTGCTTGCCAAACTAAGCAATTTTTAGAAGAACAACAAGTAAAATCTAATGTCTCGTGTATTCATTTTTTATTTTGCAATTCAGATTGTAAGATATGTCTGAAAATCTGGTTAAAATGTTCAAAATAGTCCTTCCCACTTCTGGGACTCAAAAGAAAACTTTAAGCGTATTAACTTCTGAACGAATTGTGAATTTTTTAAAATGTGCCCAAATCTATAAATTTTTTATAAGGGGTGTCCCAAAAAATCTGCACACTTTTAAATCGTCTAAAAAGCCAGCGAATGAACATGGAAGAGTCGATTGCAGCATATCGTTGCGAAGCTTATTATCTCAGCTGTCCAACCACTAGCAAAGAAAAATGCTCCGATGGAAAGAATAGGACGAACATACTGCGAATTATGCAACATTAAGGATATAAAAGGAGGGGACTAGGAGAAATTCACCTATCTATGCCTTCGAAAGTTGTAAAAATCTACTAAAAATTGGACTTCCGCTAAAAAACGCAAAAAATCGAAGTATATTCTGCGGCCCGCTTAAATGACATTAACAGCTTACATGGTACGCAGTGCTATGGGACGGCAATAAATAAGATGGTGTGCTTTACATAATTCGTTTATGAAGCCATTGTCGATTAACTAAATATTGTTTATATATTGAAAGAGAAAATTGATATTGATAAGAAACTAAATCCGTAATTAAAACACATCAAAGCTTCCTCATAATCTCTTTTTCTGGGCCAGTGAACATTGTCTTGTGAAGACACGCTTTTTCCGGAAGTCGCAGAACATACTCCGATTTTTAGCGTTCTTTAGCGAAAGTCTAATTTTTAGTAGATTGTTACAACTTTCACAGGCATACATAGATAACTTTTCCTTCGTCCCCTTCTTTTATGCCCTTAATGATGCGTAATCTCAAGCATATTCGTCCGTTTTGTTCCATCGGAGCATTTTTCTTTGAAGGTACCTTACTTTTAATTAGCATGATTTGAGTAAATCAGCCAGTAAACACATACGGTAACATGTTACAATATTGACAACAGTCCAAGACCTCTGTAAAAATATTGTTCTGAACATCAGCATTATCTTTTTTAAACTAGACAACCTGACCTTATTTAAAAATACAGATCAAATTTTTCAGCGTAAACTCAATGCAACTGTGGGGTGTAAATAACACTTACACTTAGATTCGTAATCCTGACGTTACATGATATATGTTGAAAAAATAAGCTTTCGTAACGCTGTAAAACTAAATTTAATTTTCAGTGTAAACTTTACACAACTACTGGGTGTGAAGAAAACATGCAATCAGATTCGATCTTGAGCTTACGGAACATATTTTAAAAAACTTAACTCTCTGCAACGCTCTGGTGGTAAAACAAATCTGTAGTGTAAACTTTAATACGATTACAAAAGGATTAATTCTCCAAATGGCCTGAAGACAAATAAGTATTAGATGCAAACCACTTCACACTGCTGTGAAGTGTAAACAAATGCGCCCAACTGATATATGACGTTTGATCCCTGGTACATTTTTAAACTTGTGATCTTGTCCAGACTCATAAACGGAGAAGTTGGCAGAAAAAAAACAAGACAGAAACACGTTTGACACCCTCGATTTTTGACTTCACACCTCCCGATAAAAGCTTACTGTCGATGTAAACAAACAAAATTTACTGTGACGTGTTCCCCTCGAAACGCACTTTATTTTTACTTTATTCGACTTATCCCGACTTTTAATCGGAGAAATTGGTGAGTAAAAAAGGGACAAAATGTATTTTTCCAACATCTACCACATTGTAAACTTTAAAAATCCGAACGTAACTCCCCGTAGAGTCCTAAAGAAATTCGTTTTGAGCCAATTTATAGCCTTTGAATCTTAGTACGTTTGTGTGTGAAAAACTATTGTTACAAATCCTACTGGAGAAATTGACCAATCGAAAAAGGAAAAAAAACGTGCTTTTTATCGCCCAATGTTACACTCCTGATTTCGAACTTTACACCTCCAGAAGTAACTCAAGATTGAGTTTTTTAAACGCGGTTTGCTACGACATGTAGCCCTTAAAACCTGTTTTAGTTTTATTTTATTTAATTCGTCCCGACGTATAGCCGGAGAAGGTGGCGGAGCAATCTGAGACAAAACCTGTTTCTTTACACCTTCCACTTAATTGTACAGTTTAAACCCCTGTATCCGACTCGTTTAAGCACAAAACAGTTTTCTTTTGAAGCTAAAATAGCCATTAGTTCGTAGTACATTTCTATCTAAAAAATGTTATGGGTTTTATAATCGGAATTGTTAGCAGACAAAAATGAGGCCAAAATGTTTTTTTCACCGTCAGATTCTTTACACTCTTTGCACTGTCCCGCCGGGAATAAATCACGTGAAACAAATTTTCAAAAAACGTTCAGAGCTCACTTTATTGTCTATATTTCAATGAAAACTAGACTAAACAGAATGCCATCTGACTTAGAAAAGTCGTGTGACCGACCAAAATTTTAAAAAAACTATACTTTATAACTTTACAGTAAAACTTTTTACGCTCATCACTCAGTGGCTATTGAGTGCGAACAAAAAGTCTACATCTGGATTATCATTATTATGCATCTTTTAGAAAAAGCGCACAATGCAGAAGTGTCACAGTGTTGCTTTAGGGAGCCCTCAGCGTTAGGGGTACCCAAGTATATCATAGGTACGCGCTAACGCGCAACCAATGATTATATGACTTTAATGATGTAAAATCTATGTGTGCTATCAAAAATGAGCCTAACTGAAAATACATTGTCATATCACTACAAACTATAAAGTACTTAAGATGAGTAGCCAAAAATTTGACTAATTATTGCGTGTTTTATAGTTTAAAACTTATTCTGAAGAGTGATTTGCGAACTAAAATTCCATGGAGAAAAGCCATGTTTTGGATTATCTTGAAACCGAAAATCGACAGGTTCTGAGCTGGGGAACTTTGAGAAAGTTGCCCACAATCCATGATGGCATCTGCTAGTCTTTAAACGCTGCAATCCTAGTAGTCTAGGGTGGTATATGTATTTGAGGTGACAAATCTAATAACCAATTATTCAACAGATAAGGAGTAACAGTCCTGCTAGGAAATTGAATATTTTACTTGAACAGGCTGCTTTCAGTCATGCTGAAAAGTCATTGATTATGTTTGTGCCGAAATTGTCGATTTCTCTTACGAAATTAAGAACTTATGCACCTCACGACCCAGAATATGATACTGTAAAACTTGTGGCTTTTGTTTCTTACTTTCCTATTCATACTGAAGAAGTCGAAATTGTGGCATAATTAAAAGACAGTCTATTGGTTTAAAGGAAATCCTCAAAATATTTTGCACAAAAGCGATTGGTGAATACATTTACAAGGAACGATGATGTTCAGCACAGCTGCGTTTTTTGAAAATTCTTGCTGTCTTATCATGTTAGCATTTGAATGAGCTTTAAATTGATATATCATTTGCAGTCCTTTATAAATCAGCTACGTATAAACTATGCTCTGGAAAAGTGTGCAGATTTTTCGGGATACCCGTTATTGGATTTTCTTCTATTTATTTAAAAGCTTTTTTATCGCACTTTCAGGAATTTCGAATTTTTCAAATTCCTACAATCGGATCAACTAAATGGAATAAATTCGATTAATATATACAGTATCGAGACCGACTATTGTCTAAATTGAAAAAAATTTATAAATCTCGCAACGACAAATTTGTAAGAAAGATTTTGTGAAATATACTGTAAATTCCCATTATTTAAAATCGCACATTTATTTAAATATTTGAATAAATCGCTAATGCCAAAGTAAAAAATCACAATAAATGCTCAATTATCTCATTTTAATTATTACCGAGCGACTAATAAAGCGAATTTTATGCAAAAAAATTGTGTCCCGAATCTAGAAAAACAAATTTCACCGTCTATCAATTAAACAATTCAAAACGAGATCGAGTATTTCAGAAGGCAAAGGCACCAGAAAAAGATGGAGTACTGTGGAAAAGGTTATTGTCAAAAAAAGAAGCAATCCACTGCCCATATTCATCACTACGGATTTCCACGAAAAGCATGTTTTTGTATTACTAAACAAAAGTGACGTTCCGGGACAAAATGCGTAACATTTTTGGCCATTGAAAAAGTTTTTGGCAAATTATACGCCCTGCTGGCCACGAGCCTAAATCTGATGAAAAACTGAAACGGAATTACCTGCACTTCGTAATTGATCTCGTTTTAAGCGAATTTACGAACCGCGAAAAATCGTTTTTGTCGCCCGTTTGCTATAGAACGGATGCGAACAAAAAAATGGCAAAGGCGATTCCTTTCAAAAAATGGATTATTTAGCAGAGAAAAATTCGTTTTTTTTTAACTCGCGAAAGTTCGCATCCTAGATTTTATTTTATTTTTTCGCCAATTATTTCTTGTTGCTGTCGAGCCAAGTTTTGAAAGATCAGACGTTTCTTCGAGAATCCAGCAAATTTCAGTCCTTTCTATATAAATATATGCAGAATGAAAAGGTACAAAATGTGTTCATCCTAATTATAGCTATATTAATCGATATCACAAAATAGACATTTAGAAAACATTTTTTTAAGACAAATATAGGACAACAAAATTTCAAACTTTCATTGACTTCTACTGCGCTATTATAAACATAATTTATTCGGTAAGTGATGACGATAAAGTTATTAAATTAGCCCAGAAAAAGGGTGCGTAAATCCTTCCTTATAACTTTTGTTCTTTTTAACTTGGAGTAATGCGCTTTATATCATCAATCAGTGCAAAACACATCTGACTATAACATCGTTGGTCTTGTCTTCGTACCTCTAGAATTCGCTCAATGCAAGGAATTTTCGCAAACCCTACATTTTTTTGTAGAATACAGACGCAATTAAAGTGCAATATGATGAATATCTCACAAAACTATTACACATATAATAAATTTACCATTCTTATTCTCGAGACATCAAACAATAAGCTTAAGATGCTATTATGCTAATTTTGTGAAAAAAATCGGATTGACTTTCCAGGCAGAGACTCACTAATTTACACCACTAGTTACTAAAGGCGCATTCATACTTCGTCCGACTCCGTCCGATTTGGTGTCGGAATGCGAAAATTGACAAAAGCGCTCCGACACGCACCGACATGAGTCCGACATTATCCGACATCATGCGACACGCGTCCGACTTTTCTTTGCGCATGACGTCATTATCTGTTTTACAATGCGACTTTTTTGTCGGAACGGACAAGTTGAGTTGGTTTCAACTTTCGTCCGTCCGACACACATGAAATTTAAACTACAGCGTGTACGAAGATTGGCGCGACATGTAGCACATTGCACGCCTTGTTTATTTTGTATTATTTCATTATTCAAGCTTAAAATTTTTGATTAATTTATTGCTCTGTACTAGTCGTATAAAAGCGCTGTGGCATATCGTGTCTCGTTTATTTTGTACTATTTATTGTTGCAGTCAATTCATTTTATTGTATTTTTCAGGTTTAAAATTTATTTAATTGCAAATGGCTAATGGCGATTTTGACGACGTTAATCATAGCTGTTAAAGAACATCCATATATGTGGGAAATAAGTTTAAATAACTTGGCGCATGAAACGAACTTCGATATTTTCACCATTTAATTTTTATTTGTGGAGGGTGGGGGGTGAAAAAATTTTTAAACGTCAAAATGGTCTTAAAAGTGATTGTATGGCGAAAAAAACACCATTTTTCGACGTTTCTCATCGAGCACTATCCAATGGCATCAAAATATTGAGGAAAAAACAAAAATAATTTTTAAAATTTGAATTCTGGGGAGTATTTGGTTTCTGGGGTTAGATACCCCCAACCACACCTGGGCGTGGGGAACTTGAGGGGATATGCACCCCCAGAAACCAAAATACTCCCCAGAAACCAAAATACCCCCCCAGAAATCAAAATACTCCCCCAGAATTCAATTTTTGAAAATTTTATTCGTTTTTTCCGCAATTTTTTGATGTCAATGGATAGTACTCGATGAGAAACGTCGAAAAATGGTGTTTTTTCGCCAAACCACCATTTTTAGGGCCATTTTTTTACCTTCAAAAAATCTTGTCCCCTAGAATTTTCTTGCTGCCCACTTATGCCCCCAAACCTCCACGCCCAATTATGGTAGTTATGGTACAAACACTGTTCGACAGAGAGACAATATAAAACATCAATGTTTGTTGCGCTGAAAATATTGATTTTTTAGTCGGAAGAAGTCGGATGAAGTATGAATGAAAGTCGGATTCGATGTCCGATCCGACATCGGACGACACCGCATGTCGCATCCTGTCGGACGCGTGTCGGGCAGAGTCGGATGCGGCTCTGCCCAACACGCGTCCGACAGGATGCGACATGCATTGTCGTCCGATGTCGGATCGGACGAAGTATGAATGAGCCTTAAGTTTTCTCGTTTACCTCACCAAAGCGGTGTTTATAAGTGTAAAACGAAAAAGCAATAGTAAAGATAAATCAATGAAACTTTAAAAATTTGTTACCCAAAACTAAATGTTTTAAAAAAAGTTTACAATTTAGCGGTATTGTTAACAAAACTATGTAGTTTGTATTTACGTAAAACCGTTTATTGCAACTGCATAAGTGTAAAAAGAACACGTTTTGAGCAAAATATATACATTTAACAAGTGTGCACTTACATATTAATATAAAAACAGTAAAAATAGCATTAAACGCATGAGGTAGGTACACTATCGTGACACGTTCAAATATGCAATAAATTTCAGTATGCCTACCTAAAAACACACCAAATAAAACACAATATACCGGGTGTCCCAGCTAACTATTCGCGATTTTGTTTTATCCTAGTTTATTTAATTCTGAATGAATTTTGGTTAAACTTCAGCAAAATATAGCAACAACATTAGAATTTATAATGACAAAATTTTATATTCATTACTAAAGTTTTAGACCTCAACATGAGCGCCACAATTTTCAACAATTTTGTATAATCTTTCACGATATTCCAACAAAGTTTTCATTTTCATTCCATACGTGATTTCATCAAATGCCGCAATAATTTGATTTTTCGATTTGTCGATAGTCGCAGGTCGTGTGGTGTAAACTTTGGATTTTATAAATCCCCAGAGGAAAAAATTGCAGGGGGTCAAATCAGGCGATCGTGGTGGCCATGGCATCGTAGGCGATCCGCGACCCACCCATCAATTAGGAAAGCTATCATTAAGCCAATATTTCTGCCCCAATGTGGCGGAGCTCCGTCTTGCATAAAAGTGATATCATTTTGAATTTGGCGGCGTTCCAATTCAGGATAAAATTGGGTCTGTAGCATTTCTAAGTAGCGTTCACTGTTGACAGTTTCATCAAAGAAATAAGGATCACCTACGATGCCATGGCCACCACAATCGCCTGATTTGACCCCTGCGATTTTTTCCTCTGGGGATTTATCAAATCCGAAGTTTACACTACACGACCTGCAACCATCGATGAATTGAAAAATCGAATTATTGCATTTAATGAAATCACGTATGAAATGAGAATGAAAACTTTGTTGGAATATTGTGAAAGATTGTACAAAATTGTCGAAAATGGTGGTGCTCATATTGAGGTCTAAAAGTTCGGTAATATATATAAATTTTGTCACAATATATTCTAATGTTGTTGCTATATTTTGCAGAAGTTCAAACAAAATTCATTCAGAATTAAAAGAAACTAGGATAAAACGAAATCGCGAATAGTTAGCTGGGACACCCTGTGCATACTAAAAATTGTACACAGATTCATTAAGTCGATCAAACAAGTGCATCAGATTTTTCGGCTACTTTTCTCGATGAACAAAGTCTTAAAGTGGCCAAATGCTGCGATCTAAAACACACCTAATTAAATCACTGATTCTGGCATCACGATGTTGCTTAATTGTTTTAAAATAATGGAAAAAATTGATAAAAATAAAAAATAATAGCTTTACTTCAAGACTTGTTGAAGTTTTAAAAAGTTAAATTATTATAAAATGAACAAATTTAAAAGTTATGTTATTATTAAAAAGGTATAAAAATCACTCGTGAAAATGATTATTAGAAGAATATATGTAAGAATAGAAATTTCAAATTTAAATTTCGATATAATTTTTTATCAGCTGCATACCCACCCAATAAAATGCGTCCCCTGTTCAAACGATTCCATCATAGCTTGACCTTTTGTTTCGGGCAAAAACGAACTGAATACTGCTGCCAGTAACGAAAACGAACCGAAGATTACAAAAGGTGCCCAAAACTCCAGATATTCAGCCTAAAGAAAAATTAAGCCTTTCTTTCAAGAGGCTCATTTAATTCTTGGAACTAGACAAATGAAGCATTCAAACAGAAAAAAATCAAAGCAAAAAATTTTGAAACGCGCGAGTAGCGACCAGATATGCACAGCACGGGATTTCTGGGGAATGAAATTTTAAAGTGCCTTTTTTTAGCGCACAAATGGCGAGTACTCGTCAAAAACTTCGTTTTTAAGCGTTTAAGAGATTGCTCTATCTTTCTAAGCATAAAAACATGAGAAAATTTGAAACAAAGTCCAAAAAGTAGAACAAAGTGAACAAAATATAGTCCAAACATAAGTATATAGCGCAAAGTGCCGGAAATTTGACACTTTTGAGCAAATAGGCAGCTAAAAACGGTTAAAAAAGCACATTTTCTGCAAATTTTCAGAAAATTTTTGGAAGCTTTTAAAAAATCGTGATTTCTGGGGGTATGAAAAAATTTCTGGAGGACGAAACCCCCCCCTTCCAATTATGTATAGTTGCCACCAACAGAGCACGTGGGGGAGGGTCTAGATTCCCACCCTAAGATGAAAAATTGGAAATTTTTCAGGCAAAATGAGGAATAAATGAAGGTCAAAATCGATTAAAATTGAATTTTTCCTTAAAAGTGCTTAAATTTGACCCTAAACTGTGAAACAACGTAGTTTTTACGCTATTTTATCATGTATACCAAGGTCATTTCGGCCCAAAAAGCTGATTGAGCCTTTCTTTTCATCGTCTGACCCACCTTGATCAGTCGTGTTGTGCGTCTATAGTTGCAAGCATGCCTTTAGAATCAAAAGATTCCTAAAATCCAGGAGACTCCAGGATAAAAATTTTTAAGAAATTGATGTTTTCCCCGTTTTTTTATGCCAGTAGGGAAAACCTTAGGAAAAACATCGGAAAAAGGTGTCTTCCGCCCCTGACTTCAATTAATCGAATTTCTCAGTGCATTTATGAAAAAACTTGCTGAAACGCAGCAAATTAAAAAATCCGTCGATTGTTACACCTTAGAAGCAAATAAGGCTCACAATTAGGGTGATTTGCGGGGCAATTATCGATCCCAAACCAGCCATGGCCGAACCACAGCCCATAATTTTACTCCGCACTGCGGTGGGATACAATTCAGCCGTGTAATTGTATGTTATGGCATAAGCGGCCGAAATTCCCAACTTTCCGAGGGTCGTTAGGACCGCAATCGCAGCAGCTGAAATTCAACAAAAATTCAGATTCCGCCAAAAAAGTTGACCTAATGAAGGAGAATGAGGACCAATCGGCAGGTCACTGGTTGGAAAGATGACTCTTTTCCAATTTGATCGATATATCTTCCAGGGCCGACGAATTTAAATGTCAGAAATAATTTAAATTAGCTGGAAACCAACTATTTTATGATCGAAAATCAATAAAGTTGGTGCCACGACTAACTTAATCATTAAGAGTTTTGAGTTTGCTTCCGAAATTATGAATCCCATAAATAATAAATCTCCCACATATTTTTTATTACGCCCCCTCAACCCCAAGTCAAAGAGAAAAACTTTTTAAGGCTATTTTTACGTGTTTATGCCATTTTTAATCAAAAACAAATTTTATGTGTTTTCCATTTTTTGTCAAAAACAAATCCGTTAACCTCCGATAATGATCGAATATTTACAACCTAAATTTTAATTTATTACACGTACAATCATAAACAGGCATGCACATGAGAGGGAGCTTTGGGGGTCCGGACCCCTTCCCCGAAATAAAAAAATTTGAAATTTTCTAGGATAAATGAAAGCCAAAATGGATGAAAATTAAAGAATTCCTTCAAAAGTGCTTTAAATTGACCAGAATAACGTACTTCTAACGCTATTTTTAGCGCTTATGCCAATTTTTGAGGTAATTGTTTGCCCAAAAAGCTCAATTTTTGACTCCATATTTTTTTTTTACAACATCTATGATCACAACCGTTTTTTTATTTTTTTTATCATCTATGATCACAACAATCAAGTGCCAAATTTTCATAACCACTCATAGACAGATTTAGAATATAAGGAGTGATTTATTTGTAAAGTGTAAAGAAGTAATACGGTGCTTGATTGGCAAAAACTATTTTAAAAAAATATCAAGCTCTAATATCTTATTTACCTGAATAGTTTTTCAATAGCTCGACCCTTAACCTATCCGATTTAATTGGTTCTTTTGTTTGAAAAGGCTCCAAGTGTTGTAAAGCTAATGCTATTCATTCGACGTGATTTTCGAAAATTTATTATTACGATTATTATTATTGTTATTATTATTATTATTATTATTATTATTATCATTATTATTATTATTATTATTATTATTATTATTATTATTATTATTATTATTATTATTATTATTATTATTATTATTATTATTATTATTATTATTATTATATATAATAATAATTATTATTTAATAAATTAATAATAAATTAATTGTATAGAATTAAATTATAATATATTATTAGAAATAATTAAAAATTAATAAAACAAATTATTCGATAATTAAATGAATAAACAAATAAATTAATTAAATAAATACAAAAATTACTGTTTCTGATGAAGCAAAAGGAAAGTAGACAAATGCCGCTGAGTCCAAGCGAAATAACGAAGCTCATTCGTCGACCGACGAATTCCATCGCAGGTACGCTGATAAGATAGCCCAAAACTTCGCCCACAGCCGACATCGTAAAACTAATGAAAATGTCGCCCGGTAACAACGAGGTATTCAGAGATATGCCGTAATAAACAGCCGAATCTATCATCCTGAGTAAGAAAAACCAAAATTTAAAATACGTAATAAAAAACTAATCAGCTGATCACTCTTCAATCATTAAACGCAGAGCATGGTCAATGAGAAAAACAGTCAGTAAGAGGGTAAAAAGCCGTCATAGGTGTACATCATAGGACTTCTAGGGGTGGGGGAGAGGGCGCCTAAAAATTTTTCAAAAAGGGCTTATTTGACTTCAAACACGTGGAAACAAGTCAAAAACACTGTTTTTCGATGTTTTTGACGCCCCTTATTCTTCCTAGAACAATATGAAAAATGTGTTCCGAGAAAAATCTTCGAAAAATCAGAGTAAACTAGACAAAATCTAATCAAAAAGAGTATATGGCGCAAAGCGCCGAAAATTTGACGCTTTTAAGCCAAAATACAGCTAAAAACGCTTAAAAAGCGTACTTTCTGCGATTTAGTTTCGGAAAAGCGACGATCGTGGAGGTCAGCCGCCATTCCGCGGAAGGCCAACTTCCATCCTCGAGATCATGGATGGCTACCACCCTTCCCCTATTAGCCTAACATAGTTGGTGAGATGAAGAATGGATATGTGCTTTGTAAAGAACCTTTCCTGAGCGGTTTTTTTCAATTTTTAACATTGGTTACATTTTATTAGCCTTCTAGCCGTCATGTAGCCATATTTTTGTACTTTCCTTCCATTTTTAGCCTAAATTCTGAAAGTTTTCGGCATATTGCGTCACAGGCTCAATAGGCTTTGCCACAAATGCTGACACACAGGGAATAGCGAAGCAATTAAAATCTGTAAACGCCTTTCTGCCTAAATTTTACGAAATTTTCAAGATTTGCGCCGGACTTTAGGAGAAAAATCAAAAAATTTATATGAACATTTTCGCTAAATTGCCGGAAATCGTTAAAATTTTTAGAAAAATACATTAACTAGGAATTATTCTGAAAAAGTAAAGGACAAACGGCAAAAACGCTATTCTGCGTGTAAATATCGGATCTTTGACCTAATTTGGACTGATTTCGAAAAGAGTTGGGGTAACGCACTTCCAACCTTACGGAAATCTCAGCTCAGCAAATAATAAAATGCTAAAATAACGTACAAACTATGTTGATGCAAAATTTTTGGTCAATTTAAAGCACTTTTGCAGACAAATTTTCGATGTCCATCCATTTCTAGATTTCTTTTTGCCTTATTTTTCTAAGAAAATTTTCGTTTTTTACAATAAGATACCTAAGATACACGATAAAAATCTGGAAATCTTCTCGTTATTTAAAGAAATTTTCTCAATTTTTGTCATTAATTGAGCTAAGTCATATAGCAGGATAGTTATCATTTGCAATTTCTTTAAAGGCAGATTCCAAAACAGCGTAGACTCTAGAGGCTGGTGCTATTAGTACATCGAAAAGTAATATTTTCGTAGAATTGAATTTTTTGAAGAATAAAGTTAAAACAACATGCATTACAAGACGAAAAAATCAATTTCGTACCATAAGAAAAATATTGGTATCGTAACGCACAAGTATTCACGACTGCGAAACAAATCGAGTAGCGAAGCGCTTTCAACTTTGCGCGGAATCTCCTAAAATAATATTTTGTTCTCAAACGACTTCACAACCTTAGAAAAATTGAAACGCAAGAATGGCTTACGTTTCAAAATTAACATAAAGGCAAAAAATATATGCTTACCAATATAATATTTGCATCTTTAAGTAGGTTTTTAAATATACAAATTTTGCGAAAGTAAGCGTTCTACAGAATGAGACCAACCAGATTCTATTGCAAAATATCCACATACCGTATTTATTCTAATAAACTTCGCGCTGTTCAAGTTTTTAATGCCTTTTTTGTATGCCATTTATTTTAGGGCGCTGTTTATTACAGGACGATGTTAATTATTCTCCTCTTCATTGATGGCATTAATTTATGGTTACATTTTACTTGCAAGCTGTAAATGCTAAAATTTGAACAAAAACGGATGATGATAATAAGTTCAACTTCGCAGATTTCATCATCTAACTCCAAATTCTAGACAAAAAATTCAGATTATGCACAATCTCGCTATATCCTTGTGAATGATAATGATATATTTGATAAGAATTTCATGCTTATCAACTTTTCTCACACATTTCTGATTAAGCATATGGTTCTTCAAATAAAGGGCGCGCCGTTTGTTACATGGCGCTGCTTATTAGAAAAAATACGGTACATTGAGACCTAACGACAAACGATATGCGGAATGGGACGTTTTGGCGCCGCCGTTTTGGCGCCACACTTTTTCTAATATTATTAATAATTTACGTCTCATTTATAATTAAAGTATAATACAGATTCTGAAAGCCCATTCAATTATCTACGTGACGGTATAAATTACTTTTAGAATATCTTCGAATTTAGTAAGATAATTAAATGCATCTAAAAATACACTGGATTTTCAACAGTTTTTCAGTCGTGCACAAGTGAGTACTCATCCAATCGAAAAGAACAATATGCTTTTTTGTAGCTTAGATAACCTGCTTTCTGAATCTATAAATTATTTTAAAATTCCTTCAAAATTGATCTAATTGGAATAATTTATAAGTTGCTGGCGCCAAAACGGCGGCACCAAAACGTCATAGACTGAACGACATGATAAGTGTAAGATTTTGTGATTCTTTGAAAGTGAGCCGTTGATACACATGATAATATAGGATAGTTGAGAGCAAATATGCACGTAGGGGTTGGGGGTTTAGACCCGGAAAAATTGAGAAATTCGTGAGGGGATGAGGCAAAATAAAGGCCCGAAATGGATTAAAACTTAAAACTTTACCCAAAAATAATTAAAATTGATCAAAAACTTCGGAATAGCGTAGTTTTAACATTTTTCAATATCAACACTAGTTTTTGGGATAATTTTTACTTAAAAAGACATTAACTGACCCCCAGACCGGCTGACCTCACAGATCAGCCATGCTGTGCATCTAGAAGACTTAAGTTCGATTCCGCGATAATGCAAACTCTTTCTGAAGATCAACCCAGCCTTTCATCCCTCTGGGTCGATGGGAAACTACAAATGATATTATGGCCTTTGGGATTAGCGCCCCTTGCAGAATATAAGCACAGTTGAAATTTTTGATGAATAAGTACTATAATTCAGCTTCTAAATTAGTTAACAGTATGTTCTTACCAAGCTATTCCGCAAAACTTCTTTTGGAACTTTCTTTCCATTAAACTTTGCGATCCGTTTTACGATTTCTTCGGCCTCGTCGACTCGTTCATTGATAACGAGCCATCGGATTGATTCAGGAGCAAGCCTAGAATAAAATGAGATATGCCAAAAATTTTAAAAATGAACAATTTTATAGAAATTGCAACTTTGATGAACTGCTAATCACCAAACATGATTGAATTGAGAATCAAATTGAAATGAAAAGTTTCTTATCGGAACTTCACCGTAAAAAGCGTGGTAGTAAGCTCCTTCATAGTCTGATAGAGATGTCGAGGGTTGGACAGCAGCCCAAATCTGAGAGGGATTTGATGGGGGCCAAATTGCCTAAGAATAGCAGCAAAACTTTAATTCTGGGGTATACCGATTTGAAAAGGGGTCCGCCTGATTCTCGGGGAGTCCAGACCATATGCGTACAAGTCATGAAAATATCTTTGAAAGGGGCTGAAAGGCTACAAATATTTTTTCTGAATGCGTGCAAACATTCCAATAAAAAATTTAAATTGAAAGAAAATATTTTGAAAAAATTTCCCGAATTAAAAAAATCAAACGCCCGAAACATTTCAACAGAGCTGAACTAAAGTATAACTCATGCAGCCATGACCAGATATGCACGTATTTCTGATGTTATTTTGACTCGAAAAGGCCCTCTGTCCGACCCTTTCCCAGACCAACTGACCCCCGTAGGCCAGCTGCTGCACATTTATAGTCATGAAGATGCATGGGCAGCAACCGAATTGTGAGGTTTCGATTGTACTAAGTCGCTGAAAATAGCATTAAAATTCAGTTCTGGGGCTATAGACTTTTAGGAATTGATTAATATTCTCGAAGCTCCTGACACTCCCTCTCCATCCCTGTGTAGCCAGGAATGTCCGAGTAAACCAGTTGAACTTTTTTTACCAATATAATGGAATAAAAAGAAGCGAAATGGACGAAACGGACCAGGATAAAATTTGCCAATCGCGTATAAAATAAGCCAAAGTCGTCACAAGCAAATATGAAGCGGCGAAAACAATGTGAGCCGCGACTCCAAAAATTGTCGCCGCTGTGCCACCGAACAATTCCATGACTTAAAAAAGAAATTTAGAAGCATTAAAATTTAATTTAAAAAATTCGTCTTTTTTAGCGATTTTTTCTACGTCCACTTTTTCGTCGGTTTCTACCTTTACAAATTATTTGACTTTTATGAAGAATTCAAAGAATTTGATTGATTTTTAAAAATGTTTAACTTGCAGGCTAAAAATGTCACAAAAATGAAATTTGATCAGAAAAATAAAATTTAGGAGACGATGAGTCGTAAGTTAAAATATTTCAAAGCGATTTTCTTGACCACAAGTTCTAATTGATTACTAATAACTTCAAAATCATTCTCACGGAAGAGAATCACTGATTTTTAATAATATTTCATTACCTCAGTGAAGTGATTGAATGTGCTTTGCACTATTACTAAATTATTAAAATAAATTATTATTAAATTCGAATTCGAATGTGAAATAAATTATTTGTTATTATTAAGTTTTTTAAGATGTTTTTTGTTGACCAAAAACTCTTTTTTACGCATAAAGGAAAAAATAAAACTCTCACTGATAGTAAAAGCAGCCATGTAGGACCCGATGTGAAGGGCGCCGCTTAAAAAACGTCCCACGCAAAATAAATTGAAATTATCTACCAAAGGCAATGAGTTCAATACGAATATTTGTAGGAAACAAGAAACGAGCAACGCCATTCGTCGACCGTATCTGAAAGAAATTTCTGAATAAAACTATTTTTTCGAATAACATTATAAACATAATTGAAACTACAATTTGGAAAAAAATCCGCGAGGCCTAATTTAAAAGAATGAGTATTCCGGAAAGGCAGCCTCGAAACGAAGCACGGAAAGGATTATAATTGAAATCCATTAAATATTTCTCTAAATATTTAACGTTCCTGAATATCCTACAATTCGCATTCCTCCAATATATCGCATTGAAAATTTGAGAAAGTTTTCTTGCTAAAAATTAACTTTTTTGGCATGTTCGACATGCTGAACATATGCAAATTTAAGCAAATTTCTATAAAAGTAAATATAAATCAGCCTAAGCAGCTTTATTTTGACCAAGCGGATTTTGTGTGCAGAACTTGGCATTTTTGAAGCGTAAAGTATCTAAACTAAGACTAAACCTAAGACTAAAGAATGATAGGGAATGAAGAGTGTTTTATTGTTTTATAATTAATACGATTTAAATTTATACATTAATTTAATTTATAAATATTATTTAATATCAATCGTTTTACGTAAATTATGTTAATTTTATGCTATTTTAATAATCTCCGCTTTTTTCTAAGAGCTGATTATAAAGTGCCTATACTTTGATATTGTATGATTAAAGTTTGAGTTCCAGTAGCTTCCCTTATTGAGTCGATTTCGGTCAAATTACCTTAAAGCACCATAAGTTGAATTCGTTTCGAAAAGCAGACCCTTTGTTCAGACAATATTCCAGGGTTTAGCCTTGTAGAATTTTTTAAGAGTTTTTCGCTCCGTTTGGAAATTATAATTTTCTAATCTTTTAATTTTGAAAGAACACACTTTTTCCGGATAATTTTTTATATAGTTAATGCAAATGTGGCTGACTTGTCGCCGATAACACCGAATAGAATCGTGCCAACGCAAGTTCCGATCATGAAGCAAGTGTTCATCAGTTGAACTTTGTAGTAGTCGTCGCATACCATATCGAACTGCAAAAAATTTAAGCTAAATTAAACTAAGCGAAATGAGAAAAACAGCTAAAAAGAAATACTTAAGGCACTACAGTACTATAAAATCACTCATTTACACTCGACGATTTCAACAAGTGAAATCAGTGTTCAAACAAAGGCTAGCTGATTTCCTTGATCGACCAAGAAAACCGCCCTACGAAGAATCATTTGATGGCCGTAAATTTCGAGCAAGTGAACGATCAAAGGTCGATTCGATAATTTTCTCAATTTCCAATCGATAGCTAGTAATCAATAATCGATAACAATCGATAATCAATAGCAGGTCAACATGCCGTACGTCCGTAAGTTTAAATTTCAAGAGACTTGACCTAGAAAGTTTGTTAAAAACTTGTTAATTTGTTAATTTGTGTATTTTGTATGTCTTTGTTAATTTGTTAATTTGTGTATTTTTGTATGCCTTAATCTGATTCGGCTATAAATCTAGGTTTAATATTGCACAGAATAGCATCAGCAACACTTTTGTGCTGTTTGTTTTGCTGCCTCTTCTTTCCAAATCGATTGATCGAAGTACGGAGAGTAAGATGCAAATCAAAACTTTCGAATTATTTCGAATTAAAAGAAATCGAATCTCTAATTTCGGATCTTCGTATATCTTTTTTATATCTTTTTATATCTTTTTATATCTTTTTCATATCTTTTTATATATTTTATATCTTATACATCTTATATCTTCGTATAATCTTCTATCTGCATCAATTATGGTATTTTCGAGCTTTCGTGGCATTGCTTTTTATCTCTTTTCTTGGAAAATCGAATAAAATCAAATAATATATATGGTCATGAATGAACATTCGTAAGCCTGAAAATCGCTAAAAACCCTCAGAGCAGCAGATTTTCTTAGGATTTTAGGAAAATATGCGGTAACTTGCAGGGTCAGCATCAGCTGACGTTCTACAGCGGACGCCTCTGAATCAAACAAGTTAAATAGTGGCAATAATAATATCAATTTTATGTTTACCTACTAGGAGGTGGAGGATTCATGAAAGGGGAGGCCGTCCTCCTCCTTCGTTGGCCCAACCTAGCGAGTTAAAAAACGGATACGTTTTTGTCAAGATTTGAATAAATTTACATAAATATATATAAAACGTTTATATCCTTTGTAATGTGAAAGCCATATTTTTGCGCCAGAAATGAGTTTTTTAGCAATAAACTATTCTCACTTGTTTGAGACGTTTGTAAGCATAAACAACTATTTCAGCATAGTTTTCTTACATCTTTGACATTAATTTGCCAAATTCGCGTCGTTTCGCGTCAAATGCTTCTTCTATGGTCTTAGGCCCGTATTCACAAAAGCGAGCTAGTTTAGCTCGAGCTGACAGGTCTTAGCTCGAGCTACGTAGCTCGAGCTAACATTAGGTTGTATTCACAAAGGCGAGCTAGCAGTATACTACGTAGCCCGAGCCAAATGGAAAAAATAATACACATCTACCATATTGCAATGAATGCTGATTAAAGTAAAGCAGTTTTTTACGTATGTTTCAAAGTATATTATGAATGATGATAAATGGACGTAAAATAAATGTAATAATTCCTGTAAGTAGGGTGTTAGTGGATCATTTCGATAAGTATGCTGATTTGAGCTGTATTTCCAACAAATTTACAAGTTCGTTAGCCGTAACCTACCGTAATCTATTACGTATTTTTAACTTTTCATCATCAAATGAATGAAATTGATTAAGTCGTTTCCTGATGGGCCTTTGAACTTTCTCTTCATGCGTGTAGCCGTCAGATGCGACAACTCTGGAGACTCTGAGGACCGGATGACAGAAGGCGATTTAGCATTAAGCCGAGTTTGAAGTCGACATAAACGTGATTTAAAAACTCGATTTAATTTTTGCGGTATGACAGAAAACGATTTAGGCTAAACTCAATTTAAAAGTTGACTGTTTTAAATCGATATTTTAAGCCTGGCAGGGGGCAGGTTTATCTTCGATTTAACTGTATGAAACACATTCATATTATAATTTCGCAAATCATGAATGCAGTCGATATTGTTGAATTTGTCGAGCTTTTAAGCGATTCTGAACGACATTGCCCAAAATGTTATCAGTCGGATGAACCCATCTGAAAAGTTCGGGAGTGTAACGTGTTGTCCACAGCGTATTCGAAGCTATTACGGAATTGAAGCCAAAATTTATCAACTTTCCGAATGAAGATGAATATCAAGAAATTCAGGAAGCATTCTATCAAAAA
The DNA here is from genome assembly GCA_036768485.1 of Mermis nigrescens. Classification (NCBI taxonomy): domain Eukaryota; kingdom Metazoa; phylum Nematoda; class Enoplea; order Mermithida; family Mermithidae; genus Mermis; species Mermis nigrescens. Next base: position 283,448 of record JAVLUZ010000380.1, read on the forward strand.
AGAAATTTCCCAGGAGTTCTTGGTGCAATGGATTGTACACGTGCCCATCATACGTGGGCAGCAAGAAAATTCTGGGGGTGCAAGATTTTTCAAAAATCAAAAAATAGCCTTAAAAGTGGTGGTATGGCGAAAAAACACCATTTTTCGACGTTTCTCATTGAGCACTATCTATTGGCATCAAAAAATTGCGAAAAAACGAAAAAAAATTTTAAAATTGAATTCTGGGGGGGTATTTTGATTTCTGGGGAGTATTTTGGTTTCTAGGGGGGTGCATACCCCCAAACCCCCGCCCACGCTCAGGTGTGGTGCCCATTATCAACCTACGCGGAAATGATGCACAATTCTACAGAAACAGGAAGGGGTGGTTTTCGATCAATGAGCAACTAATGTGCGACCACAAGCTCATCATCAGAAATATAAGATTTTGCTAAGCCATATTGGCTGACGTGAAATCTATATTCCACTAACAAACAAATTAGACTTTACATATGCATTGTTCATTCTCTTTAGCTAAATACAGCTCGTTGTAAGCGTAAAAGGCGGAGCTTGCTCACGCCCAAACAGCGTTAGTTAGGTACATAACTCAGTGTTCATGAAAGCGAGTAAACTTCAACCAAAGCGCAAGAAGAAGTGATAAGAAGAATTTGATTTATCGCTTGCGAACGTGTTACAAGATAAGCGCATGAAGGGGATCTAAAACGAGATACTGAGACTAAGTAATATACAGTGCGCAAAAGAAAAAACCAGATCCCGGTCGATGAGTGAGAGTTGAGCATGATCAACTTGTCTCAAGTCCCTCTAGCCTTCGGTAGGTTGTATTTCCAAAAAACCGCGATTGTTGCGACGACCTCGCGTCTGGTTGAATTTGCTGCCGCGTCCTTGAGACTTTCTTGTAAAGAATGTGATAAAATTTTGGGTAACGGGAGGGTGGGCATATGTAAAGTCTAATTTGTTTGTTAGTGGAATATAGATTTCACGTCAGCCAATATGGCTTAGCAAAATCTTATATTCCACTACACAAACAAATTAGACTTTACATATGCATGTTCAAAGCGTTTGCATACTTTTTGTGAGAGGACGACATTAGCATCTTTGGAATTATCTTCAATATTTCGATTGTAAAATTTGAAAAAAGTAGATGTGTGAGACCAGTTAGCACTTTTCGAAATATCTGAAATACTCAGCCCGCTTTTTGCGGCTTTTGAAGAAGAAGCTGATCGAACGGAGTGGGCCTTAAATTCATCGCACTCATTTCCTGCTAGTTTAAGTATTTCTTGGACCCATCTTGAAAACGATGTCGTTTTATTCCGTTATATGGTTTGATGAAAGATAGAAAAGTTTGTTTTGGTGGATCAAATAATTTTAGTCATATATAAATACAAAAGTATATGATGATACGGGCAGACGCTTTTTTCTGAGAAACGAAAGACTTGTATGCAGCACAAGCGGAGGACCAAAATGACGAGTTTTAGTCATTTCGGGTGCCGTAAACGAAATATAATTATCGAAAAGTCGCATAAAATTTACATCCAATTTTGAAAACCCGGAATACGTTTGGGGGCTACATAAGGCCAACAACATAACGGTTTTAAACGATAGTAATTTTCGGTTTGTTACGTGACTAAAATCAGCTTCATCGAGATATAATTCTTTCAGATATTTATTATTATGTCAACGTCCCACGTGTCAGCATAGCGAGGTAGAGGAGGGTCAGCACGAAAAATACCTTCCATGACGCGTGGTAAAATATGATAACTATTGAAAGTTTCGTTAAATTCGCGAAGGAATGCACACCCAGCGCTTCGCGTTCCTGAAATGATTCGATATTTATACCCTAAATTATAGAGGTCGGCAAGGAAGTTACCCTAATCTACTGTATATGCGCGAAGCGGATTAATTTTCCGCTCAGTACACCAGCTATGCCATTTTTTGATGGCCGTATTGAGTGCTTTTTGGTACCTGATGCCCAAGATTGTAAATCAAGGTCGAAAGCTGACCTTGATAATCCTCGGGCCAACCATGCTTGCCCGATACTTTCCAGGCTGATAATCTTAGGCTGCCATTGCTTATGAGCGGATGGGATTGGCTGGTGTAATGTTTCGAAAATTAGAGGGTCAAGTTTCCAGTTAGAGCTGTCAAAAAAGGGCACAAGAAGCATTGTCTGCTAGAAAATTTTCAAAACGCTAAATGATGCGCTTGCAAATTTATTTCTTTATCGAGACACCATTTCCAGATTTGTACTGAAAGGTCACAGAGATAAGCACTTTTCGTCCCAACCATTTTATTCAGATATGCAACCGAAAAGGAATTATCCAACATGAGTGAAACGGATGTTCGAAAACAATTTTTCGCAAAAAATTTTTAGTGCGAAAAAGGTTGCAAGCATTTCTTTACAATTTATATGCAACTTAGTTTCGTCTGCTTTCCAAACGCCAGAATACCGATTCTCTATTAGAGTATGCGCCCCAGCCCGTATTAGATGCGTCGGAAAAAATAGTAAGCGTGCTGTCTGGTGAGACAATGTCTCGCCCATTCCAATGAATAAGTTGTTTTGCCCAAGCACTTAATTCAGTTTTGGCTCCCTCTGAAAGCACGCAAGCCGCATTATAAGACCCGCTTCGATGTAGGCTTTCAATCAAACACTTTTGGAGATGGCGACTGAACAAATGAGCCTGAATAATAGCTTGACTCACTGATTAAAAAGTCCCAAAAGCATAGCGAGATCTCGTGCCAAGACGAAATTCGCTTTTAGGAATAAATTACACATGTTAATAATTTTCTGCACTTTCTGATCGGGTATGCAGAACTGCATGCCAACGGAGTCTATAGAAAAACCGAGAAACGTGATATTTTTCGTCGGCTGTGTGACCGATTTTTCTTTGTTAACCACAAAGCCGAGATGAGTCAGCATAAAGCAAGACTAGCATCCTGACAAAGGCCATCTCGTGTTTGATTGAATAGCAATATATCGTCCAAATAAATAATACGACGTAGACCTAGCTGTCTTACTGTAGAAATAAATGGCTTAAACAATTTCGTAAAAACGCGAGGGGCGGAAGATAGGCCGAATGGCAAACGCGTAAAACAATAAAATTTTCCTTCCCATTCAAAACATAGGTATTTTCTATGTTCCTTAGCAATAGGCACCGAAAAATAAGCATCTTTAAGATCGATTTTAGCCATAAAATCGTTTTTTCTTAAAATATCTTTTATCACAGTAATCGTTTCCATTTTTAAAATGTTCGTATGTAACAAACTGGTTTAATGGCTCCAGATTTATGACCAATCTAAGATCCCCGGTTTTCTTCGGGACGAAAAAAATTGTTGATATCCAGGTTCCCTTTTCAAGACTGGGAACAGAAACGATGGCCTTATTTTCGAGCAAGATGTTAATTTCTTTTTGAATCGCAATTATTTCCGACCCCGAAAAATTAATACGTTTCGGGTAAAAAGGCTGGTGAGGCAAGAAATCATCAAACTCGATCTTATAGCCTGAAACGCTATTCAAGATCCATTTATGGAAGTTAATTTGGCCCAATTTTCTTTGAATAGGGCAATGCGGCCTCCTATCTGACCAGGGTCAACAAGGACAGACACAAATACTATAAATTCATCTGCGTACCTGAAGGTGTCATGATCAGTCGACGGTTTTCGTCTGAAAATATCGCGTGACAACGAAGTGGCTCGGTAAGAATGTGGCTTCGACAGATTTTCGACAGCTTGAGCCAATGACTTGTCCTTTCGACCTCTGTCTTTCAACCTGCCACACAAAATCTCGCCGAAAAGCGGCGGAGGTGTCAACTTCGAATTAATATTGGAAGATCGAAAAACCGTTTCGTCATACGGCACGTGAATCGAATAAATTTCGGGTAAAATATTGTTCTTCAGACCCAGTAAACGTAGAATTTCGAAACGACGTTCAGCGACTAAATCCTGAATAACAAAGGACAGATGCTGCAAACCGTGACGAACAGCTTTCTCGGTGTAATCTAACGTACTAGCATTCTTCTCGATTTCGTTAAGAAGAGAAGCCAAAGGATACATGGCCTCTAAGATAGCTTGATTTAAAAGCTTAAGACGATCGTCTTTACGGGCTGGCCATTTATTTTTGCTCTCAAGGAGGAGACGAATTCCGTCATCAATGGCCGGTGCGATAGCACCCGAACAGTCTGGAATAGGAATTTTGCTATAACGATCATTCCGAGTTTTACGATCTTCAAACGAACCAGATAATTCTCGAGATACGATAAGCTTCGTAGATGGCTGGAGCAGAAGTTTCTGCTGCTTGGTCGATGGTTCGTCGTAAAAATCTGAGACAAAAGACACGGTATTTTTCGGACTTGAAACGTAAGCCCCAAGCGGGGCTCGATCCGAGCTGTTACTCCCAACGCCTAGCAAACGTAAGATCTCAAATCGACGTTCCGAAACAGTGTCCTTAATAAGGAAGGACAGATGACGTAAGCTGTGTCAAACAGTTTTTTCGACGTACTCTAAGACACAATCGTTTTTCTCGATCTGGTGAGTAATGAGGCCAGACGATACATAACCTCTAAAATTCCCTGATTGAACGATCGCAGCCGTTCATCTTTGCGAGCCGGCCATTTATTCTGGCTCTCGAGCACTGAGCGAATCTCGTCATGAACGGCTGGTGCCGCTGTGCTCTGGCAGTCAGGAATCGGAATTCTGTTGTATCGCTCGAACCGATTTTTCGAATCTTCAAAACAGTCAGCGAATTCACGCGTGACAATCAACTTTGTAGATGGAAACAAAATGAGCTTCTGCCTTTTTATCGCCGGTTCGTCGCAAAACTCGGGAACTACTGCGGTAGAACGATAAGCCAATGGAGCATAGGCTCTCAGAGGCGTCAGATCGGAGCTACGAGAAGAGCTGCTCGAATTACGTTTTCTGTTCGAATTTCCGTCATAGGAGATCGAAGAACGGTGTGAGCCAACGGGGCTCAAACGATGACTCTGCTCAGAACCGTCTCGTTTGTTTTGAGAGTTCTGACCGGCAGACTTAGTCGAAGCAGTCGAGGCTAATTAGTCCGTTTCTATAGATTTTCTCGAGTCATCATCGCAAGAAACAATAGGATAACGTTTATCCCATGAGCGCGAAGATTTCGAAGGTTGCGATAAGTTAACTACATCTGCGACGAGTCGAGATTAGCGTGACCAAACATTGCTAGTAGCAACGCTATACAAACTGTAGCAATAAACGGCTTACACCAAGCGAGCTTGAATGAACACTGAGTTATGTACCTAACTAACGCTGTTTGGGCGTGAGCAAGCTCCGCCTTTACGCTTACAACGAGCTGTATTTAGCTAAAGAGAATGAACAATGCATATGTAAAGTCTAATTTGTTTGTGTAGTGGAATGTTGTTGCTAGTTGGATGGGAAGTACCCATGATGCAAGAATTTTTCACGAATCGCGCCTAAAGGAGAAGCTAGGAGGACTGCCCGGTCGTTTTCTTGTTGTGGGTGACCGAGGTTATCCCTGCTTACGCTATTTGAAGACTCCGTTAGCCAACCCCCAAAATCCTGCTGAAAAAGGGTATAACTTTGCTCTATCTTCAACTCGGATGGTCATAGAACGGTTGAACGAAATCCTAAAACGAAGATTTCCCTGCCTTGGTCAAAAAATGCAATTTAAACCAGTAAAATGTGGAGTTCTCATAGTTGCCTGCTGTGTGCTTCATAACTTCGCGCAGATGCGTAGTGATCTACAAGAAGATGACGTGCAAGCAGAATTCCAAATGCCAGTGAACGAAGAAGCTGAATATCCAGTGGTTAACAATAATCAAGGATTGGCTAAACGCCGCACAATTGTGACCGATTATTTTGAAAGAAATTAGGTTTATTATATGTAAAATGGCTGGTACTTGTACAGGGTGGCCAAGAAAACAAAACCGATGTGTTAATATCTTTTGAAAAGCAGCTAGAAAGCTGCGGGTTGCTTTCAAAGAAAGACAAAACTGTCTGCAAAAAGTTCTCGAAACGTCACCTTTAAAAATTTTGTTGTGTGCTAGAAAATTAAATTTTTGTAAATGTATTTATTTTTATCAAAAATTAATTAATTACTTTAGCTTTCTCAGTTTCACTCTGTCTGCTATTTACTCATGCTTTATGCGAAACCTTTTCGCTTTGAGACACCAAGAACAAATTGCTAATGCTACTCTACTAGCTTTGATGAACAGTAGCGTTGTTGATATTATTACCTTTCAAAATTTTTCATAGAATGTACTAGACATGACGGAATTAACATATTTCTAAGCCTAAGATAATGTTAACTGCATTTATTTAAGTAGCTAAGATCAACTTTTTTTAAAGTATTATGTATATTGTAGTTTTACGACATAGGTTTCGTTTTTGAGCCACCCTGCATATTAACTTATAGTATTTACGTGAAAAATATTTCTTACTGCCTTCGAGTACTTCCACTTCGATTCGAGTTGTGCTGGAATCCGTGTTTTACCGGGTGGTTAGCAACCTTTTGCTAGGGGGTCAGCGCTTCAACTACAGGGCTTGGGATCAAACCAAATATACCATTAGATAGAGAATGTGAAACGAAATTTATTGATGCCAGATTAATGATCAGTGTGCCTATCACTTGTGCTAGAAAGAGCTTTCAAAATGATCTGGGTATGAACACATACCACTAAACAGACTGCGTCGATTTTCATGACTTTTCCAAATATTTTCCTCCTTTCTGTGCAAAATTTCATATGATTATCGACCAGTCAAATTTTAACAAGTATTTGCGCCTCGACTTCAGCTTTATGAATGGCCCAATGGTTTCGGCGGCATTTTAGTTGAGTGAATTTCCGGGCTAAATATCGTTACCCCAAAATTCGACGTTTGATTGTTTTAAGAATTGTTGGGTTGCATTAGCTCGCATGCAAGGCGCCTTGTCGTGAACAAAAACAGTCTGACCAGCGACCAAATATTTTTCAGGCCCAAAATAGGACCTAATTGGTATTTCTCTTGACGGTCTTAGGCACACTGATTTTTAATTTGACATCAATAAATTCCGTTTTAAATTCTGCATCCAATAGTATATTTGGTTTGATCCCAAGTTCTATATTTATAGCACTGACCCCCTAGCAAAAGGTTATTAACCACCCTGTACAATCCGGATTTTCTTTAAAAGCTTGGGCTATAGCGCTCCACGATTTCTTTTTCGGATTTGTTGTATTACTGTCTGTTTTCTTGTTCTCGAGTACAATCAAATGTTCTGAGACACATTCGATAAGATAATTAATTTTCAAAAGTGAAAAGTCACTATCCCGATCCTTTTTCTTATCCGTACTCATTTTATTTAAGCAGCACAAATAGCAGTACTTGAAAAAGGCACCCAGTAGTTTTACCTAACAGGTGGAGACACAACACGAACTTTACAAAAACGAGGTTGTAATATGAAAATCTTATTACAAACATGAAATATTGTGTACAATGATTCCAAACTGTCACCTTAAATCGAGTTCAAGCTAGGTTTACGGAAATCGACTTTAAATCGCCTTCTGTCATACCAAGTCGATTTAAACTCGACTTGGCTTAAATCGAGATTTAAGCTCGGCTTCGGTAAGCGGAGTTTAAATTCGATTTAACGCTAAATCGAACTTAACCTAAATCGCCTTCTGTCATCCGGCCCTGAGATTTTTGTATAAGATTTTGTCGCAATTCTGACCTACAGTTAAAATAGCCAGAATGTATCCACTGAGAACTTAACCTCCCGTCCGGTTGTCAGACAACAAGTAAGGAAGTTGAGCCTTAATTCCCCCAGCTAGAATCCAATATTCTTTGTCCGATTCAAATCTCGGTCGAAATAATAAATCAAAAATAATGAAAGCTTAGCTAATCAACAGTAATCGTGGAATCTCCCCACCAGAGCCGAATGTCACTGAATGAAAATCACAATTGAAAGAAACTCAGCTTAAAGCTTCGTTTCAATAGGAGCAATGAAAAAAGGCCAATAAAACAAAAGCTTTAATCCAAATCTATATAATTTCCCCGTGCACTATATACGGCGCAGGGTAAACGCTGATTTACCGAAAAATGCACACAACGTAGGGCACAGAATCTATACGACGATAAAGACCACGCGTCCAAAAACTCGCAAAAAGACGCCGACTCGACGCGAAACAAAACTAACCAAACACCCTTTTATTTTCCAAATATTACCTAACGCGCATGTTTTGTCGGGCTAGGTTATGAGAGATTTGAATAGGTATTATGGTTGATATTTAGTTATGCAAAAATCGTGATAAAGCGCCGAAATGTTGTCTGCCGCGCCGCTCGCTAAAATAGGAAGCTATATGACGTAACCAGCGCGTGATCTAACCATAAGCGCTGGTTACAATGCGGAATATCATATAACGCGTCAATATCATCTAAGAATTGGATTACGTCCATTAGTTAAAAGCACAGTAGACGGCCCGTTCTTAGGCATGTGAGGAGTGTGCGGCCGCACAGGGCCCCGGGGCCGCCAGGGGCCCCGCCACAATGCACTATGCAAGTGCTTCTAACAGTCTTTTAACGCGGGATTTTGACTGTGATTATGAAAAATAAGCTTATTGGCTTGCTTAAATTACTAAAAATTGTAGTCAGCTTTTATGCGATATTCAAATCAAAGGTAAAGAACCGAAAAGTGTTCTTTTTGAGTACATACATAGGTACCTTTGCCTCATACATTAACCCTTACTTTTGTACATTATAATTTAAATGCCTACATATCGTTTTATGTTTCAAACTATATTTACGAATATGTGCTTTGCTCTCATAAATGACTTTGAATTAAGCAAATTTTTATTAAATGATGTTTTTGGTTTGTTTCTGCTAAAGGTTTTATATCTCCAGGCTTAAACCTACCTATCTTACTGCATTATCACGATGTGTAAATATGAGTAAACTTCCTATTTTGTGCTGAAATGTTTAAAAAATATGGTGAATTTGTTCAATTTTTAAAGCTTGACATTATTTTTAAATTTTTGAATCTTTGTAGTAGAATCCCGTAGTATAAGTAATTGCATTGTGCCTTCATAGAATTATCTTCGCGATATTTTAACATGAGAAGTGCTGCTAATATTACTTATTTTCCGAAATATCTGATGCCTGCTGTTTATAGCTATTTACTACACAATGCTTGTTGAAGTTCCAGATTCTAATGAGTTATTATGAATAGTGTTGCTAGGTTGTTTTTCTTTCACAAATTTTCCATTTTTCAAACAAAATTTGGCGCGAAAAGCCTTGTTTTGTGACATTCTCAGTCAGATGCTAAAAACACGCTTTTTCACAAATTAATTTGGAGTGAAACATCAATTTTGAAAAATTGCTAAAGAATCATAGATTCACATTTTTCATGATTATTTTTCGTTTTATCTTTCTGCATATTACTCTGTGGATTATGGACATATCATTAATTAATATTCCGATCTTAGCGCTACTCGCGTTAAAGGGCCCTGCCCGATCTGGGGATCAGTTCAAGATGAACCTATTTGTTTCAACCTGAGGCATACATGGGCACAGTGGCGCATCTAGGATTTTGTTATAGGGGGCGGTCCCACACCTGGGCGTGGGTGGGTGGAGGGATATACACCCCCAGCCTGCCGAATAACTCCCAGAAATCGAAATAGCCCCAGAATTCGATTTTGAACAATGTTTTGTTTTTTCGCGATTTTTTGACGCCAAGGGATAGAGTTCAATGAGATTCGTCAAAAATGGTGTTTTTGCCCTTCCATCAATTTTTAAACCATTTTTGGCTGTGAAATAATTTTGTACCCCCCCCCCGAGAATTTCCGTGCTGCCCACCTATGAGCGGTTCCCAACTTTTCCAAAAACAGTCTAAAAAATACGTCCAAAAATTCGCTGCTCACGCGCAAAATGGTGTTTTTCGACGTTTCATGTACCTAGTCGACTTTCATTCAAAATCACATTTCCCTTTTACTGCAAAATTTTTATGAAAAATTCCAAAAATTTTTGATATTTTATGCAAAAAACTGTCAATTCTTCGCCAGCTATAAAATGAATAAAAGTCATTAATGTGTGTAATCCGGCGCGAAGCGCTGGAAAAATTTTGATATTTTTAGTGATTTTGCCTTGCCGTCAAAAATGATGCAAGAAAATGGTTCCATCAACTCAAAATCGCTGGACAGTATCTGGCTGACTGACCCTTCAGTGGGAGCAATACTCCATCGGCCCTCCCCCCGTCCCCATGTGCATGTGTGATGGCTTCGTAAAACTTAAATTTAAAGGTTTTACACTGTTAAATAACCGGGGGCCCCAAAAAGGTACCTCGCACAGGGCCCCCAAATGCCTAAGACCGGGCCTGACAGTAGACGAAACAGGCTGCACAAGGAATGGATGGCTCGAGATCTAGTCCTGCTTTGAGCAGGTCTAAAATCTAGAGCTAGATGGTCCAATTATTTAGCTCGAGCTAGGCTAGCTCGCCTTTGTGAATACGGGCTAAGAAATTAGCTCGAGCTTAATTCGTCACTTAGCTCGAGCTAGGCTAGCTCGCCTTTGTGAATACGGGCTAAGAAATTAGCCCGAGCTTAATTCGTCACTTAGCTCGAGATAAACGCTAGCTCGCCTTTGTGAATACGGGCCTTTTTGTTCGCGCCAGATTTTGCTGAAATTTCAAGAATTTTAAACCATTTTTCGTACAAAATTGACGAAAATTTCAAAATTTTTCCTAAAAAAATCCTTTCAATACAAATTGTTTTAGATTAAAGTAGAGAAATTAAAATCTTTAATTGTTGGGAAAATATTTGGGATTTCATTCGTTACCCTCAACGAAAATCTCTAATCCGCCTATGTTTACCTTGGAAACAAGCGTCGATCTGTAAACGGTCGTATCGTATATGAATCTGCTGCATTTCCGGGCCAATGCACTCGTGCAGACGAAATTTTCGGGCGCGTTTTTCGTATCGCACGATGAGCAATACATTGAAGATCCGGACAACGAAATAGGATCAGGAAAAAGTGATTTTGAATAATTCAATTCGAATGGAAGCGCGTATTTGTCTGCCAACGTCAGATTATCGTGTTCGCCATCAATGTCGTTTATATGGCATCTAATGGAAAATTAAAGAAATTTAATGAAAACATGCGGAATAAAAAATTTAAAATATAAACCTAAAAAATTAAAAATTATATCAATTGAAAATTAAAAATCAAAAATTAAAAAATTAAGGATAAAAACATTCGATTTTTAAAAATTAAGGATAAAAGCAATAAAAATTGACACTAAAATAAAAAAGATTCAATTTAACGAAAAATTGGACGAGACGCGGAATAATAGGAACCAAAATAAGTTCAGTTAAGCAGCTGCATGTCTGCCTAGGCGGGAAGAATGTCGATCTTAGCAAATGAAAAATTATTTCTGGTATTTACACTGCGCCTATTAAGTTTCAAATTCAGAAATAAGCACGTTTTAGAAATATAACTGAATATTCCTAAGCACAGTGAAATTTTTAGTTCTTAAATTATACCCTGTAACTCCATGATATATAATAATTATTTTTCCTCGTTTTTTCACAATTTTTAACAAAATTATTCGGCATCGTAATCGAAGGACGTGATAATAACAGACGAGATTGTAAATGTCTGCGAATCTGTTATACGCTGAGTCATATATTAAACAAGTTATATTTGTAAGCACTTATATCGAGGGTATTTTAGCATAACCAAAGCAAAAATTCATTCAGATGCGATCGCTTTATAAATCGCATGCATAAATATCTTCCGATCGAAAATACTTTTCATGGATTACCGTTCTTGCACGATCTCTTGTTGCTGTTTTAAATTAATAGCAATAAAAGTATAAAGCTGTCAGCTAATTTTGATCTCAGACCCTAAAAAACGGACCTTCATGTCTTTACGGTTTGATTTATTCAGTTATATTGTTTGATAATACGGATCTGATAACCAATAAGCGCAATATTAGCTAAATCAGTATCTTTCCAGATAAATGCATATCCTGAAACGAAACGCTTAAGCGTGTTGTTAAACCACTGCATTAAGCTAAATCAAAACGAATTATCTTTATTTCTACTAATTTTATTATGATGAAATTCTGACCCGCCACTATTGACTAAAATTCGAAACAGCTTATTCAAGCTTTGTTAAGTGTTTTGCTTTAATGGAACACCAACAAAACAGTGGCCAAATCATGCCCGACTTCAATCTTCTTTCGACTCGTTTAGGATATCCTCTTTAAATACAAGATGCTGTGGCCAGCTAAACAACTGTTTGAAGACAGATATATTTTAAGTCATTATTTAATTAAATTCTAATTCAATCTAAATTGGTATAATTTTATTTCTAGGTCCCTGAAATCATACACTGGTCCGTTTTGAAGGAAGCTGCACGGAAAAAGGTTTACCTGACATTTGGCACTCCAGCCGTGAATACTGGCAACATAGCCACCCCGCACGACAACATGAAAGGGAACGAAAATAAGACGAATAGGCACACCTGGTATCGACCCCATTTTCCGATATATTCAAATATTTGCTCCATTTCGCTCATCGTTGATTTGCCGTTTACGCCGAGAAAGTTAATTAACGAGAAGTAGCGCTTACCTGCAATAAAATATATGTATATGTGTATGATTTATAAATCAATTACTGATGAGGTAATCGCATAATTTGCGCTGATTAGATTCGATGCGCCTCATTTTCATTTTATGCTAATGCAATCAAATTTGATTCGGTGATTAACGTAATTTGCATAAAACCATAACTTACTTTTTTGCTGAAATTTGAAATAGAAATGTATGAATGATGCAAATTTGAATTTAATTGAGACTATTTAGATTCAAACATAAATTCATTATAATGCAATAGATTTAGCACTTAGGCAAGCAAGCAACTAGAACGTTGTTGAGTCAGGCTCTGCTAAATCAATCGGACTCTACTTAGTAATACTACCAGAAGACATACAAATAAGGCATGGGGATTATATATTGGCAGCAGCCAAATTCGGAGAGGTCTGATGGGGCGAAATTGCCAAAAATAGTAATTAAAAATTCAATTCTGGGGTCTATAGATTAGGGGATCCTCTGGATTCTGGAGGTCCAGAGACCCCCCACGCCCATGTGTAATACGGATCGGTGAGTCTGGATTTCCAAAGGGATAGGAGAAAAATCCTAAGGAAAATAAAGCTAATTCAGACCCAAAACATACAAAATTTAAAACCTTCTAAGCAAAAAGTTTGAATTCATTCGCGAATAGCAAATTACGGTAGTTTGTGTGCTACATACAGGATAACTAAAAAACGAATGGCATATTGGTCCTTATAACTTTTTAAATACTAATCCAAATTGAGTGCGATTTGCTTTGTTTAAGAGCCTATGACTTTCGTAAGAATGTGACTAAGTTTTATTTATGCAAGTCCGGCTGCTCTTGATCTACAATAAAATAAGCAGAAGTCATTTTTCTGAGTCATGAGAGCATCTGCCAAAAGCGTTATTGCTCATTGTAACCTTGTAATTTTAAAGAACCTTAAGAAGGTCATTGAATGCAACTTCTTTTATTTTAAAGCCCTTTCAATTGTGCAAAATGATTGAACTTTTATCAAAGATTGCACATTTTAGCAACTGCTAACAAATTAAAAATGTTGATATCGGTTGCAACAAATCGTGATTAAGGTTCTGCTCTTCCGCACAGACTAAACCAAGCTAAATAAAACTAATTAGACAAGATACAAATCATTTTGGCTTCATGTGAAGGAAACGCGCTGAATATATCTTTTTTGTTGGAGGAGAGCTACTCTGTTGTAACGATAGCTCGATTAGGACAAAAATCTGCAAAAAGGATGAAAAAACGACTTTTGCTCAACTTGGAGTAAAGCCAGAGCAGCTTAATCAGCATAGCATTTGCATTAATTGCCAATGCCTTGCTAGCTTTGATTAAATCTTACCAGATATTACTAAGGTCATTCTGATAAGCCAACGCGCTTCGAACGTGGTTTTTCGCGCAAAAAGGATTACCTAGCCACTCTATTATTAGGACAAGTTAAATTTTTTGTTATCAAATAAAATTAGTAAATAAGCATTTGTGATTATAAATGTTACATAAGGAATGGGAGAAATCATATATCCCCCTCCCAAAGTCGGTCGTCCCCCATACCCCAAGTCAGGAAACGTTTTACCCCAATTTTCGGCGAAAACTTTTCGTGTGGCTATATTTAGGTACACTTCGCTCAAGTCTGGCCACCTAAGCGGAGTGAGCAGCAAAGACTAAAAAAACACGAGCAAATTTTATTCGCTGAGCCGACAAAATAAAGGTTAAGTATAAAAGTTATAAAGGAAAAGTGTGAACAAATAGGTTGAAAGAAATGAAAAATAACGAAAAACGTTCTAAATATACATAGAATACCATAATATAAAATAAAAAGTCAAAACTAATTCGGCCGTAAAAACGTCGCAAAAAAGTGTATCGTAAAGGAAGTGTCGGTATGTTGTTGCAAATAAAACTAATTATTCTATGATCCGTAGGTAATTCGTACGCCTTAATCCCCGTTTTTGGGCACGACAATTGTTTTTATACGGATGCAAAGCACGTGAACGCGCGTTTTTTTCGCACGCCATTCGAAAGGAATTTGGGCAATTAATGATGTTTTTCAACATTATTGACCTAGTTCGATCAAATTAACGCGTTTGGGGGCGTGACGCCTTCTGGCTTCTGGGGTTTATAAAATTATCACGAGTTAAGCATACTTGAATTCAGGTTCAATGCGGTTTGATCTGGTCGCTTTGCTCGGTTATTATGAAGGATTGAGAAAATGAATAATTAAGAGAATAATTCGTGTCGATGTTTTTTCTAGCGGAGCCAGATTTAAAAATATTCAAAATTCAGGATATCCCACCACTTTCTGACGTCATCTGAAAGGGTCAATAAACAAGCAACTGGATCAGGTCGTTGACCCCGGCGCCTAAATTAATTAGGCAGATGTAATGAGGCCAGATCAACAATTTTCTAAATTGACGTAAAAATCGAAAATAGACTACGCGTTTTTTTCTTAGTTGAATGACGCTTAATCCAGATTACGACTTATGCCTATAGTAAATGACATGTGGTTCTTTTAGAAAGCCTCGCTTACGTATACAACATGAAAGTCGGATTTTTGAAAGGTTTAAAAAAATTGAAAAAGCGATTGAGGGCGAAATAAAGTATATTCAAGCATACTTGCTCAATTTCATTAGTCTCAAAATACACAGAAATTAGTTGAAAATCTTTCTTGAAGAAATGTGTTGACTTTGCTCATCAAATTTCCTAAATGCCATCTTTTATTATTTATAAATCTTATTTAAAAGCGCTTAAATATCCCTATTAGCTTTCATCATAATTGTGAAAAAATTCCTACGAGTGACGAGACGACGAAAGTGTCTTCAGAGTATAAAAAACAATAAATTTAAATTTGTCAGACCCAGATCGGCAAATATTACATATAAACATTATAAACATTAGCTGTTTAACCAGCAAAATATTGAAAATTGAGAAGTCCGCATTTTACCACATTCCATTATTGTTAGTTGTATAAACTTAACAAACGCGTATCACTATTGTATGCAACTACATAATGCTTTGATGAATCAAGATATGAAAATGAACAGGAATGAGAAAAATAAACAATAAAATAGAAAAATGAATATCGGCTATTAAAAAACTTTGAAAATTGTTTAACTGTACAAAATTGATCATTTTATTACATCCTTAATATTGATGCAGAAGAAGAGCGCCATTTCGATGGTATAATAAATAATTTTAAAATTTTTGTTCATTTTCATAAGAACTAGTAGGATTAAGAATATAAGACGACGCTCATTAAAAAGAGCATTAAATTTTCTAGCTATTAACTGCAAATTTCGAAATATGTCAGAGAGCTACAAAGTAATAGCTGAAAAGATTGAAAGTTACAGTATGACAGCCTTTTCGGGTGGCCATATTGAAAAACTTGAATTCTTCACTATATCAGGCAAGTAGAATATGATTCCAAGGAACTTTTTATGGGCTTTTCAAAATGTGCTTAAACAAACATAGCACGAGTAGAATGCATGCCTTATGGGGGCAGTCATATTTGAAAAAAATTAAATTGAAATTGCAGGGCGAATTATTAGGAAACGGGAAAAACCAAACATGAAGTTTAGAGCACATAAATAGCTAATTATTTTGCTTCTCTACGAAATGGAAAACAAAACCAGTATGCTGTGGGGACCACGCAAAATGAAAAAAGTTTTTGGGGCATAGAAAAAGAATACTGTAGCAATAAGCTAGCACAATTTTTTCGGCAAAATAGTTTCATTTAAATATTATCTATTTAAAATACGTTATTTCATTGCAATCCGAGTAATGGTTGTTGAGTTAATCTTAAAAATGGGCATTTCAGTGAAAGCAATCTTCATTTTTTTCTGAAATTTTTCTGAAAGCGATTGAATTTCGATACTTTAGTACCTCTAGATCAAAAGTTAGGTGCCTAAATCTGCCGAATTAGTCAGTTTGTGTGAAAACGGCGCGGAGACGAATAACGGTTACTAATACATTGCACGGAAATTTAGCGGCAAGAAAATTTTAAGGACATTCTGCCTTTTTAAACAATAGAACACATGTATGAAAGACATTTCGTTAGAATGTTAACGAAAACAGGAGTAATTACAAAAATTGTTTATACTGACCAAAAAATTTCAGAATTCTTCAAACATAAAAGGGATTTATTTAAATCTATAAGCAAATCAATATCCAATCCCACAATGTGGTCCTGATTCATATAAAATTAAACTAGATTCAACAACAGATTTTAAAAGAAAAATAATCGAGCAGGATGTGTGCGTTGTCAAGATTTAAATAGATAAAAGCTGTATGAAGTTAAATTCCATTCTAAAATAAAGACATCATTTATTTGTCTTTTTAAGCTTTTCTCCCAAAAATTGATAAATTTGAATTTTCAGGTTAGTTTCGTTCAGCAGATGCATGGTAGCATATCAAAGGATGAATAAAACGAAAATCTTATGACAGACTTCACCAAATTTATTCCTTGTCAAGTCGGGTTTTCTGAACATCAAAAACTTTTGGCAATTAAAAAATTCTAGTTCTTGAGTGAAAATGTTGTTAAGAAGTTTGATTTGAATTCAGTCAGCAAAAAACTGAGTTGCATTTGCGTTTCTACTGAAAAAAGGTTTATTTCAAGCGCATAAGTATTAAAACATAAGATTGGAGCATTATTTATACACGTGCACATACATTTGCATACGTACAACAAAAAAATAGTACCTACATGACGATTGATGTCGTTATATTGTAAATCGTAGCCAGACATGCGCAGCATGGGAATTCTGGGAGGGATGAAATTATAAAGTGCTGTTCTGTGCCCTAAAATTGGTGTGTACGCGTCAAAAACATCGTTTTTCGGTGTTTCTGGCGATGCTCAATCTTTCTAGAGCATAAAAACACAAAAAAATTATAAAAAAACATTAGAAAAATTCGATCTAATTGAACAAAATATAGTCAAAAAGGATGACGCAAAGCGCCGAAAATTTGAAATTCTTCCAGCAAATAGATAGATAAAAACGGTAAAAAGTACCTTCTTTGCGAATAATTTAGGAAATTTAGGAACACTTTCGAAAAATCGCACTTTCTGGGAGAAAGGATTTAAAAAATTTCAGGGCGGTGTGAAAGTTTTTCTGGGACGAAGTGAGAACTCCAACTCCTCTCCCCAAGATCGTGTATGATCATAGCACGTTCAACCTTTGGCATAGATATCAATTTTTCAGCTTAAAAACGCGCAGATTTATTAGAAATTTTATTCAAATTTGTCCAGGGTCGATGGAACAAGCACATTCGATTTTTTGATAGCCCTTTTCGCCATACAAGACTTAACGCTATTGATCACTGCGATCTGAAATAAAATAAATTTGATTTTGGCCGCAGATCAATTTTAAGCACTTTATCTAATTTTGGCCTTCAATTTGCCTCATTATTACCAGAAAATTCTCAAATTTGTTATTCTGGGGTGTAGTATACCCCTAATACCCTATGTGCATTTCTGGTCACTGCACTATGCAGTCCAACAGCTTTTTAACCACAACAACTAAAGGCGTATCCCAGTTGTCAAGGTATCTGGTTCCAAGATATTCGTCCCCCAAGCCAGAAGGCCATCAAAATGTCTGAAAGTACGCCTAGCTTTAAGCTTATGATAAAGTAATTACTCGCATGCATAAATGTGAGCAATTTAAGTTTGAATAATCAGCCATAGTTTAGATATTTAAAATTAGCTGGTATATTTAATTTAGTACTGATTTATCACCTGACGTGCACAGCGTGGGAATTTTTGGGGGGTTGAAATTTTCAAGCGCTTTTTGATCAAAAGGTAGGTACATGTCAACAAAATTGTTTTTCGGTGTTCTAGATGATGCGCTATCTTCTTAAAGCATAAAAAAACAAAAGATTCTGATATAGCAACAATTTGATTAAATTGAATAAAATATAGTCAAAAAATGAGCATAAGGCGCAAAGCGCCAAAATTCGACACTTCGAGGCAAATTGATGGTTAAAACGCTAAAGATAGTACCTTTTACACAAATCTCTTCGGAAATTGTTGGAAAATTGCGAATTAAGTGGGGTATTTTTGGAAGAAAGGTTAAAAATTTTTCTGGAAGATGAAACCCCTCATGATCATGTATTTTTATCACAACTTGCATTTTCTCAGTCCAGCTTTTATAGTTTACCCGCTTAATTTTGAAATCGTGCCTAATTCGATCGCTTTATCCGGAAGGTCTTATCGTATCATCCAGCAACTGACATAATCACATTTCGACCAGAATCAGAAAGCCGCCGATGATTCATCATCAAACGCGTTATACCTACTGAAATTGCAGCATCGCAGCTTATCTTCGCAGCTTATTAAATTGCAGCTTATTTTAAATCTTAGCTTCGTTCAGAACTCGATTTGTTCAGTGATTGGATTTATGCTCAAGGTTTCTTAAGCATTTTTATCAAAAAATAAATATCCAGCCTCGTAAAATATAGCTCGAGTTTATTTCGAAAATTGGTCAAAAATTACGCGCGATTATTGAAATAATAAGATTGCGGGCTCGTTTATTAAATTTTCAGCATTTTTGACTATTCTCGGCTCTTTTGTCTCTCGAAAATCGATATTCTCTCATACATAACCTAAATACAAATGTAGATGACGGTATCCAAGGTGATCGACCGTGTGTGTTGGGAAATAAAGGAAAGGATATAGGTACGCTCATATTATGCATTATTTGGGGGGAAAGCTGGATGGAGAGATATGGAACAAGCCTCGTTTCGTAAAACCGAGCTAGAATGCTATTTCGCCTTCGGCTCTACCCCGGGCTTTATCTTTTAAGCTTACAAGTAAGCACACTAGGCTTCTTTCTAGACTCATACATTACAGTGTACGGTTTCCTTATATACTCATGCATTATATTGTACGGTTTCCTTATATGATTACACATTCTATTTTTCCGTACGGGGTTACGATATATAGTCCATAATAGAAAATTTTATACAGTGTACATATAGTGTACAGAAATACGGTTCGAAATTATTTGCTATAATGGGCACACGAGAAAGAGGCGAGGATTAACGGACGCTTCAGTTACGCGAATAATTTCCATTTATTCCGAGAATGCATCTCGGAGCTTTATTCTGGCTACGGAGTGAAATCCGCTTCGTTTATTCTCTTAGAAAATGTTGTTTTTTTTGGTTAAATATCTGCGGAATGATTTTTGCCACCATTGAAGATGGAATTTTTTTCGGCTCATCTTGAATCAAAATCGTTCGAATTTTCCTGTTGTCTTTTTTTGGGAGAAAAGCTCGGTTTACGGTAGCTTACTTTCGTTTTTTTTTCTTTGGCCCGGATTAATACGCAGCCTCTTTCGTTTTATTCGTCACGCAGGATCTTTACGGGTTAAAAATTTTTTTCAACTCGTTTTGATGTTGAACGCTTTACCTGATAAATAAAACGAGCGAGTCCGGGAAGGCGGAATAATTTCCCTGTCGTATCCGTACCTCTCTGAGCTATTCGATTCATTCCACTCGAGATGGGCGCCCGAGGAAACATGTCGTTTAAATTTTGGCCGGATAATTGAAGAATTTCGCGTAATGCGCTGCAGATTCCTTAATTTATTGCCTTTTCCGGGCAGAATCGGGGCGAAAGAATTTCTCTTTTACTATTAGGATTAGCTCAAGCCTGTCTCTTCTTGTATTTTTATGCGATACATTCAATTAGAAACCGTAAATTTGCTGTTCCTGTGAATTCCAAAAATTTGAATCAATGTTCATGATAACTAAAAAATATAATTTTTATTTATGAAAATAGAAAATATAAAATTACAATTGCTATTGACGACGGAAAAGCTCTTATATATTTTCTTTAAATGCAACCTCCTATCATTTGCATTGTGCTATTTTTGTATTTTACAAAACGAAATATCATTTTTTCTAAGAATATTGAAGCCTCACACCTTGCAAAATAAATTTAAGCTCACGGAATCTTTGTCTACCAATTTTGAAAGTAGAATAAAGCTTCATCTCAACTTGACTTATTGCGATCCAGATTTTGATATGAAAATAGTACACGATTGGAACAGCTTTCTGAATGATTAGTTTTTGTATATCAATTAGAAAAATTTACCATAACTTGGCAAAGCAATTTATCCGATTAAATTCCTGTTATAATTATGAGTATTATTAACCTCCAATCACAAGCGACTGCTAGAATCTGAATTTACGCATACTCAAATCTGGGAGCTTAGATGCACATTCGACTTTTTTTAGACTCGATACAAACGCGCGGAAAACAAGACCAAAAAAATTTTTCGCAGAATTAACAGATCGAGACCAGAAACGGATAATAATCTCAATTTTTTACAGAAATATTTAAAATAAAAAATGTGAATGACAGTATATTTGTGCAATTATAGTATTCATTTAGAGCTGTTCAAGGTCAATAGAGCTTCCTGATTAACTCAAGACCCAAGCTGACCAAGCAAAGATCTGTCTGTCTGAATTTAGGGGGACTAAAAGTTTTTAGTCAGATATCTCAACAAATATAGATAAACAAAAATAATGGTGTTTTTGAGCGTTTCCAAACGGTCTCTACATTTGGAGAAGGAAAAATTTGAATTAAATTCTAAAAATCTTCCCATTTTAACCGTCGTGTAAAATCGCCTCCCAAATAGTTTTTTAATGATATATTCAAGTTCGACCACTTTGAAAAATTGTTAAACCTGTTTATGGTACTCAATCCTGGTACATTGCAAATAAAAGCACCAACTCAAGTTTGGACTGATACGAAAAGAATTAATTCGGCGCAAAGCGCCCTAAAATTTGTCGTTTATTAGCTCGTGCTAAAATCTATTTTAAATGTTTTTAGGGGAGGGAGCTTGTAAAAAATACTCACAATTCCAAATTTTCGGGGTTTAGACCCTTCATCCCCCTGCCAGTGCCTGAAGTTGAATAGATCCCTCCAGATCGGCCATGCTGTGCGCTTTCATGCGTCTTTATTAAATTTTGATAACCTTTTCTTACAGTATGGTATATAAGTCGGGCATAGGATCGACTTTAATTACCATAGTCGACGGATCAAAATCAAGCAGAGGAGATAGCGGCAAAACCACAATCACCAGCAATAATAATCACAGCGGCGGTAGTACTAGCGTCGTTCACAAGAAGCTAAGCATAAGCCTGGGCAACAACAGCGTTTCGGGCGTCCCAAATCTGACCCACCAGGACGCCTTAAATATGATGGCGGCCGCCGCCCAAAACGGCCCGGCGCCCATGATCAATTCGGTGGGGTCGAACAGCCCAATGAGCCAGGGGTCGAGCACGGACAGCAACGGATTTCCGGTCAAGGACCACAACGCGCTGAAATTGTTCGTCGGGCAAATACCGCGAAATTTAGACGAAAAGCACCTGCGACCGCTTTTCGAACAGTTTGGAAAAATTTACGAATTCACCGTACTTAAGGACAAGTTCACCGGCGTACACAAAGGTACGGGCTTTATTAAATGCTTAAGTTACTCCGAACAATACCAGACGGGCCTGTGAGGGTTTAGAGAGTCTCGATCAACCAGAATGGTGAAATGGGAAATTATCTGGGGGAAAAGGCAATGTGAAGACCAAAAATTGAATAAAAATTGATAATTTCCTTCAAAAGCGCTCGAATTCGATCAGAAACGGTGATATAACGTAGTTTTGATGCTATTTTAGTATTTAGACCAGCTTTTGAGGTTATATGGGCTCAAAAAAAGCCTAATTGACCCCTAGACCGGCTGACCCCTTAAGTTCACTTAAAAATCTACACTTGAATAACCCCTTAAAATCAAGATCGGTCATGCGTGCATCTCTCTCTCCGTACTGCTAAACGTGCCGTTTAAGGTGCAGCATGATTGAGCTAGTACTTTGAACTGAGGACAAGTAAATGAGTCTAGAATTTAAGAGAAGCCAGATTCTGAGATGGTCCGGGTCAAGACCAGTTTTTGGCATATCTTTTCGAAAAACAAGCTATCATTCAGATTTGCTTAGCCGTTCTCGAGATATATACGGGGAAATTTTTTACTTCTAACAGAATATTTAAGAGGTCGTCTTAAATTTTTGGCTAAGGCGGACTGCGTTTTAATATTGTATTGTATGCATAAGTAAAACAGGAGAAATTTGAAAAAATTCTATGTTCTTCGAATGAAATGAGTTGCCCAGATTATTAATTTGAGAACTGTTCTAAAAACGAACCCTTAACGACGACAAGAAATTGGTCGATAAATCGGTAACGTCCCGGGTGACCGACAGTCCCGGATTACCGACAGTCCCGGGTGACCGACAGTCCCGGATCGCCGACAGTCCCGTATGACCGACAGTCCCGGGTCACCGACAAATAGTATAAAAATAAATCTGTCAATCGAAAAATTCCTGAGTGACCGACAGTACCTACTGGCCGACTGTTCCGAGTGGCCGACAGTCCCGGGTGGCTGACAGTCCCGGGTGGCTGACAGTCCCGGGTGGCCCACTGTACCGAGTGGCCGACAGTGCCGGGTGGCCGACTGTACCGGGTGGCCGACACTGTACCGGGTGATCAATAGATGGCATGAAAATTCCCAAATGACCCGGTTGTATTATCACTAAGAATAAATATTTTTTCAAAATCGAAATACGTAATTTTTTCATTCTCTCAGAATAGCAATAAAGTTTGCACTGGCATAAATGTGAATATAAACTTATTACATGTACATATTGTATTGTATGTAAACTTATTAAATGTGCATATTTACTAACAATTTTGCATCAAATATTAAATATTAATTTTGGTCCAGTCGTCTTTAAGATCTTGAATTGCTTATATTTTTGTGCGCGTCAAATTCGGCCTACAGCGTAGTTTCACATGCGCTATGGAATGCATAAGCATTAAATCGCGTTTAGGCACCTTCAGAATCAAAAAATTCTAGGAAATAAAACCTTATTTGCATTTTGAATCGGGCGGATACTTAATCTTTTTTTGCCAAAATAAAAATTTTTAAGTGGAGCGTTGCACAGTATTTTCGAAAACTGAGAATCTGGCTGCACAAAACTCTTGGCTACGCCTCTGTTTTTGGTTAAATGGCGAGTAAATCATTTAATGGCACTTTCGCAGCACTGAAGTTACACAAATATGTAGCTGAAATTTTGCAGCCACAATAAGTTTAAGTAGGATAGCACTAAAATATTAAGAAATGTAAATAATAGGCCTTTTTTCCAAATCCTGTACGTTTTAAATTTGCTATGAATTCATATGAGCAATGTTATTGCATTGGTAAAACTATTTATGTGCATAAATAGGTACCTACTTGAAAAGGCATTAATTTTCCGAAATCATTAGTCAGTTAGGAATTTTCTTGACAATTTTATTATTATACCACTTGTCGGTCACCCGGGACTGTCGGCCACCCGGTACAGTCGGCCACCCGGGACTGTCGGCTAGCCGGAAATTTTTGATTGACAGATCTATTCTTAAAAGCATTTGTCGGATACCCGGGACTGTCGGTCACTCGGGACTGTCGGTCACCCGGGACACAATCGATAAATCAGCATAAAATTCTCATAATAGCTTTTGAATCACAGAAGATACCAATAAGGATTTATTTTAAGTCATCAGTGCTAGAACGGTAACGATTTGTGTCTCTGGTTCAAGAAATTAGGATAATTTTTGATGAATTTTGATAGTAAAAAACTTTTGAATAATACGACAGAGAAAAAATGTTTCTTTTATCCTCCTTGTACCGGGCTTAATTTTCAATTCTCGGTCGAGTTTAATAACTCGCTTGAAAGTTTTTATTCCAACCAAATCGCCCGACTAAGACTGCTTTTAAAATTAAGAAATGTCAACTAAGAAATTGACTGAAATTGTTTTTTTTTAATTTACGTATAAAACAAACTAGTGCATTTCGAACAGGATAATCCTCTTTTTTCCTTCGAAAATACGTGAAATGTGGCATGATGTATTTTGCATAAACTACAACAAAAACATGTTATTGACACCGGCGTGCCTGCAAACATTGCTTTTTATTTATACAAATTTGTGATGAATTAGCTATTTATGATCTTTCCCAATTTCTTGCTACTGTATCTAAGGTTGTGCCTTTCTAACCTACTGTCACCGGGATAGCGCTTATCGTTGCCAGGCAGCTTTGCACGACCAAAAGACGTTGCCCGGGGTAAGCAAGGTTAGCTATTATATCAGCGTATACGCAGCAAAATCGATTTTCTTTGCAAAAAAAGCTAGCAACATTGTTTTAGACTCCGCCCGTTCATTTTTTCGTTTCCTCGTTCATTTCGCAGCATGCAAAAGCTGATTAATTTTAGAATGCATGAAACAGCTCGAGGCAATAAAGAATCGGAAAAACATGAGCTGAATGTGGTTGTTTCAGGGTAGAAATATAAGAAGTGCGACAGAAAAGTTATTTGAGTTTTGTTTTCTTGCGTAGGAAGTACCTATTTGGCGTATTTTCATACCTTATTGCTCAATTCAGAAGATCTACTTTTCTATTGCACAAAAAGATTGTATAACGAGCAATCAACCTGAGCTTAATTTTAGAGCAAGTTTCACTATGCTTATTTGGGTTGAGGAGACATTTGACATTTGGTTGTTTAAGCTTCTTATATTTCGAAAAAATACATATGTCTCAAAAAAACTGAGAGTCAGTTGAATGCGGTTTTTATAGTACATAGCCATTAACGAAAAATCGAAAGGATTAAAAATGAGGAAAAAAATTTTATACAATTCTTCGCACCTTCTATATATCATCTATGCATGAGTAACATCTGACATTTCTAACTGAACACTTTGTTTCGGACGCTACACGTCATTTTAATTTTTAATAAAAAAGGAGAGACGTTGTTGTTTAATCGTTCTAATAAAAAACAGTAACTAAAACGAATAATGATTCTTTCCTTTAAATTTTTTGGAAAAAATCAATACTGAAAAGGCCAAAAGAAAAAGTACATTGCCATCAAGCTAATTGTCGCATGATAATTCAATTCGACCAGAATGGATAGCAAGGCCTTCTCTATACAAAATATTAATCAGAATAGTAAAATATTGATAATTAAAAAGCAAAATATTAAAATCATTTTCATGAATGGTGCGTGGTCCACTTCTCGCATGTGTCGCTAAATTTAGACTTAACCCCAACTGCTTATCAGAGACATGGGACGTCTCTAATGGCTCGAGCCAGATAGAAACGGTTTGTCTGATGGCCGATCCGGTCCAGATAAATCTTAGATGAACACTAGAATCCACAAAACGCTCGAAAAATTTACCCATTTACTGATTATTAGATGATTTTACTATGTGCATCTGGTTTGGACCTACGTTGACATGATTACATAATCTATAAATTAAAGCGTATTTTTGGCACACTGGCCTACAACAAGTGAGTATAAAACTGACAGCAGTGCATTATATTTTGGTGTGGGGGTTGGCTAAATAACTTATTGATCTGATAAGCCTATTTGAGATTCTTTCATTCAAGTCCTAATGTCTGTATATGGCAATATTCCTTCTTATACTGTCCAAAACAAACTAACCATAAGCGCTAAATGTTGTACAATATTTTTTTAAATTTTCAACGTCTTTATGCAATTACTCATTTGATTTGCGAAAATCCGACTCAATGATAAGATTATCACATTAGCACTTTTGACGTAATGTGGAAAAATGTAATAAAAAAGATTCCTAAAATTTATGTCAGTAAATCCGAGCAAGCGCTCTTCCGCCTTCTTTCGATTTCTAAAAAACTGCCAGCTAATTTAAGCGGGAAAACTCTCATCTCTTCAAATAAATAAATAAAATGGAAGTCTGCGACGCGAAACGCGACTCAAATTCGACAATTTTTCATCGCCTTCGCGCAATAATTAAAAATCAAAAAAATTAAGAAAAATAGGTAATTCTATTATACCACGTTAGAACGCGTTCGAGACGGGTTCGGCTTTCGAGTAGGTATTACTGTAGATTTAGCCTTCATGATGACTCAACTTAAGGACGACGGACAGCTGTTAAATGCGGTTTGTTCTCTTCAATGCACTGCAAAAATTACAAGCATTTGTCTTCTGTCCAAAAATCGATACAGTATTCAAAAGGGGACAGATTATAATGCGCGATAAAACCTAAAACGGACGGGTTTTGAAAGCCGGGCCAATGAAAAGCCGCCGCTAAAAGCGCATATGGACGGTGTCCCTCGGAGGTCCTTGCCTAAAATTCTGCGCCGTCTGGCATCAACGTCGAGCAGATGGCCTGCTAGCACGACCTTTGAAATGGAAATTCGTATTTTTGTCTCATTTTCTCTCTTCCATCATAATAAAATTCAATACAACACTGTGCGCGCATTACAGTACGATGAAACTCGTAAATTTTCCGTCGGTTAATCGAGCGATATAATCGGTTTTAGCGCGTAAAAATAGAATGCAATGATATAGGAAAATAGGGATAAAATTGATCGATCGGTATTTTTCGTATTCATTAAATTTTATCGTAAATTATCGCATTCTGGCTTGAATTTAGTTTTTCTCTACCTGCTCTAGCTCAAGATGATAAAGCGTCTCATTAGGATATTAATAACAATTTTGATAAGCCGCGATCTTAGAATACGTATTACTGCGTCAAAAATAAATCGGAAAACAAAGTTACAGAGCCAATAAAGCTAGTCGGGGGCTAAAGATAAAATTCTATTTTAATTGAGCAATTTCGAAAATCGTCAACGGACAGAGCAGAGAGAAACGTCGGAAGCATTTCCCAGCATCGATTTTCTTCTTCCTTCCTGAGCTTTGGAAATTTTTTAATGATGCCCTGCGTGTGTGGGGAGAACACAGAAGTGTCTTAAATCTTTACACTTTGTAAATGTACAAGTATCAGTCAGAAGCAGACTACATTAATGTGGAGTCGTCTTTCGGATCCGAAGACAACAAAACTATTTTTTCCGAAATTATTTAATGCGAAAGAAAAACACAAGTGGAGGGATAGGGATCAGTAATCAATTAATTAGAATTTTTTACACGATTATTTGTTTAATACGGCAAAATTGAGAAAGATCTGCCCTTCCAGACTGCAATTTCATTATTCATTATCGCCATGTTGCAGAATGAAGGAAGCATTTATTTATGTTCTTAGAAGATAAGTAGGATTCTGATGGATCAGAAGGCTTAGACTTATCTAAAATGGGATCAAAGAGCCCAATTTTTTCAATTTTTCATGTATCATTGCTCGAGAGAGTCGCAAAAACTACTTCCGTTGCCACGATATCTGAAAGAATTATTCTTTAAAACAAATACATACCAAGGAAAAGCGCAGAATTTTATAATTGTGACTAATTTTTTCTAAAATGAACATCCATTTTCTTATTTCCTGGTTAACATAGCGTAAGGCCCTTGAAGTGTCTTTATTAATAGTCCCTATTCTGATCTCGATCATAATCTCCTTTATGCTAGGCTTGTCTCTATAATTTTTGAAACGAATACATGAATCTTAAAAGAATGGTTTTATTTGTTATGTCGAGCATTTTCAGCTTTGAAAATAATATAATTTGAGTTTCCTCTTGAGACAACCTAATTACTCACTTTTTCCTAAAATTATTCTCTCGAAGCACGCAATTTTCGACTCGATTTATGCACTTCAAATCCGCAAACGGTAATTATTGCAACATATGGAAGCCATTAAATGTCCTTGATAAACTGTTTGCGCTTACCATTATTCATTTTTTGAGCTCGTTTTTTGTAGTTTTTTAATGTTCACATTGCAACCATTAACTATGCGTGTAAATTATACCAAAACACCAGATACGCATTAAGCTAGATGAATGTCATGGAGACGACGTTTTAATATTACACGATTCACTTGTTTTTAGTAGATAATTAAAAGCAGCTGAGGTAAATTGTTGATATTTATTCAAATTCACATGATGACTAATCGGGCTTAAATATGCCGAATAAAATGCACTGGAAAAAGATTTTTGGCTTCATATTTTTATGCTCTCATTTTTAAGTACCAGCGAAACTTTTTCTGTAATTTTGATAATAAATTTTGTCCTGATCCGAATAGAACTGATTGGGTTCGTAGTCAGTGAAATGTGAATTTGCATAAGAGGCTGTACTGGAAAACTATTTTTGAGGCAACATGCCCTGAATTCGTAAGAAAAGTGTTATAAATCATATTAGAAATACTTGACACATATAAGCTTTTAAGTTTTTTGACCTTTTGTCCACGTAGGACACGGATAAATTTAAGAGAATTTTTCGTTCGATGATTTATTGGCAACTACATGCACCTTTTGCAAATTGTTCACCGCGTTTGAGTTAGCATACAAATAAGCTTTGCGTGGCAAACATTGCCGAAAAAATATCGTATCTCGCTGCTATAACTATATTTCGAATCGACATAAAAATTCTAAGCAATATTCTAAGCGCACATATATTCGTCCTAATTAAGTTAGCTGTCCTAGAATGGCGGTTCATTAGCTAGGTCCATTCATACTTACATGCATACTTATTCTGTCAAAAATGTTTTGCATTCTGGACTCTACGTCTACAATAACAAAAATAACGGCGTCCACAGTACGCGCGTAAATTAACGTACCGATCGATACCTTCACCGTTATATGATATAAAGTACAGTACGCCTTTCGCATATTGATTCGCAAGTTATATAAATGGAACACTTTGCGTTTCGAGAGCCAGCGCAGTGCCGTGACTCCGGTTTCACGCAGGAAGATAATTTCATACGTCTAACGCGATTCTTAGCCATTTCGACGGGCCGAGGCGGACAAGCAAACGAAATTTTGTTCCACTTTTTTCTTATTATCCGGCTTTTCTCCTAAGAAATCTTTGCGCGTCGTAAAATGCTGCTGGTTCGCTAAAGATTCTCCTTTCTTCTCTCCGACTTTTTGTCAGTCAGTGCGGCGGCCGATGGACAATTTTTTCGGCCACATATATGCAAATGTCATTAAAACTTGTCCGAGCTCCTAAACGAATTCTAAGCCTGTACACATGGAATAATACGGAGCCATTTTTACTTCTGGGCGTACAACACGTTTTACGCGCTACTGTCGCATTAGCATGCGCGTCGGTTTATCACAAAACGGTAATCTAGTCGTTATATTTTTGGGACTCGCGCCGCAACATTGGTCGTATTATTCGCCATGTTGAAGCTCGGCAGCGGATCTGTTGAGCCTCGGAGTTTGCATTCGGTACGTTCTTCCACCATATCCACTTCCTAATAAGATGTAATCTTAACATAATCAATTTTACTATAATTTTTATTCTATTTTTGTCTTAGTTTGATTTACGCCTTTTAACTTCGTGTATGCGTTTTTAGCAATCTGTATCAATTTCTCGTATTTTCTCCTATTGGCAGGAGCGACGGTCTGCTTTACAATCAATTTCTTAACGATCCTTACGTAGTTCTATCCGTGCAAAGTTTGTGTAGAAGGCATCTACTCTTCAAAGACAATGCGCATGAGAATGAGTATGGAGCATCAGCGACCAAGTCTTAGAGTGTAATGGGGGCTCAAAGCACCAAACATTCAAATCTTAAGAGCACATCGCATTCAAAATTTCAAAACTCTTAAATTTTTTCTATTTCTGC
The DNA here is from genome assembly GCA_036768485.1 of Mermis nigrescens. Lineage (NCBI taxonomy): Eukaryota > Metazoa > Nematoda > Enoplea > Mermithida > Mermithidae > Mermis > Mermis nigrescens. The sequence continues at coordinate 313,574 of JAVLUZ010000380.1, forward strand.
AGGTCAAACACCTCCAAATTTCTCATATGTGTGTGGTATAGTCTTCCTCAGAACGGAAAAAAGAGAATTTTTTAGAGATGAGTCCAAATCGAGTTTAAGACGTAAAAAGTTCGCAACTTTTCTGCGGAAGTGCTTAAATTGGCCAAAAAGTGTCAATTAAGTAAGGCAGTTTGCGTGATATTTTAACATTCATAAAAATTTCGGATTTATCTTAGTTCAAAGTTTTATGAGATGATTCCCTAGGACTTATCTGATCCATAGACCGGCCATTCTGTGCATCTAAGCTCGTTACGCACGCTTAATACACGAAATAAATCCGAAAACTATTAACACAAAAACGGACTCGAATTCGAACAGTCTCGGTTATGGAACGTAACAAAATCAAGTATATTGGTGATAAAAATATTAAATATTTGGTGGACAGCATGCTTATCATGTTGGTGTCAAATAAATGGACGAAACCACTCATAAATCGATACATTTGGACAAGGCGAATGCTCGCTAATAATAGCTGCGGACCCACACACAAGCTCGAAAAATTTTTAGCGACTGATTAAGCCAACAAACTATCGTAATATACACAATTACAGATAACTAATTGTTTACTGTGTCTTAAGATTCTCGGGATATGATCATGGATGCATAGCATAGCCAACCTGGGGAGATCAGCTGATCTGGGGTCGGAAATGGCGCTTTTCTGGGCCAAAATAAGCTCGAAATTTGTAAAAGCACTAAAATAGTTTTAAAACTAACTGTGATACAATTTCTAGTCAATTGGAAGCACTTTTAAAGAAAATTTCCAATTTTCATTTATTTTTAGCCTTCATTTTGCTGCCATATTTTTCCCCGGAAAATTTTTTATTTTTCTCTTTTAGGAGTCTAGAGACTTCCCAAAATCCCCACGTGCCTGCATGTCAGGTTATGATTGCTTGACATTCTTTTGGATAACGAATTGTAAAGTGGATAGACAATGGATAAAAAATGTTGCAATACTACATCCTACATCTTAGGCAGTAACGAAATTATGTAAGCACAGGCACGCAGCACGTGCGTGAGTTTGGGGTCCAGATAATTAGGAAGAGAGGAGACGGAATATTCGGGAAATGCGCAATAAATTAGGTCTAAGATAGGGCGAAAATCCATTCATTTTTACAAACGCTTTAGACAGAAAGATGATTTAAGTAAGTTTTCGCAGTATTCTGACGATTCCTTCTATTTTTAGATCGTCCAGCTCACCTGTTGTTTAATTTTTGCATAAAAAATAGATAATTCCTTTTTTCAGCTTAAACCGATCTCATAGGATTTTGTTTACTGTCGAGAATTGAGGTTTTGGCCATTGCTCGCTATTATTTGATTCTAATGCGCCTGCCCATTTCTGTAGTTTTTCTGAAAAAACAACAAGATCCTGCTTAGCCTTGATAATTGCTTATTCAGCCGGAATTGACGAATTCGATGCTGTATAATAGAAAATTATGCATGTCTGGATACTAAGCATAATAATCAATGTCCGACCTCAATACTAAATAAAGAAAAATATAACAAAAAACTAAATATGGCAGGATATGCGCATGATCAAATAATTTGCAGATTACATAGCGTGACATTTCGTCATTTTTTATTTGTTTTTTGTATGATAAGAGCAAACGTCCTGCGTGGACCTGGCTTGATTCATTATGTACTAATCACGAGACAAATCTTCGGTGAGGTTTGCATAAGTTATTCACATAAATAGTAGAAGTAAGTTAATCTGGCGTATTACCACACATATAGCAAAAACATACCACCAATCAGGTTGGGACTTTGTTTTCGCTGTTTTAAGCCATTGTGCTGCTTGCGATCATTAAATCAATACTGTTACGGTCCCGTGGCTAGATTTATCATTTAGGGAAGATAATAATTTAGTTTGCTCGAAAATGGTTCTTCTATCGAAATTACGGAAATTAAGTAGTATTTTTATCTATCGCTATGTTAGACATGAACAGTACAGGAATAATAATAAGAGACAGTCATGAAAAAACTAAGTGGGTTCATGCTAAGAGCTGTTAATTACGTACCTTTCATTTTTTGACGATGTTACCCCTTCTATAGTCTGTTTCGGATAAGTCTGGGCATTAATTAACAATGTTGATTGGCAAGATCCATGGTGTTTACAGTCACCGTAATCAGTCAGTTGATTTTTCAGTAAAACCTGCCCACTCATACACTAAGCAGAATTGCATGCTGAACCATAAAAAATTGCCTAAAAAAGTTAACGAAATTGAACCATGCATTTATAATTAAAAGTCGCTTAGTGACAGGAAACTGATGCTTTCCAGCCAAATTGCGTTTAAAAGATCACAAATTCATCTCAGAGGACTTAAAGGGCATACTTTCATAAGTTTTTGGGGCATCCGCAATTCTGCAGACTTTTGTAAATTTTGCCCGGGGTCACCATCAGCCTGCTAATGACCTCGTACTAAATTAAATAATGGTCATTACGGGATCAAATTTCTCATTGTTTTTAAAACCATATATGTTCTAAAACTAAGTTCTTGACAAAGTTTTATACGTACATATATTCAAATTTGATGATTGCTTCAATGCTTCGTAATGTGACTTTTTATGAATCAATTTTTAGATGAATCGACCCATGCAGGTCAAAGCGGCGGACAGCGAAAGCCGTAAGCAGACATGCGCAGCACGGGAATCCTAAGCAGAGGGGGTAGAACCAACAGATTTTTCAATATCTTTTCAGGTTTAAAAACGGTATCAACGCGTCAGAAATATCAACTCGGCATCTCTGATGATGTTATACGTTTTTAAAACATAAAAACATAAAAAATTCGAAAAACTTCACTGTAAAAATTCGAATAAATTAAGCAAAATATAGTCAAAATATTAGTAAACGCGTGAACAGCCGAACATTTGACACTTTTGAACAAGCAGATATAAAAATGCTTCAAACGGCACTTTTTCTTCGAGTTTTTTGCGAAAAGTGATTAATTCTGGGAATGAAAAAATTTATGGGGTTGAAAACCCTCAAAGCCCCAAAGATCATGCATGGCCGTTTGTGTTTCATATATTTTGCTCGATCGTAATTGCTCCTTTACATTCTTTAGTATTTGAACAACTTTTTTCTTCTCAGTTTTACAAAAATCTCATTTATCTCAAAAAGCTAAAATATTAAATTTGTATCAAATATATTGCAAGCGCATGTGATTATTTATTGATTATTTTGTACGTTGATTGTCATCAATGTTTTCCATTAGACAACTTCAGCGGGGCAATTCAGCTAAAATCTCGAGAAAGTTATTGAGTAAAGTGGGTAAAAATTTTCAAATGTCGTCTACAGGAATTATCAAAATTGTTCATTGCTTCGATAAAAATGTAATTATCTTCTTCAAACTTCCAAGTCGTGGTCGATGATAAAAGCGAACAAAAAATATGAGAAACGATCTATTACATTTGTTGCAAAGTGACTGAATTCAGCTATTGCACTTTAGCCTTAGATATTTACGCGTAGAAAGTCAAATGAATGTTTCTCTCAAAAGATTGAATTAAGAATCGTTTTTTACAATACATAATTATAATAATAATACTTTTAATAACAATATCAATAATAATAATATTAATCTATTAATAATTCAATATTACTAATTTAATTTCCAATAATAATTAAACTATAATAATAATAATTTTGTTATTATAATTGAGAATGATTCAATGATACTGATTAATTTATAATAATAATTAAATTATAAGAGTAATAACTTTTGTAATAATTATTGATAATGATTCAATGATACTGATTGATTTATAATAATAATTATAGTCTGTTTCATACAACTCCGTTCATAAATTTTAAAACTATCTTCGACAATAAGCTGACAGATTGTGATTATAACATTGATCTGATATATAATTATCGTAACCCGCGGCTTACTGTCGTTGAAAATTCTTAGAATTTATGCACGAAGTTATGTGAAACGGACTATAAATTATATTATTATTTTTTCATAATAATTCTTTTACAAAATTCTTTTTATTAAATGTTAAGAAGACCGTAAACTATTTGTTGGAATGCTATCAAAACAGCAAAGCGAAGATGACATTCGTCGCATGTTCGAGCCTTATGGAATCATAGAAGAATGTACTGTTTTGAGAGGTCCTGATGGGCTTAGCAAAGGTGAGGTGACTCTTTGATTACAACCGATTTTTCCCAAGTTCGAATTAAACAAATGGATTCGATTATTTTGCTACATATCCATTTGGATATTTGTCCACTTTCCATATTCTTTGATTACAAGCGATTTTTACCAGATTTAATTAAAATTATCGGATTTTGTTATTAACATGCACGTATTTAGCCGGCCGTCTGAATTTGGAGGATCGAAATTTTGAGGCCAGATATCTCAACAGTTACTCATGGATACGCAAAAATAATGGTGTTTTTGAGCTCTTCTCAGCGAGTTCTACACATTGGAAAAGCGAAAAATGTAAAAATCCGAAAGCTTTAATTTGATTATACAGCTATTCAAAAACTTAAAGGATTTATCTACATTATATCCTATCGCGCCCTGCTCAAAAATTGTTTAACCTGTTTTATGCTCAATTCTTGTACCTACATAATTTAATTGCAAATAAAAGCAACAAAATAAATAATTGTATAATTCTGTGCAGAGAGCCAGAAAATTTCGATATGTTGACCATTTTCAGTTAAGCCTGAACTGTTTGGCAAATCAAAACTTATACACAAAACAATAAATCCGGGCGAAGCGCCTGAAAATTTCGGCTTTATTATCTCAAAGTATTCTATAATCTATTTTAGCGGATTTCAATATACGCTGCAAGAATTTATATTTTTCCTTCGGGAGACCCTTGTGAAGAATACTCTTACTTCCAAAATTTCGGGGGAAGGGGAAAGGGGAACTAGTTCTACCCATGCTTCCACAGCTACGTGCCTAGGTTATTAATCGCTAAAAAATTGCAGGAAAATATAATTCTGGGGTTGGACGAATTTCGGGGATCTTCTGGATTCTGGGGTTCCAAGCCCTCGGACATCCCTATGCCAAGCTTGGAATACGATGCGATTAATTGGTCGAAAACGCTATTTGTAGCACAAATCAGACAATTTCTGAAATTTTAAGAATTGGTAACCGCTAAGATTTGGATTCTTGATTCTTTATTATATAAGTACATTATATAAGTGTCGCTCTATTTATTCGTTTAATAGTTGATGCCCTTTATAGCTGCATATCGATGAAATATTTTTATTCTTCTCATGTAAAAAGCTAAGCGTTTGAGGAAAATCAATCAATTTCATTTGAACAAGTAAGTGCTCTATTTCCATTGAATCGTGCTATTGTTATATGCTGAATAACTCATTTAAAAGGAGAAAACAATGAATAACGTATAACAAGATAAGTTTGTCAGGCAGAAATTATGCCAAAGTTGCGTTACTTCTGAATTTGATGAAAATTTTCTTGCTTAAAATATCTAAGTTTTAAAAATGCTATTATTGACTATCATTCTCGAGACTTCGTCTGATTAATTTCAAATTTGAATTTACGGTCTAAAATTGCCTTTTTTTAATATTCAGGTTGCGCCTTCGTCAAATATACGTGTCATGCGGAAGCACAGGCTTCAATAGCAGCTTTGCACGGAAGTCAGACAATGCCTGTAAGCCACGTATGTAATTTTCAGTAGCATACATCGGCAGGACAATTTTGGGGAAACCTATGAGGGATTTATAATTTTTTGAAGGTCAAACAAAAGACCAGAAAAATTGTGTTACGAAAAAATATGTACATTTCAGACGTTTCTCATCAGGTTTTATCTCTTAGCAGTGTTTTTGTTTTATTCGATGAAGATTTTTCCCGATGTACAAAGACTTTTCGGGACCGTCTTTGTACAAGTACAAAGATTTTTGGGAAGACAAAAATTGCAAAAAAGGTCTGAAATTCGAAAAACTTTTCGGCGCTTCGCGTCGAAATAAGTAATTGTGTGTTCTATATATCTTTATAATGGCAGAAATTGCATTTCAAAAGGAAAAATGTCAAATTTTTCGGCACTTCGCGCCATTTTAAGACGATTCTTAGTGATTTCTGCCCTTAGAGACCCAGAAACTAGCTAAAATACACCACCCAAAGTCGAACTACTCTGTTTTTACCACACTAAAATCGCTACTGCACTATATTATAGTATCCGAAAATTCGTGTGTGCAAAATGTACAAAGATTTTTAGGAAGAGGAAAAACTGTAAAAAGGTGTAAAATTCCAAAAAAAATTCAGCACTTTGCGCCGAAATGAGTAATTGTTTGTTCTATATATCTTTAAAATGACAGAATTTGCATTTAGAATGGAAAAATGTCAAATTTTTCGGCGCTTCGCGCCGTTTTGAGACAATTTTTAGTAATTTTTAGCGTCAGAAACCCAAAAATTATCTAAAATACACTACCAAAGATCGAAAACCCTGTTTTACAAGACTAAAATCGCTACTGTACTATATTATAGTACACAAAAATTTGCATGTACAAAATGTGCAAAGACTTGTGGGGACCATCTTTGTACATGTACGAACGGACCTTGTACAAAAAAAACACTATCTCTTAGGATCAAAAATAGTGAAAGAAGCCGAATTTTTTCTCAAATTCGATTCTGGGGTCTACAAGATTCTTTTTTTAATTTTTAGCAAATTGAATTCCTGGTAAGGCAGACGTTGGAAAAATGGGTAGTCAATAGAATTTCATACTGTAACTTTTTTCTTTCGAAAATTCGTTCATTCATTAAGAACACTGTTTACACATTATATGGCTTAGAATAAATTTATAATTTATCATGTACGAACGAGTAAAAATCTTTTATGTACTTTAGTTATACATTTATTAAATTTCTGAGTGAAATTTTTGAATTTAAATTTGTTTAAAAATCCATCAAAAAATTTTAGAATTGTTTTAAAACAGAAAAACTTTTTCTCTTCACGGATGTTTATTCAAACGAGTTTCAAAGTTAGTAATCTGTTTGTTCTTAACTTAGCCTTTCTTTTCTCGAGAGGTGCCCAATTTTATATAGATATTTTCTCCTCAAAAATATAACCCAAGGAAGAGGTAGTATAATAAAAGTCCTCGAGTGTATTCACTCCTGTTTTTAAATACGAATTTTTACTTCACGAAATCTATACACGACTAGGAGCAATAAAATTTCACAATAAATGTGTACTTGATACATCTTCTCTCGAATTCCTCCGGATAGTAGGACTACTTAATCATTTGAATTATAATATACAAAGCATTTCCACGTAGATTAATGTACAAAAATATTCATTCTATCGTAATACAGACTGAATACAAAATTTCGGCCGAAAAAATACAGCGACCTGATCAATATTTGTGATAAATCACATTTTGCTTTAATATGCACTCATTCTATTTAGCTCGCCGAATTTTCTGAATATATGTATCCGTAGGTGGGCAGCAAGATAATTCTGGAGGAGAGGGGTGGCAGGATGGGTAAAATTGCCAAAAATGTTACTAAAAATAAAATTCTGAGTGGACTACAGAAATCTGGGGGATTTCAACTTCTGGGATGTATAACTCCCTCCAACCCCCCCTCCACGCCCATGTGTGTATGTATCTAGTATGGAAAATTCGCTTGTCATGGAAAAGCTCAGACGTATTCAGTGTCCGTCAAAAACACGAATTTATTAGTAATTCTGAGGAAATCTGGTCGTAATTTTTAATTAAGTTTTGCAAATACAGGATTAATGGAATTAACGAAAACTGAAAAAAGTGAGCGTGATTCGGTCAGAGCTGAAATTCGCAAAAATCTCTTTGATTTAAGCATCCTAAACCCGAACATCACGTCATTTTTCTCCGTTATAATTTGATTCGATAAGTCCCATAACGCGATTACTATGGGTATTGTAAAAATATGTGTTTTATTTATTCAAACAAGTACAAATAACGTAACGCTTATTCCTTTGATCTTCGAAATTCGTCAGCGGCTTCCCGCATATAAAAAACTTGAAATTTTATCAATTTTTTAATTTTTGTAATTCTTCAACTGTTTTCTTAACTCGCAAGTTCTTCACATATAAAAACCCGAATTTAATCTATTTTCCGGTTTTTTTAATTTTCAAAAGTCCTCAGCTGCTTTTTTCAACTCGCATTTTCTTTCGGGTACAAAAAACTGAATTTATCTTTTTTTGGATTTTTTTTATTTTCGAAATATGTTTGCTTCTTTTTCAACTCGCATTTTCTTCGCATATAAAAACGTCAGAATTTGATTTTTTCAGTTTATTTCGTTTTCGAAATCCTTCATCTGTTTCTTAACTCCCATATTCTCCGCTTATAAAAGCCTGAATCTAATTTATCACAAAGCTCTACTGAATGTCGAATAAATGTCCAATTTAGGGCGCTTCATCGAGTCTTGTTGTCAAATTCGCCGATACGGAAAAAGAACGCCAATTGAGGAGAATGCAGCAGATGGCGGCACAGATGGGGCTCCTAAATCCGCTTTTATTAAATCAAATGGGCGCCTACGTCACGGCCTATCAACAAGTCAGTTTTTTTGCCGAAAATCTAGTACTTGAGGCGCCGATTCGCGACCATTATTTAATACTATTTTTCTTCATTTTTGAATCGTCAGTCAAATTGTCTTGACTGCGACATTTATTGGATTTAGCTACGGCCTTTTTCCTTGAATAACTGTAGTTTTTATGGTTAAGGAGCAGAAAACAATTTCTTCCATACAATATTATTTTTACAGATGATCGTTACGTTTTGGTGATTTTATTGATTTGGTACGACGCGTGTTGACCAGATATGCACGTGGAGGAGGGGCTTCAGGGTCCAGGCCCTTCAGAATAAAAAAGGAGAATTCCGGGACAAAGTAAAAGAAGACCACCAATAAATGAAATTTGTAATTTTGTTGGAAAGTGCTTTAAATTGCCCAGACAGCTGTGTAATGATGTAGTTCTAATGCTATTTCAGCGCTTATACCAGCTTTAGAGATCATTTTAATCCGCCGAACCCCAATTTTCACCCACACAAATCAGCTGACCCCCGCTCGCCTCAGATCGGTCATGCACAGCATGGCCGATCTGGACGGAAGGGGTCAACCAATTTGGCGAGCGTCAAAAATTACCTTTTAAGGCCAATTACCTCGAAAAATGGTATAAGCGTTAAAATAGCGTTGAAACTACGTTATTACACAGTTTCTGATCAATTTAATACACTTTAAGAGAAGTTTTTAAATTTTCATCCATTTTAAGCCTTTATTTTGCCTTATTGTCCTCAGAAAATTTTCTATTCTTACATTCTGGGGTCTAAACCTTCAAGCCCCCGTGCCTGTCTGGCAGTGAGTGTGACTATAATTATCATGGTCTGTTTTGCATACTATAGTGACAAGTAGTCTGATCGCTTTGGGAAAAATGATAAATCATGAATGATTCAAAGCATGGTACGTGTTCTTGGGGCCTAGAAGGTTCCATAGATGGGGTGACTTCAAAGTACTGGGGGTGCAGGATTTTTTCAAAGGTCAAAAAATGGCCCTAAAAATGGTGGTACGGCGAAAAAAACACCATTTTTCAACGTTTTTAATCGAGCACTATCCATTGGCATCAAAAGATTGCGGGAAAAAATATTTCAAAATTTGAATTCTGGAGGGGGTATTTTGATTTCTAAGGGGTTTGGTTATTGGTTTGGTTTGATTTCTGGTTTTTTTTTGGTTTCTCGAGGGGTGCATGCCTTCCAAACCCCCTCCCACGCCCTGGTATGGTTAAGTCCATTGGTGAGCAGCAACGAAATTATGGAGGAGTTCAAAAAGGCGAAATTGCCAAATTAGCACTAAAAATTTAATTATAGGGTAGGTCCATCGATTTGGGGGTCCACTAGATTCTCGAAGGGTCCTGCTGACCCCCAGGCACCCTCCCACACGCCCATGTGTGACCTAGAACCCCAGAATGCCTGCTATTTTCTTCGCACAATTGCTGCGACTCCCCCAGAATTGCCGATTTTCTCGAAAAAAATCGGAACAAGTGTGCTGTTTTACATATTTTTAGCTAACTTTTTACTTAAAAGTGTCAAATTTTCGGTGCTTCGCGTTAAATACTCATTTATTGACTAAAATCGGTTCAATTTGCTTGAATATTTTTGAATTTTTTCTTCTAAATTTCTAGATAGAACAGTTTTTTATGAAAAACTTCAGAAAACAGTACTTTGGACCTTACCCCATCATTTTTTCGCTCATAAAAGACACTTTAAAAACTTTTCAGAACTGACCGTCCCAGAATTCCTTTACAGTGATCAAGCATGGTTAAAACTCTTCTTGTATTATTCCTCTTATTCCTATAATTCTTATATTAGCTTGGTTTTGAATTAATTAATATTAATTATCAATTATTAATTATTCTTAATTTTTTCAGCTGTCAGCGGAGCAAGCAACCTTGGTTGCCAGTGCGGCGGCTGCTCAAGGAACCCCTTCAGCGGCGTTTTTAGCCCCAATTGCCATGGCACCTACTTCGGCCTTCTCGCTAGCGCCATTCGCAGCGGCTTCTTTTCTTCCAGCCACTGGTAATAAATATTTATCAAAATAAAATTAATTAATTAAATGTAATTAAATAAATTGGATATGTTAAAATCAAATAATTTGCTTGAATCAGAATAAAACAACTGGATCTCCTTAGGCAATAAAATGCAGGAATTTTCGTTTTGGTCCATCTTAAAATAGAAGTTCGACAAGCGCGTAAACTCATTTTTTGCAACATATTGACTGATTTTTTTAGCCTTTTCTATAATTTCACACTCCCACCATTTTTTCTTCAATTCGAACACTACTGGTAGAAGAAGCTTTCCATGTGCAAAAAAAGCAGAAAATAAATTAAAAATTGACGGAAACCGTGGGGCGAGGAGAAATTGAAGATAACGTTTGATTTTTTGGCAAAACTTATTCGAAGGAGGGCAGGACAAATATTTTCCATTTCTACAGGTGTATCAAAAAATGTACTAAAGCGCTCATTGACCATAAACGATCTTGGAAAAATTTTGGGACTTCTAATTAATCCCCCCAGAACTTTTTCGCTTCCAGAATTCGCAATTTCTCAGAGGTTTCTAAAAAATCGTTGAAAAGTGCTGTTTTAAGCGTTGTTAGCCATCTATTCACTCAAAATTTCAGAATTTCGGCGCTTCTCACTATGTATGCATTTCTTGACCATACTTTGCTCAATTTATTTGAATTTTTCTATTTTTTAAATTTTTACGTTTTCGTGGTCTAAAAAGATTAGCATCACCAGAAATGCTGGAAAACGATGCTTTTGACGCGTATCCACGATTTTTGGGCCTAACTTACACTTGAAAATTTCACATCCCTTTCCCACAATTCCCATGCTGTGCTTATCTGTCAATGAGCAAAAAATCAAAGCTTACTCATCTATCAAAAAAGACTTAACATTAATCTCATTCAGTTTCGGCTTCTTTGGCCGCTCAAGCATTGCAAGCGCAAACGTTGAACGGGGCCTTGGCGGCGGCTGCTGCGGCCGGTGCCGTGCCGTCGTCGACTGCCTTTACAACCTTACCGGTTGCCGTCAATCAGTCAGCGACGCCGGCTTCCGTCGAAAGCTTATACAGCAGTGGCCTGGCGCAATATTCGGGTAACAGATGAAGATGGCTTCTGGCGGGTCTTGGGCTCTGGACCATGCATGATATTGAAGAGTTTTTGGAGAGAAAAGTTTCAACCCCCCCCTCCCCTCAGGAATTCAATACAGTTTTAAACGTTTTTTCAGTGTTTTTTTCGTTCTACAATTAATTTTTTGTTTGTTAATCGATGAAGTTTGACGAAAATCGTCGAAACACTACGTAAGTGTCTGCAAAAAACTCAGCACTCTCGAAAAATACAATTTGGCAGTCGTTGTTTGAAACCGTAGTAATTTAAACTATCTATTTTAATTCTAGTAATTCTAATTTAATTTTAATTTTAAATATTAGCTGCTTCACTAAACGCCGAAACGATTAGCGCGGGTGCCACTTCGGCCAATGCGGCGTACCAGAGTGCTTTACAAGCTTACGCGGCTGCAGGAGCCACTCCACTTATCTACGATCAAAATTCAACCAATGCTAGTCTTAGTAAAAATGCATTTGAATTATCTACGTAGCACTATTGATTTAAAATTTTAATTTGATTTAAACAAATAAAAATAAAAATTTTCATTTTCAATTAAATTTTAATCTATTTAATAGAAGCCCAAGAAGCATGTGCATACGCAAGTCAAAAACAGTAATTTTTATCTATCTGAGAACTTTCTTCCTGTCTTGAATATGAATAAATATGAAATGGTCAAAAATAATTATAGCTTCGCTAAAAGGACGAAATATCTATACTCCCTGGTTGAAAATGGCAAAAATTGTATAAAATTGCATACTCTTAGGTTTCTTTTGGAAAAATTAAAATTCTGCGGCTGACGGCAATACATTGTACGGAAGTGTTCTTTGATTAGTTTACTGTCAAAATCTGCACATTTAATATGGCTTGTCTAGGTTAATGCAGAAACTTGCTCAATCCTCACAGACTATTTCAGTCATTTAAATTAAGCTCGTAATAGTGGATTGTGTAACTCTGGCATACGGTTTTCGATTTGAAAGTCAAATTTTAATCGAAATTCGTGTTTTTGATCTTTTGGTTTAAAAGTAATTTTTCTCGGTTTTGAATACTTATTAATTCAGATGAAATCGTCTAAAACTAAGTCTTTTCTTTTGCTTCCAAACTTTTCGAGATCTGACACCCGCAATTAAAATGTTTGATAAAAAATTGATCTGGCGTGTTTCACTTTATTGCATACTGAACATTATAAAATTTAAATTGTAAATTCTTTGTTTAGCTAGGTTTTGCTATTTAGCTTATCCAGCCTCTTATGGTCAAGCCTTCCAGCAAGCCATAGCGGCTCAACAGGCCACGCTCTTTCCGCAGTCACAAAAGGAAGGTGATAAGAAGGAAATATGTTTGAACAATTTTATATTATTTATTTATAATTTAGTAAGTTTCATAAAATTCACCTAAGCTTTTTGCATCATGTTACAGAATTATTTTCAGTAGATGCAACTAAGATTTGCACACATTGTCATATCAATTGCCAATTTAATACTAATTTTCCTGAAAGCTATAAATTAAAGCATTTATATTTTTATTTATTATTATATTGTCATTCATTATCACTACTATTCAAATATTTAATGTTCGTTTTTCTCGATTTAGTCTAGTAGCTCGAAACATTTCGATTTATCACTGCTGATTCTTCAGAAAATATACTTAAAATAGGTCAAATTCCTTTTTGAAATTTCATTTTCCTGCGTTCCGTTTAGGCCCGGACAGGTGCAATTTATTCATTTATCATTTACCGCAAGAATTCGGCGATGCTGAACTAATGCAAATGTTCATGCCATTCGGCCACGTTATTTCGGCAAAAGTATTCATTGATCGAGCCACGAATCAAAGCAAATGCTTCGGTAATACGAAGTCCTTTAAGTTATTCGGTGATTAGGTGACTACTCTTCTGAAAAAAATCTCAAAAAATGAAGGACTAACTATATTTTTCTATTTTGATAATCTTAATATTTTTTAAACTTAATTTTTTATACGTTTTACGGGTCAAAATGTTTTAGTGTTTGAGAATTGAAATTCGATCAATGTTTCAAGTAAGAAAACCAGTCCTAAGTGATAAAGTTCATTCTCATCATTAAGTTTTTTAATATCGCCTAATTCAGCTATTCTTGTTTTAAATTTCAAATTGGAAGTTCTGAAATAATTATTCTTTGAAATGGAATTAATGCCTACTTTAGGTTGAATATTTTAATGATACGTAAATAGGCCTTTCTAAAATTTCACAGCTGAAATCTTAATCTAGAGCTGCTTTTGAATTTAGATTATTTTAGGCTTTCATTTTCAGCGTTGCATTTCCTACTATTTCGTCTTTTTTAGTAGAGTTGCCTGTATTTTTTTGAATAATTGTGTGCCACCACTATTGTAAAAAGGTTTTTCTTGCATTACTTATTTCCTAGCACTTCGGTGATTCAATTGATTTAAGAAATAAACACGCAGTGGAAGCGTAATTGAGATGAGAAAACTCAAATAGAATTATAAGTAGGCAGCAAAAAAACGAACGTTTAGATGTCTAGAATAGAAATTTAATGTACTCTTTTAAATCATTTAAAGGGTCAGATTGCAAAAAAGTACGAAAATCGCTATTTTTGGCAAAATTAAAATTTTCCGTTCATCTAATATTTTTCAATCTTTCCATCCTGGTCTCAATTTTGAACATGTCAAAAAAGTCGGAAAAAGTGGAATCGGGTAGTAAAACACGTGACTTGAACCATAGATGCACAGCGTGGCCGATTTGGTGGATCATCCGATTTGAGGATCAAAAATTTGTGCATGTTTTGGACCGAAAATGAACTCAAAAACTGGTTTAAATGATTTAATAGCGTTAAGACTATATTATTCCTCAATTTATGGTCAATTTCAATCACTTTTGAAGGAATTTTTTAATTTTCGTCAATTATTGGCCTCAAATTTGCTTTATTTTTTCCTACTAAATTTCCTAATTATTCATTTTGGGGGCCTAGACCACACGTGCCAAAATACATGCCAAAAATTTAATTCTGAGGGTTACCGATTTTTTGGGGTCTACTCGATTCTGAGGTGGGGTGTAAACACCCTACCCCCAACGCCTATGTGTGGTCTAGACCTTCAAAATTTCCCCACGCGCATGTGTGCTTGGACCAATTAGGATGGAGTTTATTATTTTCTGATTCAGGATTCGTCAGCTTCGACAATCCAGCCAGTTCGCAGTCGGCTATTCAAGCAATGAATGGATTCCAAATTGGCATGAAAAGGCTCAAAGTTCAATTGAAGCGCCCCAAGGACGCCGGAAAACCGTACTGAGCCACAGCGTTGCATGGATGTGCTCTTTACCACGGCGCTTATAGTAAGGTCTGGGCCACATCAATACTCGTGTCTCGCTCTTTGATTCCCAGCACTTCAATTGTCGGCTCAAAATTTGGAAATTTTCAATTCAAGTTCTGATCCTTCGAAAACTTAATTATTTTTCCTTGAATTTAGCAATAACTTAAATATGGCTGTACACGCATAAGCATTCAGAATTCTGGGGTTTGGATGGGATAGAAAAAATTTCAAAGGTTAAAAAGCCGCTAAATTGTGGTTTGGGCGAAGAGCACAATTTTCTTTATGTTTCTCATCGAACTCTATCTATCAGTACCATAAAAATGCGAAAAATGGAAAAGATTTCGAAAATTGAATTCTTGGGACTTGTAGTATTTTCCGGATTCTAGGAGATACGAGTAAATGTGACAGCGATTATAACTCCTTGAGAAATTAAAAGTATTATGCTGAACAATTCACTCAATTTTAGCGACCATTTTGTTTTACATAATATTACTATTAGCATCATAAGTCAACTCGTATTTATGAATTCTTTGTGGTCCATTCCTTACGAGAGCGTTTTGGTAAAGTTCAATGTTCGGTATCGTGTCGACCTTGGGTCAGTGGTTTTGGTTCGTGGCACAATACATATCCAGATGTAATGTGTGTATGTATTTGTGTTAAATTTTATTTAGTGAAAGTATCATTCTTTTAATATTAGCTAGCAGAAAAAACATAGCAGTCTGCTTTTAGCCGCCCGGAAGCCAACTGAACTGCCGAATGACTTGCAATACGCATATGTTTACTACTTGTGTCACTGTACATAAGTTCTAAGTTCCATGCTATTTTGCCAAAAACTTGACGGGAAGCAACGTGGTTATTGGTTCGGTTCCAAAATGTCCAATGGTTTCAGTGGTTTTAGCTTACGTTCATCTTCGCGTATTGCATTATATTAACCTAGATTCGAAATCTAACCATACGTGTAGCAGCTAAAATTTTGATGGGGGTCCCTGACCATTTAAATGGAAAGGAGAGGAGTAAATGACTATATTGTTTGGCCAAAAACGACAAAATAACACCTAAAATGGCCAAAAACGCAAGTTTTCGCCAAAAATGGGGGGAATCAAAAATTTTCTGACTTTGGGGATGGGGGATGACCAACTTTGTGGCCTCCATCCCTCTGTTACATGCATGAAGCTAAGATATGTATGTATGTAATACAATGTATGAGCCCTTGTAACTAGGACTCTCGTGTGATGCTTTTGTTTGTTTGTTTGTTATTTTGTTGAATATTTGTGTTCTTTTTACTCATTTCGCGCTATTTTAGTCATTTTTTAAATTTCAGACTAATCGACTAACCTTTGGCCGTATATAGCGTTATGGGCCTGTCAAAATCTTTATCCATAGTCGACCTAAACGAATTCTTAATTATCTGATTATTTACTTTACACTATTTTTAGTCAATACTGTAAATTACTTTGTTACGTTATTCTATGACGATGAACGCGTTGCTTCGTTTAACATTCCAAGGATCTCAATCGGTGTATAGTTTATTTATTGCTAATACGTCGTTAAGTTTGTAACGGTAAGGTTCGCTACAGTACAGCGTTGGTATACAGTGTACCTACAGTACACTTATAAAAGTTTGTTTTAAAGAGTAGGTACAATCCTCTAGCAAAATAACAATTAATGCATTTATTTTATTTACTGTAGCGGACCTCACGTTTCATTTTGTCGTAAGATTCGTATTTTTGAGCGATTTTTTATCTATTCTACTTATACGTATACATGTATGCGTGTGTTGGACACGTTCCTGAATTCATCGAGCAGCTATGATACCAAAGAGTTTGGTTGAACATAGTTATTTAATTGTCTTTAAATCATTTTTTATACGACGTTTGAATATTGTTGAGGATCTCACGTGCCATTCCGTCATTTCGCGCTTGCTACAGTAAGATCGCTATACGTTTATTAGTTTCTCATCAAGCTTTGCACCTGCATTCCCATACTTATATACTTACCGTAATCCTAAAACCGATGTTTCTCCCAGTTGATATGCTAGTCGTTTTATCCTTTTATTTTATGATCGTTTATTATTATAACTCTAGTCTGTTGCATGACACGTGAAATAAGCGTGATAGGTTGTACGTATCTGCTGTACGTTTTCTATTCATTTTTGTACAACATAATCTTGAAAAATCAACGACTTTTGCTCCATCGACGTCGTTCTATTTTGTGCTATCGATATTGGACTGATCGGCATGTTGTATTGATCGTCGTTTTCTGTGTGTGAACCATTGATGTAGTGTTCAGTGGCACTGTATCCCCAGCAAGGTTCCGTAGACTGGAAATCGAGCTCTACCTAATACTGCTTAATATTAACAAAAATCATTTTTGAATTTTTACCTTTTTCTCGTTTTTTTGTTGGTTAAAGGGCAAGATTATGGGATAATTTAGATTTATTTTGCATTTCAAATACAGAGCCATCAAAGAATTTCCGATTACGAAGCGCCGGAATTTTTTTCAATTCAAAACGCTAATTTACTGTCAAGATCACCATGTTTTTGTCCAGAAATCTTTTTTATCGTTCATCATTAAATATTCTTTGCATGCAAGGGGATATAAGCTTCTGGCTGGCAATGTCGTTAATAGATAAAATCCTGCCAGGAAAATTGGAAAAATGCTAAACGAAGGGAGGTAAAGAAACCACGTAGTATGTATGTTCAAATCTTAGTCATGCTAACTGTTTTTGGATCAATGAATGGGAAGACGCTCTATCACACCTGGGTGTGGGGGGTTTGGGGGTATGCACCCACTCCCTGAGAAACCAAAATAACCCCCAGAAACCAAGAATACTCCCTCCTATAATTCAATTTTTGAAAATTTTTTTCGTTTGTTTTGATGCCAATGGATAGTGCTCAATGAGAAACGTTGAAAAATGGTGTTTTTTCGCCATACCACCATTTTTAATGCCATTTTTTGACCTTTGAAAAATCTTGCACCCCACCCCCCGAGAATTTTGGTACTGCCCACGTATGCGCTCCATGCCTTCAAATACAAATAAGGTCTAACCTCTATAATGAAATTTCCAATTTTTTATGCAAATGTAGCTTGATGAAAATGGTCGAAAAATATTGTTTTTGCGTTCATAACTTTTTTTAAAACATTTTTTACTAGCCTCAGTCAAGTCGAAAAGGGCTGAACATTTTCGGAACCCAGACCTCCCAAAATTTTGGCGCTGATTATGTTTTTATGTCAACTCGCCTTAGCTGCACCGTCAAGCTACTTTACTTTAAAAATAATCTCTTTTCACTGCTTTTAGCCGAAAATTGTAAACTGTGTTACATGACAAGTATCTATTCAAAGTAATTCTGAGTGTAAACGATAGTGTAAAGTGTTATTAATAATTGGTGACTGTAAAAATGCGACCAATAGAGTATAAAAAATATTTTGTTACTGTATCGATTCACGGATTAGCAAGCAGGTCTTTGGAACTCAATTTGCATAGTGTAACTGTCGGTGAAATGACACACTATAGATGTCGTGCTACATTGTTTGGATGTCATCTCCGTGTTGCGTCGTCATCTAATCGTCATCATGGTCACACCGAAGTGCATATTGAAGAAATCGGTTCAAATTTATTTATGGTATTTATTTACGCGCATCGTATTTTAAATTCATTTTAATAATTATGTTCTTTTCGCCGCGATTTTTTTAATAACAAGATTGGGAGGGATATGGCCTAATCTGCCATATATATCTTTTAAAATGTTGAACAAAAAGGCATATCAAATGACAAACGGGCTTCATTGTTTGTATTTTAGAACATGATGAAAAATAGACAAAACATTTGATTTGTATTCCAGGCACGACCTACATAGCTGGACTAGGGGGACGAAATTTTTTGTAGTCAGACATCTTAACAAAGACTTGTTGAGTGGAGAACAAAATTTAAAACATTACCTATTTTTCTATCATATTCAGAGAGTATGTTGTATAAATGGCTATGCAGATGATTTTTCAAGATAACGTTTCAGCGTGACTGCCGAAAAATTGCTCAACTTTATTCACGCTCAATTTCGGTACTACCTCATGCAAAAGGAAGCATTTACGGAAAATAAGTAATTATGCGCTAAGCGCCAAAAAATTTTGACA
The DNA here is from genome assembly GCA_036768485.1 of Mermis nigrescens. Taxonomy (NCBI): domain Eukaryota; kingdom Metazoa; phylum Nematoda; class Enoplea; order Mermithida; family Mermithidae; genus Mermis; species Mermis nigrescens. The sequence goes on from JAVLUZ010000380.1 coordinate 332,635, forward strand.
TACCGTCTCACTCAAATTCGAGCTGTTTTGAAGACAAACCTTATATAAAACAATAGTTCAAACAGAAACTTTTGGGCTTTTTAGCTCAAAAGTGTGCTAAAATTTGTTCTTACTGTCTTTAAAATGCGCTTATCAAGAATTTTCAGTCTTTTTCTTTTAAGGACGTAAAAAATTTCTCGTAATTGTAAAAAGTACATACCAATATTACGTTTATTACCTATATCCAGAATCGCACAATACAAAAATGACATTTCAGCATACTAAGTTTTAAACTTGCTTGCTTACCCACTCCTTATTTATGTATACTGCGCACTTTTATGATATCGAATGGTCAACTTTGCCGCAGTATTAATTGTAAAATTTCTAAGAAGTACTTTGTTTTTAATAAACAATCGAGCATAAATGCAGCGTAAGCACAACAAAAAGTAAGCTCGGCAATGTTGTATGACAATATGGATGAAATAAGTACTTAAATCAAATAAATAAAACGAAATACTAAAATAAATATTGATCAAACAAAAATGTATATTACATAAATAACACGAAGCAGGTAAAACAAAAAATGAATCGTTAAAACAACTTACGCGTAAAAAATGTTTCAATATTCCAATTTTTCATTTAGCAAAACGGCTATACATATAGCTCATGCTCACGTTGTTTTTGTTTGACATCTTTGAACAACAATGAATCAGGTGTCAAAACAGCTCACTCTGAAGAGCATAAAGCTTCCTAGCTATTCGTGGAAAATTTTGAAGTATGCTAAAAGACCAAAAAAATTATGAGTGATAAAGTCTAAAATAACAGTATTCTTCCAATAAGCCACCTGCATAGCACCATATTGGCAAATGCATATTCTTTACAAACCCAGACAAAGTAATCATTCCAAAGCACTTTTTATCGCGATGGGTGCAGTAATACACGATCTACAGCATTTCGTATACATTAATTAGTGGGGGCCGCCATATTAGAAAAAAACTAAAATGCGTTAGTACTAAAGAAGGGCGAATACAGATCCAAAATATGGGTTTTTCGAGGATGATGAAACGCAACTATTTTGCCAGAGACTGATAAAAATGTGGCCACCTTGTAATTTCAAGTAATTTTGCTGTTGTAGCTTACTGGACTAAGAAAATTCAAAAAATTTCCAAAAACAGATTTATTTTTTGTATTCAAAATACTATATTTTTTTAAAAGGTTAAAAAGTGCCAAAAAATTGATTGTAAATACGAGCGGAAAACAACAGTCTTCGAATTTTTTCGGGACAAAAATACGTGAATCATGGTAGGATAGTAGGAAACCGTGCGTCATTCCTACTATGGTCTGTTCCATTAACGTCCCTTTTTGCTAAATTCTCATTACTGCATTAGTTTTTCATTACACAAAGGCTTCTTCAGTTATATATGCTCTGATGATCTGTTGCTTCAACCCTCCGTTCACAGTCATGTTTCTGCAGTCGAAGTGTACCATCACAGGACGCCGTACTAGTCTGCATATGTTAGGCTACACCTCCTTTGCACACTGGCAATTATTAATTTCATTTTATGCAATTTTTATGCTTTTTATAAATTACTTTTTATGGTGATTATTTTTGAAAGAGTTACAGATATAGTCTATTACAAAATTCTTGAGACTTTTACAGTAAGGCGATTCGAAGGCAGTAAAAATTCAGCCGATCGGTTTAAGCCCTTCATCTGGTTGCTATATCGATTGCACGGATTGTGTCCAGGTTGGCCGTCCATCCAGAGTGGCCGCCCGTCCAGCTTGGCCGTTCGTCCAGCCTGGCCGTCCATCCAGGGTAACCATCCCATACTGTATGAGTGCAGAATTAGGGCGCGAATTTCTCAGGGTAGCCTCCCATCCAGCCTGAACGTCCATCCAGGCTAACTGCCCATCCAGGATGGCCGTCCACAGTAAAATATGGCTTAATTACTGTCCAGAATGACCGTCCGTCTATGCTATATTTAGTTTCTATTTTAAAACATAACATTGCGACAATATTTATTTGAATATTACTCAAACGAGTACAATGCACTGACATTCTCTGTTGTACACAAAATGCACCTAATTGATACGCATCTCGCACAATAAGAAAAGTACTCCTCATTTGTTGTGCGTCTTGTTTATTTTGTCATGCTCTCGATCTTCTTATCAAGCGAAATACGTGCGCAGGATATTCCCGTCAGCGAAAGGCATTATTTCACTTTTATTCAAGTGTTCCAGTTTTGTTGTGAGGTGGTTGCCTGAAACAATTAATGATGTTGGGTAGGCGAAATTTGTTACAACTATTCACAATAATTCACTATTCACAATAATTCAGCTAGAAAATGTCACTTAAAACCTAAATGACTAAGCAAAAACTTTTTTGGTAAGCCAGAATAGTAGCGTAATAATTCATACATTAAATAAATTCCATTCCTTTTGCTACTCACGAAAACAAATCTACAAATCACCATTAAGCTATCTTTTACAAAGGCGATTATCATATATAGTCGAACAATCGAGACGGTCGGAGAGACGGGATCCTAAGCAATCTAAAAATGACCTCTTTTATTCTTAAAGGAGAATCAGGAGAGTCGATGAATAGGGACAGCACGGCCAAAGAAACGTAAGAGAGCGGTTAGGCTATCTAGCCTATTTGGGCGGCTACCCTGGACGGGCGGCCACAAGGACGGCCAACCTGGAAAAATGTTACGACAAGAAGACAGCCACACTGGAAGGACGGCCACCCTGGACGGGTGACCTGGCCAGGCTAGACGGACGGCCAAGTAAGACGGACGGCCACCCTGAACAGATTACACGTTATTTGGCTCTTAAACCTTGTGCCTTTTGGCAATCTGCAGTTTGGCTCATAGGAGCTGGGAGAGTGCAACCGTCTGCCTTGCGAAGGAAAGATACATATACACGCGCTGAGTCGAACTCCGCATCTCTCGCTGTAAGAACGGTAATACCGCTAGAACACTTCGGGAAGCGGGCGGAAAATTAAAAATGTTACGTATGTATGTACATATGTATGTACATACATATATGTATGTGCGTAGCTCATTGTACAATTAACGAATCAGTTGACGAGAGAGGCAGGTACTAAGAACTATAGTCTGTTTCGTTTATTTGAGAGCTTTTACAATAATTTTCTTTGAGGAGTACAGTATGCCTAACTAGGTGATTTACTGTAAGTCGATAGAAAAGTTGAGTGGGGGTGAGCGGCCGCCATGCTTTCATTTTTAACGCACTTAACCGCCCATATAGACTTTGTAATTCAAGCATAAACAGTGCTGTGATATACTACAGTGCGCTAAATAAAAGTGCTGCAGCGGGAATCGAACCCGTGTTGCTTGACGACACTTGGACGTTATACCACTACGCTAAGCGGAAATTTTCAGCGAAAATCAAAATACCCCCCCCCCCAGAATTCAATTTTTGAATTTTTTTTGTTTTTTTCGCAATTTTTTGAAGCCAATAGATAGTGCCTGATGAGAAACGCTAAAAAACGGTGTTGTTTCGCCATACCACAATTTTTAAGGCCATTTTCTGACCTTTGAAAAAATCTTGCACCCCCAAGAACTTAAGTGCCGCCCACCTATGGTTACAGTGTTATTTCATACTTACCATTCTTATATGTACCGTGTAAAATTATAACTTGTAATTTTTCTTCTCAATGCATTTGTTCATATGCCTATTTATTTTCCTGGATATTTTAGCGTCCTTTTTTGTGTTTCGTACCTATGCTAATTTATTTTTGCGTTTTTTCCTATATTGGTGTGATAGTGATAGTGATAAAGGGGTGGGCGCAAGCCCTTCACGCAGGCTAAGAAGCCCATTGTGTACCCCATGGAAACTTATGAGAGCTAGTCGCACAAACGTTTTGAGGCTTTAATAAACCCCAAAAGTTGAGCAACAGGCTCCTGCAAAACGGCCGAGGGTTCAATATGTTGAGCATGGAAGAACCTAGCTCTCAATTTATGAAACTCAGGGCAGTGACAAAGGAAGTGGATAGAATCCTCTTCTGTGAACAGACATTTTGCGCATTTGGGGTTGTCAGAAACCCCAATAGTACACAGGTGTCTGTTGAGGGGACAGTGTCCAGTTAAGAGACCAGTTACTGTCTTAAGCAGCTTACGATCTAAGCTGATCAAGGAGCTGGCTATTTTCTTGCATGGCTTATCCATAAAGGATCTGGCCTGACGGCAAGTCTTTTGCTCACTCCAATATTGAACATGTTGTTCCCTGACCCAACTGTTGATGTCAGCCTTAGCAACAGCTCTAGAGACAGCAACTACCGCTTCTGGGCCAATATGTTTACGTGCTGATCCCATTTTTGCAGCATGATCCGCAAATTCATTGCCCTCAATGCCGCAGTGACCTGGGACCCATAATAATTTGACATTGTTATCCTGCGAGAGTTCTTGCAAAGCAAGAACACACTCGAGAACTAACTTTGAAGACACTTTTGGAGATAGAAGTGACTTCAGAGCAGATTGACTGTCAGAGCAAATAGAGATGTTCTCATTTCTGAGGGCCATCAATTCTCTGCTACGGCAGCATTGTAAAATAGCGAGTATTTCTGCCTGAAAGACAGTACACATACTGCCTAAGGTAAAATACCGCATCTGTTTTAACTTCTGGAAATAGATGCCCGCGCCTGAGGTAGTCACAAAGCGTGATCCATCAGTGTAGCAGACAATTCCAGGAGGCGAGAGAATATTCACTCTAGATTTTTCCCAGTCATCCCTAGTGGGAAACTGAATGGTATAAAGTCTACCAAAAATAAATTTTGGTACAATAAAGTCACTTGGCATTTTGCGTACTGGCCTATTGGCCTTAGCCCAAACAGCATTGTGACCTACAACCTTGCCTTTTGCATTCCAACTGCCAGCTATGTTTAGTCGATATGCAGCTGCCCTTGCACAACCCTCCACAAAGATATGCAGGGGAGGCAGGTCCAGCAAGACTTCCATGGCTGCAGTCGGTGTGGTGCACATGGCACTACAAATGCTGAGGCAAGCCATTCTATGTAAATGACTAAGCTGGCATTTCACAGTAGACAAGTGTGCACGAGGCCACCAGATTAGTGAAGCATAGGTGATCATGGGTCTAATCACAGACACAAAAAGCCATCGCATGACCTGTGGTGATAGACCCCAGGATTTTCCTACAGCTCTACGACATTGCCAGAATGCATTAACAGCCTTCTGACATTTGACCTCTACATGATTGCGCCAGTTTAATTTTTGGTCCAAAATAAGTCCCACAATTGTGGATAGACAGGCTGG